>JAJJWW010000985.1:0-142206 GCA_023531295.1 Papaver armeniacum | reverse complement strand
AAATAATAAAAGAAAGTATTTCTTACTTCATCCGTGATCGAACGAGGGTGCTTGCCTTTTTAGTCCTTTTGTAGCTTCTTCTTAGCTTGTTAACCTGAAATTTTCGCAAGATTAATAGGTATAAAGAGGAATGAAGACTATAAACTGAGCGAAATTTAAGGAATATACCTCTTTCTCTTTCTCGGGCCAATTAAATACCCAAGGTTGATAAGCAGCAAGATCCGCAGGAAGCACATTTGAACCAGAAATATAAGGCCCCTTCAGAGTTAATGGAAAGACACACCATCTGTCATCTTTAGATTGGCGAGGAGTATTATTCTTCTTGAGAATGCCAATCAATGTCCCGCATAAGTGTTCTATCACGGCAACATTTTCTTTCCTCTTCAAGCGAATACCCCAAATGAGTTTTATCATTCTTCATGTTTATTATTTCATAATTTTCAAAGAAGCTCTCTACTTTGTATTTTTCGGCAAGTATTTCTAAATCCTCAAATTCGGGATCCCTAACTTCTTTTGGATAAAGAGATCCTTTACCAGCACCGCGTTTGGCGAATTCAAGTATTAAGCGAATGCAGTCCCCACTCAATTGGTAGATGGCTCGCGAGAAGTTCGCATGAGCAAGAATTTCGTAAGACAAAGGAAGGTTAGGATCATAGAGAGGAATGGGAAGGCCAGCAAAAATATGACCAAACGAAACTATGATTTCTTTATCATCACAATGATGGTCAGAAAACAATTTAGCAGAAAGAATGGATTTAGCTCCTTGATCGGGAATGGTGGCTAATGTAAAACCCCTCCCTTCGAGATCTTTCTGAATTCCTTCAAGAGAAGTTTCATATTTACGACCAGCTGGAGGCATTTTAAGTATGGGAATGAATAAGAAATTAAAGATCAAAAGAAGTAGAAACAAGAAAATTTACAGCAGCAGGAGCGGAATTTACGGATAAACGATGAAGAAAAGTTGCAGAAAAGATAAGAAAGAAAGTAAAAAAGAAGAAGAGAAGAATGAGAAGAATATATATAGAGAGAAGAATTCTCGAGAAGATAAGCACATTTAATGCGAAGAGTAGAGGTGAACGGTTGAGAAATAGCGGTTGAAAAGGACGTGTCAAGAAATGGATGGAAGAAGAGATACGTGTAATAAATTCTGCGTAAAAGTACAGAATCATGTCAATACAGAAGAATATGGAAAAATGAACGACTGCGGAATTTTGAAGCACTAATTCTCATGACATTCTCTCCTTCGCATAGAATACATGAGAAGAGGCAAGATGTAGGATCAGAATATCGCAACATCAATACCATTGCGAAACCATTATACAACACATTGCGAAGACATCGCAGATTGGTTACAGAAATGACGCGACAGATGACGACATCCAAAACACGAGAAAGATGTGGAGACCTAGCGAGATTTAGGAGTGTTTCGAAATCTAACACTTGTATACTTGCGAGAATATCGCAAGTCAGATCCAAAAACAAAGGACAACCTAGCTGTCACCCACTATGTAATATCCTATATAAAGAGCCGAACATGCTTAAGGTGAGGGAGAGATCTTTTTAGAGTAGATAGAAAGTCTAGAACAGTAGTTGTATTCTTGATTTCATTTCCTTCTTGTGTAAAATTCCTAAACTCAATTAATAAAAAGTGTGATTGTTGATCTTAAAGATGTGTTGATTATTATGAATTCTTGTGAGGGATGTATTGTGGGATTTTCTGCAACTACAAGTTCAGACCCATTGGTTTGGCAAATTTCAATTTCAAGATTATCACTAGAATCATTACCTCAAGATTAAGTACCAAGATTGGTAATTTGATTTCCATTCAACGGGGTGCTTTTATTAAAGGTAGAAACATTCATGATAAAATAGTATTAGCTTCTGAGATGATAAATGAATTAAATACAAAAAGAAGAGATGGCAATGTAAGACTCAAACTTGATATATCTCAAGCATTTGATTCATTGAACTGGGATTTCTTATTTGAAGTTCTTAGAAGATTTGGATTTTCAGAAATTGGAATTAGTTGGCTCAGAAAGATTTTTAACTCTGCTATGATTTCAATGCTTGTTAATGGAGGACCTTATGGCTTTTTTGGAGTTGAAATGGGCCTTAGACAAGGTGACCCATTATCTCCCATTGTTTTCATTCTTGCTGAAGAAGTTCTAAGCAGAAATCTCTCAAAATTAGTACAAGAAGGGAAGATACAAGATATGGCAAACAGAGGTGGATGTCAACCTTCTCATCTGATGTTTGCACATGATATTTTTGTCTTTTGCAATGGAAATAAAAGAACATTGGATAACTTGATGCAATTGTTAGTTAAATATCAAATCTCAGCTGGACAAGTAATAAATAGGAGCAAAAGTAAATGTTTTGTAAATGATGTTTCTGATACAAGGAGACATGGAATAGCTGATTATCTGCAAATGTGCTTGTTTGAGTTACCTGATAAATATTTGTGTGTTATCCTTAATACATGCAGAGTTAAGTCTTATCAGGTATGGGGGATGGTAGAAATGATGCACAAAATGTTAGATGGTTGGATGGGCAAGTTATTGGCTTTCTCTGCAAGACTAACACTAGTCAAACATGTATTATGTAGCATACCCATCTACAACATGTCAGTCTACAAGTGGCCAAAATCTATCATCAAAGAATGTGAAAAAATTATAAGGAATTTTCTATGGTCTGGAGACCCTGATGTAAAGAAGCTAATCACAGTTAAATGGGATGAAGTCAATGCACCAATTTCAGGCTTGAGAAGATTGGAAGTTATGAATAAGGCATTATTAATGAAGCTGCTATGGAAGATTGAAACTGAAGAGGTTGAATGGACCCAGTTTATGAGAGCTAAATATAAGAACAAAAAAGGGGAATGGATTACATATCACAAACAATCATCCATATGGTCTGGCATCAAATGGGTAATTCCAGAATTTAATGAAGGAAAGAGATGTTTAGTTGGAAATGGAAAAAATATCTCAGTTTGGCATGATAAATGGATTAAAGAATATGCTCTCATTGAAAGGCATGCAGAAGATGATTATGTAATACAACATCCTGACTTGAAAGTGGAACAATTGATTGTTAATGGAGTATGGCAAGTTTCAGTGGAGATGTATAGGTTCTTTGAGAGAAATGAACTACCTGCACTAGGTGAAGTACAAGATAAGTTAATATGGCATCTGATTTAAAGGGCAAGTTCACTGTCTCCAATGCAGCTCAATAGGTTAGAAAGAAATATCTTGAATATCCTTGGGCCAACAAAATTTGGAGTCCAAGTGTGCATCCTTACACCTCAGCTAACTTATGGAAAATTTTGAGAGGTTCCTGTCAACTGAGGAATCGATAAGGAAAAAGGGCTTCTAACAGTGTCCAAATGTTATTTGTGTGGTAATGGACAAGACATGATGGAACACATTTTATGGCACTGTGAATTCAGTAACAAAATATGGCATTGGTTAGGTGGTATTTTCCAGTTTGTGAACCCTATAAAGTTTGAGGAAATTATTCACTTTGCTAAAGGAAAAAGTGCAGCAATTAAGGCAATATGGTTCAACTGTGCGTTCAATGTAATGGTGGAGTTATGGCATACAAGAAACAAAGTGATTTATGATGAAGAAGAACCAAACTTCCACAAGTTCAGGCAGAAAATCATCTCATTCACAAGAGAATGTGCGCTATAAGGATAACTGGTACCAAATGGGGGAGTATGTATGATTTGAAGATTACCACATATTTTGGTATTACTAGAATCCCAACACAGACAACTGGTGTAAAACAATGATTTTTAAACTTCCTACTGGTAATCAAGTTCTTATCTGTTGTGATGGTGCATCTAAAGGGAATCCTGGGAATGCTGGTGCTGGGTTCATAGCCAGGAATCAACAGGGTGATTGTATGGGAGCAGCTACTGGAGGACTAGGGATTGCATCAAATTATATAGCAGAAATCATGGCTTTGATCATTGCAGGGGAATGGGTAGTGAAGAAAAGATTCACAGAGGTATGTTTCAGTCTGGATTCCTTAGCAGCTTTAAAAGCTTTTATAAATGGCAACATTCCATGGATTGTTAGGAACAGATGGAACAACATCAAGAGAAACATATGCAATATTACATTCAGTCATTCATACAGAGATTAACTTCTCTGCTGACAAGATGGCCAAAAAAGGAGTTTTACTTGCAAGAGGGACCATACTTTACTATGAGGAGAAACCATTTTTTTTTGGGAGAGCTAGAAAAAAAGGATGGTTTATACTTCAGATTCACTAATTAGAAAAAAGTGTTATTCTGTTAATTTTTTCACTGTAAATCTGGGCTTGTATCTTTTGGGCCTATCATTCTTGCACTATAAGGATGTCTTTTAGTTAAATTCTGTCTGGGCCTATCTAGTCAGAATTTTTTGTAAACAAATTTTTTAGTTTCCTTTTAGTAATAAAATTACATGATTAAGCAAAAAAAAAAACATAATAACAACTAAGCTATAATTACTAGCTAACCTAAAAAGCAAGAAATAACGAAGAAATCTGTTCAGATACGGTCAAAATGGACCAGATCTGAGCAGAGAAAGTTTGTTGGTGATGGTTTTATTAAAGAAGAAGAAAAACGAGTCATAAAAGGGTTGTCGCTAGAAACTTTTCAGTTGAACCATGCAAGTTCGGTGCTTTTAGAGAATGTTGTTCTAGAATTTTTAACTTTTTTTCCTTGTACATATTTTCTAACGAAGAGAGAATACCCGGTAGTGGAAATACATTTTGATAGGACAATGGCCTTAGAGGTGGTGGTGGGGGAAATGATGGTTATTATTTTTACTTTTGGTTGCCCCATGTACATAAGAATCCACGAAATGTTATGGCATACAATTATCTTTAAATTTAGAGTAGACTTATACATAATAACCCTTAGGTTGTGTTTGAACATCTAATTCTATGGAATTAGCCGACTTTTCATGAAAATATCTTGTTTTCCCTCATTTGATAACCAATCTAATTCCATTGAATTGTGGACCCATTTGATAAAAAACGTGGTCTAAAGTATGTTTTTAACTTAATTGATTGGAATTCCATGGAATACACTTCCCTTCCATTGTTTTCTTTCCCTAGTATCAAACACAGTCTTAGAGCTTAACTTGTAGTCTCCGCCCAAATGTGTAGTCAATCTCGCCGCTAATTTTTTATCACTTAATTTCCCTAATAAACTCATCCAATCACATGGCTATTAGGGGGGTTAGTCGTGGAGAGTTTAAGGATTTTTAATGTATTTCTGGGGATTTGGCAAGCCACCCATTAGTCGTGGGAGGGTATTCCAAAATATACATTAAAACAAACGATATGGGGTTGAGAATCTCATTCAAAATGAAAGATTTTATCAAATTTGATCAAATATGATGCTACTATGCAAAAAGAAGAGGGTACTTAGTACACTACCAAGTTTTTAGTTCGTGAACTTGTATAGAAAATCCTTGTACAATAAATGTGTTTAGATATTAACAAACATGATCCTTGTTCCTGATCATAATTAAAAGGTCAACCTAATATGTACTTGAACCTTCAAGATCTGAACTCAACCAAGATAAAGTCTTGTATGATCTATATTTCAAGATCCGAACTCAACAAAAGAAAATATTGTAAGATCTTTACTATCAAGCTAAAAGCTATCTAGGTTGATTAATATACTACTTTTAAACAATATAATGCGGAAAGAAATAACAAAGTCACCGGAAATTTTGTTAACAAGGAAAACTACAATCTAACAGAAAACCCCTGGGACCTCGTCCAGTTTGAACGCCGTACTGTATTAATCCGCTGCAGAGTAGAGACACTAGCATAGTATCAGACGTCATACTGGAATTTAGTTTAGACCACATATATCCTTTAAGCCATTCAACTATAGTTGTGCTCCTTAAATATCTTGGATCTCGCAAGACCCTGCGCACTTGGTTCCCATACCTGACATCCTTTACAGGCCTAGGAGTTGCTCCACAGTCCTTCGTGAAGACTAGTGATATCCTACCTCCAACTATCCAACATTACATATATTTGATTTCCTTTTCAATCAAGGTAATGGAAATATATTTGCTTTGAGGGATATCCATGTAAAAAAGATATCAAGCAAACCTTAAAAAATTAGGAATTAATCTCTTCAAAATCTATTGAGATGCCTAATTGATTCTACCTCACAAGATCTATCTAAAACAAATTTAGATCATAATCTTGCGAAACTAACAAAGTTCAAAGACGAAGAAATATTTGTAGTTTCTATCAATCTTATTCCTCAATTGATATTTCTTGAATGGTCGTTTAACAGAAGAGACGAACCTTTAAAATAGACGAGAAATACAATGATAAAGATAAGATTCCAGATAACGAAGATCTAACAGGTAAAAGATAGTCTGATAGGGCTTCACAAATCCCAAGTAAAATCTTCAAAGTCGTAACCTATTTATGTTTCTCTAAGAAACCTAGGTTTATGGAGGATGACTCTTGCAGCAACAAGATAGACAACATGCAGGAAGTGAGAATTTTAGTTGTATAGAGTGATCAGTCAGAGATCATCGTAACAAGAGATTTCCTGTCTAAACTATAAAATATGAATTTCATATATTCGTCTGAAGTCGGGTAAGAGATATACACAACTATGATTTTATAATTTTACCCTTCATCAAAAATCCACCATCAACATTAAGTCCATTGCTTAGTGAGGGACAATCATGTTCCGCGGTACGCACTGGATGGTGACTTTACCAATTATAAAGGAAATAAGTAATTGAAATTAGTCATTAGAATTTTTTACCAGAACCCTGGTTCGTATTCTAATGATGTCACGTAGTCGTTTGACGAGCAATGACTGGGATGGTGGTTCTGGTAGTATGACAGAGCATTGTCTGGAGAGCATAAGTTGATGAAACACAATTGATTTTGTTAGAGCATTGCTCGGTTGAACCCACCAAGCGTTGGTATGTCAAGTTTGGTTGTCATATTTTAGTGAACCAAAACTCATTTAAAGAGTCGCTTGATTATTTACTAGAGTCAACTTCGTATAGGTTAGCTTGAAAGTATTAGGATATGAGACATTACAAGTATTACGTGAAGACTTGAAGAATATGAAGAAGTAAGGAGCTACAACGACGACATCATCCTTCCACTTGAGGTTGGTAATATTTGACTTGAACTGTTTCATTCCTAACGTATCTTTCAAGTCATGCATATTGAAAACATAATTGCGAAGCTGTGAATGATTATACTCTAGTTATACATAGTATTAAGGAATACAATACGAAGTATAACACTTATCTTTTGAACTTCGTATATAAGATATCGACATAATCGTATGAATGTTATTGTGACTATGTATGGGTATGGTGAAGATTTCGTCCTAGGAAACAATGTTTTACATTCGTTAAAAGGAAGTACAATTCATAAACTTGTTTTATGAATCGAAAGGGAAATCGCTAGGCTTATTGGTATTGTTATTCATTACAAATCTTTGGATTACCAATATGTGTGTTTAGTATAAACGCTCATAACTTGTTTATGTTCTTGGTAAAACTATTCACAAGGCCTGACTTTTGTATTGGTATGACTTTTATTAGTGAAACCGATCTTAAGTAATCACTTGAGATGGTATGATCGATTTGTTGTAATTGGTATGACCAACTCTAGTCATTGAGGAACCGATCCTAGTAAGAGGTGCAACCGATCACAAAAGGGGAATCGATCCTTGTAAGAGGTGCAAAAAGTTTTTAGTTATTGGGGAACCGATCCTATGAACATGTGCACCAAATACAAGTTAGATACCATATATATGTGGGAACCGATCCTAATACCTAGTCAACCAAGTTTTGGTAACTGGCGTGACTAATTCTAGTACCCACATGGAGGTAGAATCGAAACTTGTTTTGGTAGAACCGTGAAATCCATGATTGGTGATTTGATAGGATAATCAATCACATAGTTTTTGGAAGTCAGATTAACCAATTCTAAACTTGTTTGGAAGTATGGCAAATCGGTTCCAAGATTGTAAATATGAAAAAGGGTTTACAAAGTAAAGATGTCGACACACTTTGAACATGTGCAGTAACGCTTATCTTTTATTGTTCAAAGATATTCCTTAATAGCTAAAGGAGAATCCCGGATCGAAATAAATTGAGAATCTTTTAATTAAGGTATTTAGTTTTATATGCTTTTAATTTCCAGCAATTAAAATGCATATCTTTAGAAAATAAAAATTGGTAATGTGCATTTACTAATTGGAGATTTTCTACTGAGATTTCGGTCAATATTTGGACAAAGCATTTCCATGAATTATGGAAACCAAATTTGGAAATATATTGCATATCTTGAGAATATTTTCGGTTTTGGAAATTCCTTGGTTTCCAAACTTCCTTGGTCTATAAATATTGAAGTTTGCATTTCGAGCAAACTAATCCTCAGAGCCATCAAAACTACCTTGTTGTGTTGTTACTGATGGAGCCGTCTATTCGGAGAGGAAAGTAACCTAATTAGGCGAAATCTCGTACGACCGCTTGTTTTAAAGACTTCTTTGGGATTGGGAATCTCTACGAATACCGTTGGTGGGAAACTAGATAATTGCAGTTTATTATTAGTTTTCGATTGATTTGATTGACTAACGGTTGTTGAACTTTGATTGCACCTAGTTTGTTTATGCTTGAGAATCTTCTCTTATGATATAAGATTCACTCAAACTAGATCGAAGTTTCGACGGGGATCTTTAGTGATAGATCCAAAGACGTTTGTGACAATCCATTGTTAATGAATCCGTTACGTGTGATCGATCACAAGAGATTCAAGTTGATTGTGTGCAGGTGTTTATTGAAGATATAAGAAGATTTGAAGACGAAGAAGATTTCTGATTTGGGTTCATAATATTTGGTGTGCACAAAACTTGATCGGCTGGGGATCCAAATATAATCGGTTTATCTTTGTGATAATCTTGATTGATTAGTTGAGTAGATCGACATCAATACGTGATTCAAAGTATTGATTGCATAGTTTTAACAATTACTTTGGTAGTTGTTGAAAAAATAGATCTAAGGACCGGACAAAGGAGTTTATTGGGATAAACGGAAGAGCCTTTTTTTAAACTCATATCACTTGATTGAAAAGAGTTGTTACCGAATAGATTTGTTGTTCCTTTACTGTTTGGAATACGAACCAAAGGAATTGTTCCAAGTGCGTGACTTATTGCAAGTTGGAGGCGCAGGGATACAAACGGAACTAGGTGAACTATAGGTTGGTTTAGATTTTGTATAGCGGCTTAATCCTGAGAGTATTCAATTTTGGACAAGGTCCCGGAGTTTTTCTGCATTTGCGTTTTCCTCGTTAAGAAAATCTTGTTGTGTCTTTTACTTTTCTATTTCCGCAATTATAATTGTTTTTATAATAATTAGAATAATTAGAAGTAAAATACACAAACGTTAATTCATATTTACTTGATAGCAATCCTATTATGTTTGGTTAAGTTCGAATCTATTATCAAGTAAACATACTTCGTTGTTGTATTGTCTCGATCTTGTATCCATAGTCAATCACACAAGTTATCTTGTTGTCGTATTTTCTCGATCTCGTATCCATAGACGATCACACGAAGTGTGAACCGATTAGTTGTATTGTCTCGACTCAGTCCATAGACAATCACTTTCGGAGAAAGGACTTATAGGTGGAAAAGTTTTAGATTGAGGTATATTTGGGTACCCTCGTCTCTTCAATTGGTATCAGAGAGGGCAAACACGAAAAGATCTAACAATCTGTGTTTGATGCGATCCAACCTATAAGACATGAGTCAAAATAGAGTTAAGCGAGAGCGAAAACTAAAGAAAGACTCAGTTAACGTGTCACAAGATATGTGCTCAAAAGGAGATAGTTCTTCAATTTCAGGTTGCTCAATTGATTATGTCTCTAACGAGATATCTTTGAGTTCTATACTTGAGATTTCTGATGAAAGATCAAGTGTAAAAACATCTGAACTAAAGGAATTGAGCAAACAATTTCTTATTTATCGGAGCTCCGTTACCCGACTGATCAACGTCGTTGATATTCCAGCCAACTTCCGGCCATCTCCGACACCGATCATGTAAGTGTTTTTTTTTGTGGACGACTGTCCAACATAAAAAATAAAAAAATACGTGAGTTAATCACGGTTAGGGTTCGAAAGTCAAGTTTTGATTTTTAAAGAAAACTTTTTTCTTCGTCTTTCTAGGTGTTTCAATCATCTTTCGCGCAGCAACGAGCAAATCTTTGAAGAATCAACTCTTATGCTATCAGAACTGGTTGTTGGTGAGACCATAAACATGTAAAAGTTTGGATTTTATACCGTTTTATATACATACGCCGTATTTAATCGATGTATGCATCTTTATGATAGAACGATCATCCGATATTGTTGATCTTCAATTCTGTTACTTTGCTGAACATTTTTAGAGCACTGCTCGGTTGAACTCGCAAGCATTGTTATCTCAAGCTTGTTTGTCAAGTTTAGTTGCCAAAACTATAAGTCTTGATTTATGAAAGAAAGTCTCGTAGATAGAAAGTGTAGTTGAGCTTTAGACTTCACGACATTCATCAAATGAAGACGAAGAACTACTCAAGGGAACTTGTGGAACTTCATCAACAAAAGGTATGTGGATACTTGAACTCATCTATCACTAAAAATTTTAACTACTCTATCTCTTATTTGAGACAAAAGTCGTATTACTATATAGACTTTAATTATACACATTTGATATTTCGAGCCGAGTTTATCTCGCTTATCTATTTCTCGAAATATGTGTTGGTAAGCTTTTTCTTTAACCAAGTTCATCTTTTATTCTTGACGCAAGTCAAAAGATGATCATGTGAAAATCTCCTTGTAACATCTTACATGATTTGTGTGAGGCAATCATTTGGTGTAGTCTCGGAATGTTTCGTATTGATCATTCGATCACTTGATAATTTCTTTGGAGCTAATAGTTGTGTGAAACATCTATTGTCGTCTTCTAAGAATGTTTCAATGATTGAAATGAGAGTTTAGATTTCGTAATCATGATTGGATATAAACATAGTGTGTATATTCACATTTGTGTAAGGTCCAAGTCCAAGAACCATAGTATGCATACTCGTACACGTACTAGTTGGTGAATGGAAGTCCGGGAACTAAATATGCGTACCCGTACGCGTAGTCTAAGTTCCGGAATTCAACTGACGTTGTAAGTATGCGCACCCTTTCGCGTACTGGCGAAACCAAAATCAGTACGGCTACTTAAGTATGCGTACCCGTTTGCGTACTTGAGTAGGTTATGTTCTAAAATCGGTTTGTTCATGAACTAATATATTTATAAATTAAGGAATGCAATCTTTTGCAAACCGTGGCTATAATGTTCATGAAATGATTCGAGTGAATCAAAATTGATTTTCTTCAATTGTGTCTTGTATACTTCTATGAGAATATAAACAATTGAACCTCTCTTACTAGTTTCATTTGAGCCATTTGAACTTGTTGTGATGAAGATGAATAAGGTTGATATGAAAGTGTTCATATGGCTAACCTCGGTTAACTATTGTTGAACAAACTAAGTGTACATGTTTAGGTACGGTTACCTTTATCTAAATGTTGTTACATTTTATTTGTGTATGACAAGCTAAGTTCGATCTAATGGTTGAAATATATTAGCTTGAATCTAATCAGGTTTTCATCTAACGGTGAATATTGAATGCTTTGTTACCAAGGTAGCATTGATTGCAAACCCTGATTTGGAGACTATATAAAGGAGAACTCTAGTAACTGGGAAACCCAATCCCCACACCTCTTGTGTAATACTAGTTGCGACTAGAGTCGATTCTCCTTTAACCTTAGGTTTTTCTAAAACCCAGTAGGTTAACGACTTAAAGACTTCATTGGGATTGTGAAGCCAGACCCAACTATTTCTCTGTAGTTGCGTGTTTTGATCTTGCTGTTTTCTATTGTGATTGAGTACTATCTTCTTTAAGATTTGATCGAGATTTATTCGATCCGATAGGCAAGATTGAAAAGTAGTCACAAACATCTTCGTATCATCATTTGTGATTCCACAATATCTTGTTTGGTTAATCGATTAAGATTATTGTGAGGTGATTGATAATACTAGGCTGTTCTTCGGGAATATAAGTCTGGTTTATCAATTGGTCCATGTTCACCTTGATTTGTCAAAAGACGGAACAAAACTCATAGGTATATCTGTGGGAGACAGATTTATCTATTCAATAGACTTTTCTGCGTGATGCAGATTTGTTTATTAAATCTTCAACTTTGGGTCGTAACAACTCTTAGTTGTGGGTGAGATCAGCTAAGGGAATCAAGTGCGCAGAATCCGGCATGGTTCAAGAGGCATAAGGAACACAACTGTACCTTGATCAGTGTGAGATTGGTGAGGGCTGAACTACATTCCAGTTCGAAGTTAACTTGGAGTAGGCTAGTGTCTGTAGCGGCTTAATACAATGTGGTTTTCAAATCTGGACTAGGTCCCGGGGTTTTTCTGCATTTACGGTTTCCTCGTTAACAAAATTTCTGGTGTCTGTGTTATTTCTTTTCCGCATTATATTTGTTTATATAATTGAAATATCATAGGTTGTGCGTAGTTCAATCAATTTGATAATCCAACCTTTGGTTGTTGATATAAATTGATTGACACTTGAACATTGGTCTTTGGTACCGTTCAAGTTGTTTCACATGATAATCAGGCTCACGAATTTCTATCTGTTTGATTTGCTAATTACATTGTGAAACAAAGATACAACTCTTGGATATATTTCTTTATTGAGCTTGCTTTATTAGTTGGTGCTCTCAAAATTATATTAGAGTTTATCCATACAGATTGCTAAGCTAAATATTGGGTGTGGTTATTAGACCCCCGCTTTTTCAATTGGTATCAGAGCAGGCAAACACGTTTAAGACCTTATAAGTCTGTGCTTGAAGCGATCTGACTATATGGAAAAAAGTGTTATCTCTATAAACGTACCACCAGTCTTCGATGGCTCGAATTACTCATGGTGGAAAATTGCTATGCGTGCTTTTTTTCAAGCTCGTGATTTTCAAACATGGGTACGTGTTGTTAATGGCTATGATCCTCCGGTTGTTACAAAAAGCGATGTAACTGTTCCAAAGGATATTGGTAGATATGAACCAGACGAAATTCTTGTTGCAAAGCAAAATTCTGACGGATTAAATGCTATCATACATGCCATTACCCCAGATCTTCCGTACCATGTAACTACATGCACTAAGTCTAAAGAAGCCTGAGATATCTTAGAAACTGTATTCAAAGGGAATACCTCTGAAAAGGAAGCTAGGCTTCAAAACCTAAATTCTGATTGGGAAAACCTTCGTATGGCTGATGAAGATTCATTTGATGATTTTAATCACAAAGTTTCTGAAATTGTTAATGCATCTTTTGCATTGGGTAAGACTATTCCTGAAAAGGACATTGTGATGAAAATTCTCAGCTCGCTGCCAGCCAGATACGATTCTAAGAAATATCCCATCATTAAAGGAAATAACCTTGATGCGCTTTCCAGAAATACTCTTATTGGGAAGTTAAAAATCTTTGATCATGAGCATGTATCCAAATCTGGGAAGGATATTGCTTTCAAAGCACAAAAGAACACAAAATTACTTGATAAAAGTAAAAGTGTCAGCATCTCTGTGGATGATCCTATTGAGGCTGATTCGTCATATGAAGATCTTGATAACTCAGTCTCTCTAATCACAAGACAGTTTAGAGATCTTCTTTTGAAGAGAATTAAACGGTTCAATAGAGATAAACCTAAGTCATCAGTTAAACCCCATAATCGTGTTCCTCCTAAAAACAGGGATACCGACGATACTGATGATGAGGACATGCCACAGTGCTTCAAGTGTAAAGGTTTTGGTCATTTTGCCAATGAGTGTCCAAATCGTAGAAAGTACACTGGGAACAAAGGTCTTGCTGCAACTCTTGATGAAATGTCTGATCATTATGGTTCAAATGAAGATGAAAAATAAAGTTTTACACTCCTTGCTGAAAATATTAATTTTGATAATTGTAGCAATACTCACATCAATCTTGATATTTTTCCTGAAGAAAATTCTTCAACTATTTTGGAGGATAAAATGGATTTTTCTCTATCTACTGGAAATTCTATTTCTAATGTTTCAGGTACCACAATTTGTCTAGCCGCCTGCTCTGCTATGGTGTCTGAACCATCCTCCACTTTGACATGTTCTTATTGTACTCTTAAAGGTCACAGACTCTCTAATTATTTCAAGTACAAGCATAAAGTTAGATATGTCAACAAACTTCAACGGAGAGCAAATCGATTTGCAAACAATTTAAACTTGTTCAAAATTCGTCTGAGGTATGTAAACTAATTTCCTCTTCAAAATGGTTAATGTCTAAAGAACCAATTAGACCCCTCCAGAAAAAAACAAGGTCTAAGCATTCTGTGAAAGAAGTAGTTAGGAAATCTTTCCAAAAGGTACACGGTGGACAAATCATTGCTCACCCCAACACAACTTAAGTGTGTTGGCCATGCATCTTGTCTCAAGTGCATGATTTCAAAGAGACAAGAGTTAAGCATATTCAGGTCTTAGAAAAAGTTTTTTTTTCTTCTTGTTTGTTTTCTTTTGCTTGTTTGTTTTTGCTTAATCTTTGGTTGATCTCTTCATATCATACATTGTTATTGAAATGGTCTTTCCTTTTTCTTTAAAAAATAAGGGGTTAAAATCGACAATTCTACCTTCTTTAGGGCTGAGAATTGAGCGTACGTGAATCCTATTAGTTGTGTAAAGGTTCCGTAACCATACATTCCTTTTTCCTTCTTTGAAAACTCTTTTCTGTCACAAATTTGCTTGTAGAGCTTGTTATGAGAATCTCTCATAAAACCCATATTTCTATGGAGACTCCAAGCATCATAACTTCTGATGGGAAAGATGTTAATATGATTGTTCAGCCGTCAATCATGAAGGAAAAATATAGATCTCCTTTATACTCAAATTTGAAAAGAAAAAGGAGGAATGTAAGAAAACCAAGGGCTGCTCCTTCAAATCTTCAGAAGTTTTCTGGTGTTCTTGAAGAGTTGAAGGAAATAAGAAAGGAGACGTAGCAAATAAAGGCTTTTGTGTTAGGACTCTTGAAATTCAGAAGGCCCTGGTTCGGCATCAGTCAAGAAGGTTTGTTGAAATTGACTCATATATTCATGAACCTTATGTTCCAATGGTTGTTGACGACAAGGAGTTCAGGGAGGATAAAGAATTTTTCAAAGGTCTTAATATCTAGGAAACTTCTTATGAGAATTCATTCTTGTGTTTTAAGAAGGATAACTAGGGTTTGGAATAACCATTATTGTGAGTACACATAGCTATTTAAAACAATTTTCATCTTGCAATGTTTTTAGATTTATTTATTTAAATTCTAAAGTTTATTTGGAAGATGATTTTGCAGTATTAATCTTTATGGTTTTATATATTGCAACTTGCTATGGGATATGTGTGTTTGCGTCCGTGAACTATGATTGTCCCATATTTGATCAAAAGTTAAGTCTATCATATGTCTTTATGCAAATATTGATAAAAGATAGAATGAACTTTTGACAACAAAAGTTAAGCCTATTATGTCATTATGCAAATATTGATGGAAGATAGGATGAAATTTTGTTTGCAAAGATTAAGTCTATGATATCATTATGCAAATATTGATGAAAAATAGAATGAATCTTTCAATATTCCGCAGTATTGGTCCTTCTCTGATCCACATCTTTGTGTAAGTACTGTGTGGCTCCGTAAGTTTTCTTATGTTGAGCATTTTCGATTAAATTAATCATGGGTTCTCTTGTGGTTAATTTAATTGAGTATTTTGGATACAAATTCATGTTTCATGAGATTTGTTAATGTCCAAAGAAATCCTTCTTTTCTTGTGAAAGTAAGGTCGCTCTTGTTGTTCCTTTGGGAATGACATCTTATGGAGGGAGAGTTCTTAATTGAACTTGTGCTTAATTGCCAAATCTTCGTGGGGAGTGCGGTTGTGGAATATTGTAGGGGTTATATTGTATCTTTATTAACTCCTTGATGAATACACTAAGTTTCGACTATGTGAAATCATCGAAACAAAGTTGATATGTGTTTCTCTTTTGGTCATGAAGTATCTCTATGAAAATTTCATTAGGATCCCACTAGTTTCATACCTTTGCCAATTTATATTGACAAAAGGGGGGAATTAATGTGTAGTGAACACTACAAATACATATGGTTTACGGATCATTATGTAAGGGGGAGTAGTTTTCATTGTGAGATGAAGTATTGACTAAGGGGGAGTGATACATATCGCCATAGTATTGTTGTCAAAGTTGTGGTACAATTGGACTTTGATGTTGTGTAATAATACTATGACACTGTATAACAATGATTGAGAACAACTGTTTTCTTATTGTTATAGCTGCGGATCTTCAAAAACTATGATACTGAGTAGAACACGTTCAGAATCACTAGAGTACTTGGAAGTGACGAAGATTTCGAGTAATGTTGAAGAACCAAGGAGATCAAGCATTTGGATGAGAAGCTACAAAGTTTATTTATTTTGTAATCCATATGTATTGATAGTTTTGTCACTAAAATTGACAAAGGGGGAGATTTTTAGTGTACTGCTCGGTCGAACTCGCAAGCGTTGTTATCTCAAGCTTGTTTGTCAAGTTTAGTTGCCAAAACTATAAGTCTTGATTTCTAGTCTACTTATAGCTAAGTCTAAGATAGAAAGTGTAGTTGAGCATTAGAATTCACGGTGTTCATCGAATGAAGACGAAGAACTACTCAAGGGAACTTGAGGAACTTCATCAACAAAAGGTATGTGGAGACTTCAACTCATATATCACTCAAAAGTTTATCTACTCTATCTCCTATTTGATACAAAAGTCGTATTGCTATATAGACTTCAATTATACACATTTGATATTTTGAGCCGAGTTTATCTCGCTTATCTATTTATCGAAATATGTGTTGGTAAGCTTTCGCTTTAACCAAGTTCATCTTTTATTCTTGACGCAAGTCAAAAGATGATCATGTGAAAATCGCCTTGTAACATCTTACATGATTTGTGTGATGCAATCATTTGGTGTAGATTCAGAATGTTTCGTATTGATCATTTGATCACTTGAAAATTGCTTTGGAGCTAATATTTGTGTGAGACATCTATTGTCGCCTTATAAGAATGTTTCAATGATTGAAATGAGAGTTTAGAACTCGTAACCATGATTGGATATAAACATAGTGTGTGTATTCACATTTGTGTAAGGTCCAAGTTCGAGAACCATAGTATGCGTACACGTACGCGTACTGGTTGGTGAACGGAAGTACGGGAACTAAGTATGCGTACATGTACACGTACTGGCGTAAGTCTAAGTTCCGGAATTCAACTGAGGTTGTAAGTATGCATACCTGTTCACAGATCGGGCAAAACCACACTCAGTCCGCCTACTTAAGTATGCGTATCCGTTTGCGTACTTGAGTAGGTTATGTTCTAAAATCGGTTTGTTCATGAACTAATACATTTATAAATTAAAGAATGCAATCTTTTGCAAACCATGGCTATAATGTTCATGAAATGATTCGAGTGAATCAAAATCGATTTTGCTTCAATTGTGTCTTATATACTTCTATGAGAATATAAACAATTGAACAACTCTCTAACTAGTTTCATTTGAGTCATTTGAACTAGTTGTGATGAAGATGAATAAGGTTGATATGAAAGTGTTCATATGGCTAACCTAGGTTAACTATTGTTAAACCAACTAAGTGTACATGTTTAGGTACGGTTACCTTTATCTAGATGTTGTAGTATTTCATTTGTGTATTACAAGCTAAGTTCGATCTAACATTTGAAAGATATTAGCTTGAATCTAATCAGGTTTTCATCTAACGGTGAATATTGAATGCTTTTTTACCAAGGTGGCATTGATTGCAAACCCTGATTTGGAGACTATAAAAAGGAGAACTCTAGCAACTAGGAAACCCAATCCCCACACCTCATGTGTGATACTAGTTGCGACTAGAGTCGATTCTCCTTTAACCTTAGGTTTTTCTAAAACCCAGTAGGTTAACGACTTAAAGACTTTATTGGGATTGTGAAGCCAGACCCAACTATTTCTCTGTAGTTGCATGTTCTAATCTTGTTGTTTTCTATTGTGATTGAGTACTATCTTCTTTAAGATTTGATCGAGATTTATTCTCCGATAGGAAAGATTGAAAAGTAGTCACAAACATCCTCGTCTTATCGTTTGTGATTCCACAATATCTTGTTTGGTTAATCGATTAAAATTATTGTGAGGTGATTGATAATACTAGGCTGTTCTTCGGGAATATAAGTGGTTTATCAATTGGTTCCTGTTCACCTTGATTTATCAAAAAGACGGAACAAAACTCATAGGTATATCTGTGGGAGACAGATTTATCTATTCAATAGGCTTTTCTGTGTGATACAGATTTGTTTATTAAGTCTTCGACTTTGGTTCGTAGCAACTCTTAGTTGTGGGTGAGATTAGCTAAGGGAATCAAGTGCGTAGAATCCGGCGTGGTTCAAGAGGCGTAAGGAACGCAATTGTACCTTGATCAGTGTGAGATTGGTGAGGGCTCAACTACATTCCAGTCCGAAGTTAACTTGGAGTAGGCTAGTGTCTGTAGCGGCTTAATACAGTGTGGTGTTCAAATATGGACTAGGTCCCGGGGTTTTTCTGCATTTGCGGTTTCCTCGTTAACAAAATTTCTGGTGTCTGTGTTATTTCTTTTCCGCATTATATTTGTTTATATAATTGAAATATCATAGGTTGTGCGTAGTTCAATCAATTAGATAATCCAACCTTTGGTTGTTGATATAAATTGATTGACACTTGAACATTGGTCTTTGGTACCGTTCAATTTGTTTCACATAATAATCAGGCTCGCGGATTTCTATCTGTTTGATTTGCTGATTACATTGTGAAAAAGAGATACAACTCTTGGATATATTTCTTGATTGAGCTCGCTTTATTAGTTGGTGCTCTCAGAATTATATTAGAGTTTGTCCATACAGATTGCTAAGTGAAATATTGGGTGTGGTTGTTAGACCCCCGTTTTTTCAATTGGTATCAGAGCAGGCAAACACGTTTAAGACCTTATAAGTCTGTGTTTGAAGCGATCTGACTATTCAAGCCTATATATGAAATGATTTAGTTCAATTTGTGATTATCTATGCTTTAAAAATCAGATTGAAGGTAATGCTAGGGATTGACATATTTTAGCTTAAGGTTAAATTATCCATTTGTGCATGTGATTTATCACATCTTCAAGGTAGTTTAAGGCTAGAATCTCTATAGCTCTTTGATTGAAAAGGGAACTATTATATCAAACTAGGGGATTTTTATGCATTTAGGTGGTGGATTCAAAGCCCTAGTTCATCTTTAGTATTCTTAGAACTTAATATTGTTGCTTTAGTATAACCATCAATCTCTAGATCGAAAGTTTTCTTTCTTCCATAGCTTTTTGATTTTGTGTTTCATTTTGTTGATGATAGTGAACTAGATCGAAAGTTTTCTTTCTTAGCTTTTTGAGTTGCTTGTAGGTTTTAGAGAAACTACTACAGAAGCTACAAAGAAAATTATGAACATTCGGTTCCGTTTAGCTTTCTCACGGATGCGCACCGGATATTTAAGAATCATCATGGAATCCATAGACATACCAAGAAAAGAAAAATTTAATTCTGTGTGGCCTTCTCACGGTTTCATACCGGAGGTAAGTTTCTTGCAAGTGCTACTGAACTGATTTTGCCTACGCGTACCACATGATTCGAGTTGTTTTGAATTTTGATTTAGCGGAAAGAGCTTCATAATCTGTTATCAAATGCGAGCTGGCCACTCGTTGAGTTAACCACAACATCATTTCTAAATCAAATAGAAACCATCTAGGATAGGTAGGCTTTGTTAGGAAGACAATGTATACACCTTTGGTAAAATATTTGAACTAGAGAAGCAAGAACTATTGTCAAAAGCTGAGAATACCAATTTTAGTTTAGTTTGGTATTTCTTTCTTTTTAATGAAGGATAAAATAATTAGTTTATATCTATGTGTTTAGGACTATTTTTGTATATATTGTTCTTATTGCATCACTTCTGTTTAGGATTTGTTAGTAGCATTTAGGATACTAGTTGTTTCATTTTATTTTATTTAAAAAAAAAATCATGTCAGGATTTTGGACTGGTGTTAGGTGAAAAGACGAGGGTACCCAAATACACCACAATCTTTAATTAATTATCCACCTATAAGTCCTCTTACCGAAAGTGATTGTCTATGGACAAAGTCGAGACAATACGAAAAATCGGTATTCACACTTTGTGTGATCGTCTATGGATACGAGATCGAGACAATACAACAATCAAAGTGTGAGTACTTGATAATAGGTTCGGACTTAACCAAACTCTATAGAATCATTATCAAGTAATACAGAGTTAACGTTTGTGTATTTTACTTTTAATTATAATAAACATAAACAATTATAATTGCAGAAATAGAAAAGTAAAAGACACAGCAAAATTTTGTTAACGAGGAAACCGCAAATGCAGAAAAACCCTGGGAACAAGTGCAGAATTGAATACTCTCAGAATTAAGCCGTTATACAAAATCTAAAACAGAACTTCGTATAGTTGAGACCAAGCAACTAAACCTAGTTCACTTAGTTTCTTCAGTATCCCTGCGCTTCCGATATTCAATAAGTGCACGCACTGGAACAATTCCTTTGGATCGTATTCCAAACTAGTAAAGGAACAATAAATCTATTTGGTAACAACTCTCTTGTTTCTTTCAGATGAAGATATCTCAAGTCATATGCAAAGGCTCTTCCGTTTAAACTAATAAAATCCTTTGCCTGGTTAGATCAATCTCCAACAACTACCGAAGTAGCAGAGTTTAGATTTGCATTCAATCAATATAAAATCCAACAAGGAACTATAAAGCGATGCCGATCTCATGCAACTAATCAATCGAATAAATCCGATTCTAGTTGAATCCCAACCGATCAAGGTTTGTGCTACACAAAGATATGAGAGACCAATCAGAAATCTTCTTTGTCTTCAAATCTTCTTTAATCTTCAATTAAACCTGCACAACACCACTTGAATCTCTTGTGATCAATCACGCACAGAACGGAATCTGTTAACAATGGATTATCACAAGATGTCTTTAGATCTACAAACAGTTCTAAAGATCCCGTCAACACTTTGATCTAGTTTGAGTGAATCTTATATCAGAAGAGAAGATTCTCAAGAATAAACAAACTAGGTGCAATCAAAGTTCAACAACTGTTAGTCAATCAAATCAATCGAAAACTAATAAACTGTAATTATCTAGTTTCCAACTAACGGTACTCGTAGAGCTTCTTGATCCCACGGAAGTATTTAAACGAGCGATCGTAAGAGATTTCGCCTAATTAGGGTACTTTCCTCTCCGGATAGACGGCTCTATCGGAAACAACAAGAAGTTGAAGTTTTCCTAGCTCTTAGGATAGTTTGCTAGAAATGCAAACTTGGGTATTTATAGACCAAGGATGTTTGGACACCAAGGAATTTCCAAAACCGAATATTCTCAAGATATGCAATAAATGCCCAAATCAATTTTCATAATTCCTGGAAATGCTTTGTCCAATATTTTCTGAAATCTCTCAATAGAAAATCTCCAATCAGTAAATGCACATTACTAATTTTTATTTTCTAGAGATATGCATTTAATTCCTGGTAATTAAAGCATATAAAACTAATAACCTTATTTAAAAGAATCTTAATTTATTTCGGACCGGGATCTCCTTGAGTAATTAAGGAATAACTTTGAACAATAAAAGATAAGAGTTACTGTTCGTGTTCAAAGTATGTCGACATCTTTTCTTTGTAAATCATCTTTCATATTTACAATCTTGGAATTGATTATACCACACTTCCAAACGAGTTTAGAATTGGTTCATCTGTATTCCAAGACAACTATGTGATTGATCAATATCTACTCACAATCATGGGTTCAATCGGTTCTACCAATCACTCGGATCGGTTATACCTTCATATGGATTACTTGTGATCGAACACATAAGTTACCAGGATCGGTTACGTCAATTACCAGGACCAGTTACCATATACTCATGGTATTGCTTGTGATCGGTTACACAAGTCACTAGGATTGGTTACACCAATTACTAGGACCGGTTACACCAATTACAAGGATCGATTACACAATTCTTTTGTGATCGTCACACCAATTACTAGGATCGGTCACACCAATTACAAATATCGATCATACCATATCAGGTGATTACTTAGGATCGGTTACACTAATTAATAAAAACCAGTCATACCAAATCATAAGTCAGGCACTGTGATTAGTTATACCAAGATACATAACAAGTTATGATCGTTTCTACTAACTCACACATATTGGTAATCCAAAGATATGCAATGAATAACAATACCAATAAAGCCTAGCGATTTCCCTTTATAGATGGGGAAAAACGATTCGCTGGTTTTTTAGGGAATGGAGAGACGACCGTGTGATGGTGGCTCCTCAACCGAGCGAACTGCCTAACCTCAAACAGATATAGTGCACGGGATTGCTTTGAGTTCGAGATATCAATCTGTAGGACTCCGACCTAAACCAAGACAATGGCCGTCCCAGTCAATTCGGTCACAAAGAGGGAAGAGGGTTGATCTGTAGGAGGGAAGCTGAGAAGTGTGTGAGATCAATGATGATCAAGGATTGTGAATGTGTTTAAGGTTTCTGCAAGTTTTCTGTGAACTGTTGAGTTCGAATAAGTTCTGGTCGATTGATGGAATTCTTGAGAGTGATTGCTCGAAAAATTATCTGTCCTTCAATCGTGGATTCAGAGACTTATTTATATTGCCAGAATAGTAGACACATTGATCTCCACTAAGTGTGACGGTTGCTCAAGTGAAAGAGTGGGAAAGTGGAAAATCGTGTGTTAACTAGTTCCAGGTCGTGCAGATACTTGGTTGATTGTCCACCCACTACTTTGCTAACTCTCTCAACTACTTGCACGACTTACCCACATTTCTCATCGTGGATGAACACACGTGTTGTAGTCCGCCAGACGAAAACCCTAATTAATATCCCCCATGTGACGTGGTTGATGTCTCACGAACGCGGAGTCTGCGAAGCAGACGTGTATTTGATCAGTCAGTCGTTGACTTGATTAGACGACAGGTCTAAGTATAGTTCAGTCGAGCATCATTGCTGAATGCTCTAGGATTCATGAATTGAACATGCCTGTTAGGACGTATAGTTCTCGAATGAATGATGTTGATATTGTTCCTGAGCAAATATTGTCTGATGAATCGTTGAATATTGACAGTTGAATCAATGTTCGAGCATCAGTAAATTAATGAATATTGATAGTTGGATTAATATTCGAGCATCTGAGCAAGTATTGCTCATTCGATAAATTACTGAATATTGATAGTTGGATCAATATTCGAGCAACTGAGAAAGTACTGCTCATTTGATAAATTATTGAATATTGATATTTGAATCAAGCATTTGAGCAAGTATTTCTCATTCAATGAATTATTGGTAACGTGACCCAATAAAATATTAAATATTGGTAGCCTGACCGAATATTTTTAATCCAGATGTTGATCGCTGGTTCAACGTAAAATTATTAGTGTTTGAACTTGCTCAGAATTATGATTACAGAGCATTTATTCGAAACCCTAATTTTCGATCAATTGATGATTTGAAAGAGGGACCGAAATGGGTCATTGAAGTGAAAGAGGGACCAAACGACATTTATATGGGATGATGGCTATGAAGAGATGAGGGACGGACCATATCCTCCCTTGAGAGTTTTGGTATTTTCCCAATATGAGCAATTGATAACGTTTGAGCAATATCTTGGATTTTCGAAAGGGAAGAGTTTGATCTTGACCGAAACTCGTTTGAGCAATTTTGCTTGAATGAGCGAATGAGCGAGAACTTCGCTCAAGTGACTGGTATTTTGAGAATTATTTTAATATTTGGACGTGAGTCGGTGACCATTTGGCTTTTTTTTTCGTGGTTTGAGCAATATTTGAGAAAATATTGAAAAACTAGGGTTTTCACTCAAACGATGGAGTTCCATGAGATGATGGAAATAATAATATGAAAAAATAAGGGATTGTGAGGTGTGGGACCGGACATGGCTAGGTGGCCCGGTCCCGTGACACCTTTCCCTATTTTTTGTTCAATGAAAGTAAGGAAAAACTAAGAGTTTCGTTCAAACGAGGGAGTTTGCTCAAATGAAGGAGTTTCCATGAGATGAGGGAAACAAATTAAAATAAAATAATGGGAGAGGGGGACCGGCTTCACGGTGGGCTCGGGTCCCACGCCTCTTGTTTATTTTATTTAATATTATTTTCTTCATAAGTTACTCGTTTTTCCATGTTTTCAAACGTTCGTTCGTGAGTTTGGGTGCTCGTTCGTGCACTATTGTCAAGTACACTCGCACCATTTTCTCGGGGCTTACTCGGTGATAGTCTTCCCGGTGAATATTTATTACTAATTCATGGAATTTAGTCGGAAATGATCCATGAAAGCGGAGTACTAAAATGAGTTGAGTATCTATTACTAATCCATGAATCCAGACGGGGGATTCAGAGAATGGAGTAATGAGATATAATAGATTATTTTCTAGGAATTCATTGAATGAATGTCACGCTAGAATTAATCTATTTACAGAATCGAGATATGAGATAATTGAAGCATCATATTCATTCTGAGGGGTGTATAGTCAGGGAACAACAAGCGGCGTGACGTCCTGAAGGCGTTAAGCTCTCTAACAAACATTATGTCTAGGGAACCACCCAATCATTAAGAGATTCTATACACGGTCTCTCTACGTAGTCAGGGAACAACGAACGGCGTGACGTTCTGAAGGCGTTAAGCTCCCTAACAAACATTATGTCTAGGGAACCGCACAATCATTAAGATTCTATGTAGAGGTGGGTCTCTCTATGTAGTCAGGGAACAACATGCAGCGTGATGTCCTGAAGGCGTTAAGCTCCCTAACAAACATTATGTCTAGGGAATCGCCCAATCATTAAGATTCTACGTAGAGGTGATGATGAAATGTGTGAAGCATCGAACGCTCATCCGGGGAGGCCTTTCGAGAAACATTTTCATTATAGCTCTAAGAGGAACACTCACTCAGTCAGAGATCGTGGATCATAAAACATGAATCGTCACATACATTCCTGAAGCCGGGTCAGAAATATGCAGTATCATGATTTTACGATTTTATCCCTTGCCAAAAATCCACCATCAACACCCTTTTGATTCATAAAACAAGTTCATGAATGTACTTCCTTTAAACAAATGTAAACATTGTTTCCTAGGACGAAATTTTCACCTTTACCCATACACATAATCACAATAGCATTCATACGATTATGTCGATGTCATATATACGATGTTCAAAAGATAAGCGTTATACTTCGTATTCTAATTCCTTAACACTATGATCATGTGATCATGTCTCACTACCAGTCATTCACAGCTTCGCAGTTATGTTTTCAACATAACACGACTTGAAAGATACGTTAGGAATGAAATAGTTCAAGTCAATATTACTAACCTCAAGAGGAATGATGATGTCGTTGTTGTAGCTCGTTACTTCTTCATATTCTTCAGGTCTTCGAGTAATACTTGTATATCTCATAATCCTAGACTTTCTAGTCTAACCTATACGAAGTTGTCTCTAGTACATAATCAAGCGACTCTTAGATGAGTTTTGGTTCACTAAAATATGACAACCAAACTTGACATACCAACGCTTGGTGGGTTCAACCGAGCTATGCTCTAACATTCGGTATGAAAAATTGTCACATAAATCAATAAGAGAACTTGCATGAGAGCATGTTTCACGTTATGAGTTTCCAGTAGACCATGAAGTCAATAACTATAGGGATTATTACCAACCTTTTTAAGGTTCCGAGCTTCCATATACATACCCTAATGGCTATGCACACATAGACCAATCACCACAATGGGAAATTGACCAATCTTGTACTCTCCTTGAACAACTTAATATGTTTTTAAAAATGAATCTGATTTATTTACAAAATGAGGCAAGGGAGGAATTTCAAGATGAAATATTTATTTGTCCTGGTGAAATAAATTGTGAAAAATAGCGTGTCTAGTCTTACTCGTGCACCTGATATTGAATATGGACATGTTTTAGAAATAAACGAGTGGACTAGAGACGCTATGGGTTTGAATAGGGAATTGCATCCTTGTTACGATGATGGTGATGATGATAATGATTTAATGTTAGAAGAGCATGTTTTTTTTATGAAAATGTTTTTATGGAATCTTATGTTTCTAAGACATTAGACTGTGTTGCTACTTCTTCTGATTTTCTTATTCGTAACACTGAAGTGTTGGATGATGTGGCTACTGATTTAGGTATTGTGCTATTGAACTGTGAAATGGAGCATGACACGTAGCTTGTGCCCGACTTAGGAAATGTTGGATTGTCTGTTGACACTAATGATCTTATGCATGGAAATATATTTGATGTGTCTGATTCCCTACTTATGTCATAATATGATGTTTCTTCTGATATTCCTATGCATGAGATGAAAATTTTGGGTAATCATGATTCTGAATTAGGGCTTGTTGAACTATTCAATGAATGTAAGCTTGATGCGACACTTGTAGATGACTAGGAGATGTTGATGTGACTGATAATACCGGTACTCTTGATCTCGTCCATGTGAGCAACTTAGATGTTCCTACTTTCCTGCCTAAGTTACAGTCTGATGGTCTTGCACCAAACCTAGATTTTGATTGTAAAAAGATCGTAAAACCTACTTTTCCGAGAATCCCTAATCTAGGACTAGAATTGTGTGCTTTTCAAGTTCTTGTGGACCATTTTGCATCTAAATATAATGTGTTTAGGGTGCCACAGTTGGAATGCATTGATGTTTATCTACCTATCCCTGACAAAGTCCATTTTGAGCTAGACCTTATGCATGATGCATCCCTAAAATTGCTATACTTTGTACCCAAAAGCATATCTATTGAAAATTTCAGGTTTGGGGGTAGCTCATTTGGTTTGGCGACCTTACTTAAACTTCTATCCTGTTATAATTGTGTGAGGCTATTAAAAGTTTTGCATTCCGTCTTTTGGGTTGATCCTCAACTCTTTAGATTGTTGGTGTATGGTGGATTTTTATTGTAGATCCAGTAGGTCATTTTATCTTGAGTCTGTTAAGTTTTATTTTTCGTGTGTATATATTATGCTAATCCAATATGATCTCAGCTGATTTCCTTGGATTCTAGCCTTGAATAATGGATTTTTAATCTTGCTTTCGCCGATATCTGGTAATATCTTCCGTTTTCACTGCTCAACATGGTTTCCTGGTATGTTGTAGTAATGATTCTGTTTATCTTTTGAAACATTAAGGACAATGTTCAGTTTAGGTGTGGGGGTGAAGAGTAGATACTACGTGACTGTCACTGTGCTCATTTTAAAAGAACTTTGCCATTAAAAAAAATAAAAATAAAATAAATTTGATCTCATCTACCTTGATTTGTGATACCTGTACATATATTATATTTTGGGGTTCTTAATCTAGATAAGGTAATCCTGATTTCCAGCACCAGAACATGTGAAGTTCGATATTATTTTTTTTTTTGAAACTTCTTGCACTATAAAGCGTGCATAGCATTTGTGTTTGCATAGTCTAGTAAACTTCCAATCATCTAGAATATTAATGAGACTTGCTAACGATTCGAACTCCTAAACTTCAAAAAAAATTCCAAGTCCTGGAATCAATATGTGCTACTTTGAATTTGTACCTTTGAAAGCTAGGTATCAAACTGTTGTGAACAAAATTTGAGATACATGTGTCACATTTCATGGATTTTGAGCTCATATTTTGTCATTGAACTTTGTGGGTATGTTCTAAGCAAACCCTCACGAGACTTAACTCATCCACCAGGGACACTTAGTGGTTTAAAAGGCTTATTACATTCGCTAAATGCAATCGAGAGACCAGCGACAGTGGTGTAAGTAGGATTTTCTTAGTTTTTTGTTTTACTTGAGGACAAGTAAAATTCAGGTTTGGGGGTATTTGATGGGTGCCAAATATTGCATAGTTCCATGTATTTTTATTGGCATTTACCTCATCTTTTGTGCTTTAAATTCCATCTTACACCAAATTATGTATTTTTACTATGTTCAAATAAATTCGCTTGTACTAAGTTATTTTGGTGATTTTAGGTAGTTAATAAAGCTTGGAGCCGAAGAGACCGGGAGGGGCATAAATTTAGTGCCTGGTGGCAGAAAAGCAGAGGTTTCCGCAAATAGTTGGCGCAGCTAGACTTATCAATGAGCTTGGAAGAGTCAAGATCCAAGGCCTTAAATCAAACACCATCTCTAGATCAATACATCAGAATTTATGACACTGGCCAACACCGAATACTTCTCCATCTCTCACCCAGAAACATCACCATCCATCTGTTCTAGCACCTAAAACCAGAACCTAACCCTAGCCTCAAGTACCTTCTACCTCCATTAATTCACTCTCCTTGTCAATCCCCACAACGGTAAGCTTCTATCCCTATCAACCTCATCCCTCTCTACCCCTATTTCGCTAGCTCTATTTCTACTTAGTAGCATTTTACATCAATTTACCGTTAGAAGAATGATATGAAGAGGCATGGAGACAAATTCAAGAGACGTTGTGAGATGGATGTGTATTTTGAAGTCTGCTTCAGTGGTGAGTTTCAAGAACATTAAATCCCTAATTTCTGATGTGAATTTTGGGGAAAGTTTGGTATAAATATAGAAAGGAAGCCCGGAGTAGCCGGTGCAAGCTGTAGTTTTAGTTTAGGTTTTATTTTGATCTTTGCTATGTTTTATAAATCTCTGCTAGGGTTGAGATGAAACACCTAAATAATTAGAATTTCATGGTTTGATTTACTTGTTCTTCATGGGATTTTGAATGAGAAACGTGATTTAATCTCTGAAGAATAGAAATTTACTTTCACCTTGTATGTGAAACATCCATGGTAGTTAGAACAATTATATTCTTTGTTATGCATTCAAGCATGTATATGAAATGAGTTAGTTCAATTTGTGATTATCTATGCTTTAAAAAAGATAGGTAATGCTAGGGATTGACATATTTTGCTGAGGTTGAATTATCTATTTGTGCAAGTGATTTATCACATCTTCAAGGTAGTTTGAGGCTAGAACCTCTATAGCTCTTTGATTGAAAAAGGAACTAGTATGTCAAACTAGGGGATTTCTATGCATTTAGGTGGTGGATTCAAAGCCATAGTTCATCTTTAGTATTAGTAGAACTTAATATTGTTGCTTTAGTATAACCATTGATTGTTGTCGTATGCGTCAAAAATAATTTCACTTTCCTAAAGTATATGATAAGAAATAGTTCGTTTCCACAGAGAGGCAGTTGTAGTTATTACGTATTCAATTTCCTAAAAGTAACCAAGTGGGGGGATTTCTGATTTTTATGTAAGCAATAAAAGTAAATCAAAAGCAAAGTAAATTGGAGAAAGTAATCAATAGAGAAAGATATTGGTCAAGGAATTCATCTTCAATCTTAAACATGTGCTTGCATATATGATTAGAATTACAATTTAATCTCTTTATCATCAAAAGCCTAAAGTATCAAGAGAGAAAGATAATCTATTAATTTCCTAAGTTCATCAACACACACATTAGAGCTGCGTATGTGAATTCTACCTAAAGAAAAACCTAACGCCTTGCGCTAATTAAGTTCAATTCCTAAGAGCATTAAGTTTCAGGATTAATCAATGCAATTGTCATACATTGCGCACAACAATTCGGACAATGGTCAAACTCTACATATGATTACGAGAGTGTATCACTACAAACCGTAAACATATCATGCTACTTGTATTCAGGGCTATCGCTCGATGAAAAACCATAAAATAGCTATGGACAAGGGTGCAAGTTCAATTAATTAGCCACTTAACTAAGCAAGCATCTAAGCCTATCACAATACATCAATCATGTGATCATAAAAACAGTAGAAGTATGAACGATAATCAAGAGAGAAAACTAATACATAACTCAAGCACAAGTTTTCGAAATCGGATTACATCCTTAACCAATAATATTAAATTAGCTACTCATAGCTATGGAGTTCATCACAAAAATATTAATTGAATAAAGAGGATGAAACAAAAGCAAACCCTAGTAGCGTAAACAAAAGCGGCTCTCTCCTTAGCTCCCCGAATAAAACGTGATATGAAAGTTGTAGAAGTCTCCTTTTATAATCCTTTCCTTTCCAAAACTAGGTCAAGTCTTCAAAAGTCCATTAGATGAAAATCCACCAAGCCCATAAGTGAGAAAAACCCATGTAGAAATTATACCAAAAATATGTCGTCGGAAAACTGGTGCCACGCCGGAAGTTGGTCGGAAAAGTCGTCGGCAAGCATCTCAGGTGACCGACAAAGTCCACCCGGTCACTTGTCAAAACTAACAGTCGACCGTCAAAGTTAACGGTTGACTAACGGTCTTACTGAGTCAGGATCTGAATCAGTCACTTAGCTGAGTCAGGGTCTGAGTCACCTTGGCCTAAGCCATTTGCACAGACTGTATAGTCCAGCCATGATGGTCCTGTATGTTGCACCATCTTCTTGCAGTATCTTGTCCTGTAACCTTCATAGCTCATGCATTTTCACTTCCCATTCACCATTTGATCCATGCCTTACTGCAACAACTACCAGCAGCACTGCCATCCTTCTCAGCTTCAGCTCAACAGCTCCATAAGTAAACAACATCAACATCAGTTCTTAATCAAGGCCAACAGCACATTCGCCAGACTTCTCAGCTCCATAATCTCGCCTGCAATCTCCCATCCATCTTCTAGCCATTTCAGCTGTAAGACAACAACCTCAACAGCAGAATCATCCAGTTCATTGCTCTCCATTCCTGCAATCCTATGTACATCATAAAACCATCACCACTACTTCTGCAATTTCAGCTCATACTCATTCAGCTTTATTGTCTTTCCCAACTCCATTTCAGTTCCTGCCATGTCATTTCAGTTCATGATCTCCTGCTCTTGCTTTACATCTCCAGCTGCATCAGCGGAACCAACATCTACTCAATTTCCTTCCACCATTTGCACCATCTCTTCAAGGCCATCGACTGCTCAAACCATTACCACTATTTCCTTGAGTCTTGCACTGCACCACCATTCTCAGCTGTACTGTCGAAACCTATTATGCAACTGCAATTAACTCCATCTGTGCAGAGATGCATCTACAAATTCTCCCATTTCAGACCAAACAAACACACCATAGGCTAAACTCCATCTCCAATCCCTTGTAACTCAACTTCTAGCCTCAGTTCAACTCCATTGTCACACCCATTATCTCAAGCCCGCACCTTCCTGCAGTTAAGTATCACCACCAACAACTTCACTTCTACCTCAAACCAACAACCCTTGCTGCTCCTGTACCTCCTGTTGCACACCAGAAACCACCAACTGCATCACATCCATCTCCTTGAAGCATCACCATTCCATCATAACCAATTGCATCACCAGCTATACCACTAGTTCAAACCTCCAATTGCAGCTGCAATGTATCAGCATCACCACCTGCATTACTGTAAACCTAACATTCATCTAAAGCATCTTCATTACTCCCATCTCAGCTAACCGCCAAGACTCGGTCCCTTTCCATTGGCACTAACAACATCCAAGTTCTCCAACAACAACACTAGGACACTCCATTCTTAACCACCAGTACGCATTTAAGTTCATGCCTGCACAACAACACCAACACCTGCTCCTCTATCTCCATAACCTGCTCAGATCCGTTTAAACTGCACAAACTTCTCTGTCTTCTAGGTGCAACAACAACACCAGCTCGCTGTATAGCATCTCCTCCTTGAACTGCGCCTGTAAATGCCATTTCAACTCCAGTTCCATTGCAGCATCATTCATGTATTCTGCTCTTGTTCTCTTGACTGCAGTTATCACAGCCACTGCCAACTTCAATTCCTCCCTGTTCATAGCAGGATCTTCTTCTAAATCTTTTGTAAAATTCATACACACATCACCCGTATCTTCATGGCAGCGACACCTTCTTCATCTCGGATACAAACCCAACACAGAGCTTCAATTTCTCTATCCCAGAACCACAGTCTTAACTACAACTGCACCTTGAACTCAACCATATCCACCACTGTGTGAATATCAACAGCTGCATCAGCTCCTACACTCATCAAACCACAATTCATTATCACCACCAGCTATTCCTTGAACCTGAAACTCATACCTTGTAATCATACATACCATCAATAACCATGGCAACCATATTGTTCTTCTCGTCACCAGTTGCACACCTAAATTAAGCACCACCATCTCCATGGCATCAGCTCCAGCACGAACTCCACCACAATCAGTTCCTTCTTTGCTCAACCACAGTCAATCTGTAATTTTAGCTTCAGTTACAGAACCAGAGAGCTGTATCACCAACACCACTTCAACTCCTGTACTGTAATAACCCATTAACATCCTCCATCCTAAGCATACATCTAAAACTGAAGTTCAACTCCTCTATTCTTGCTTAACCCTTTAGCTCAAAGCAACAGATAACACTGGAACTCCCATGTATAAGTCAATACCCCATTTTGTTCTTCTCTGCACTTCAAATCCGCTCCAACTCACCACCAGAACCAGTAACCCATCACCTGCATCTTCATCTCACTCAGATCCAATTAAATGGCAGTTCTTCATCTGGTACTCAATTCACAACACAATCATCAAAACCCACATCCGATACTAACCCTTAGCAGACAAACCCACTTCTCATTCATTTGAGAAGTCGAATTTCTTCTTTCCTGTTCTTCAAACCCTAACTGAATTCAACCTCAACCTCAATTTTGATTCCTCTTCTTCCATTTCTCAATTCATCTGGCAGCAAATTCTTCCTCCAACATCAATAGAATCCCTAGCCACAGCTATTCTCGATTCAACCCATTTCTTGACTGAATTCTCGCATTACTCTCCTCTCTTTTCTCACACAACCGCAACTCTTTTCTGGGTTTCAGAAACAAATGATTGAGAGGAATAGCTTCCCTCAATTTTAGGGTTCTGTGTGAGAATGAGACTGGTCCTACCCACTCAGGTGAAATAGATAGGGATACCTGGATTGACTCTAGGTACCCATAAAAAAAAAAGATAAGGGCCAACCAAAGTTCTCAGTGCTCCATGCTTCTCTAGACTAAGCTGCAGTGGTCGTCTGCTTTTCCTCCATTGTGCTTCCGCTGGCACTTGCGCATGAAATGCTACTTTTGCTCTTTGCGCTCCAAATGAACGTTTTCTCATTCTTTTACTCAAGACGACTCCAAAGTACCTGATAACTAAAAACGAAACATAAAAGATGCAATTCACAAGGATATTAGCAAAGAAAGCATAAATACTAAATATAAAATTAGGTATTTTAGATACCTATCAAATTCCCCCACACTTAGACGTTGCTAGTCCTCGAGAAAATCAAACAAAACAAATTCTAAAACATACATACAACTCCGTGTCGTCGAGGTTACGGTTACTCTTAGCATAAATTACAAGCCTTTGTACCCCTAGGTGTCCCTAGTTGACGAGTTATAGTCTCGTGAGGGTTTACTAGAGATATACCCACAAAACCTATATTTCCAACTTACTAGTTCTCCGAAATGATAGCATCCAACGCGCTAAGAAGACATAGAGATTGTGCACACTAGTCATAAGAAGTTAGACACATATATGAACACAATCTCATCCTTAAAAGTTGAGAGAGAAATAATCATACCTTATCGAAAGAAATTCGGGTTCGGAGTGATCAAAAGTCTCGACTCTGCCTCACAAGAAAGGGTTTTATGAAGTTGCTCTCAATAATAAACAACTTTTTTATGGGTCACACATGTGTCCAGGTAGGAGTGAAGAGAGAATCCTGCGACACGTTGAATGGTAGGAAGGCAAAAGCCTCCGAATTATTTTGAAACCCCACATCTTTTATCATTTTTGAAAACCCATTTTTCTGACGATCTCTAAGAAAGGAAATCAACCACTTAACGAAGGTGGGAATATGCTTACTTACCTCGTTATCCGTTCGACGTGCGTTAGCACCACTCTCACAAAGATCCATAGAAACGTCTTCGGTCTTCAATCGGTGTCTTCATCTTCGTCTTCGGTCTTCAACTCTTGATGATAACTCTTGAACTTCGTAGAATCTCAACAATGTGATTCTTTCCTCAAATTCCTTGTTGCTTGAAACTACATTATAGATATTCCTTCTTCCATTGGCTTTATTGAAAGAATACAAAACTAAAAACGAACTATACAAACCCAAAATATGATACAATTGATTTTTCTTGTCTCTCTCTTTCTTTCTTTTTTTTTAGATTAGAAAAATAAAACAAATACAAAACGAAAACAAAACGAAACAAAACAAAACAATAAAACTAGTAATGAACCTAAAGAAATTTTCTCTTGTCTTTTATTTTTTTTATTTTTTTATTGTTTAGAGACAAGAGAAAATAAAATACAAATAAAATAAAATAAAAATGTAAGTACAAAGGCCATGGTGTAAGTACTTTACCACTTGATTCTTCATAACTTGTATGTCTCGATATCATAAACTTCTCGAACTCTCATCTTTATAATCTTCGCTCTTGTACAATAGTCTTCAACTTGTAAAAATTCTGCTCCTTGTCTTGTTGCTATACTTGAATCTGAAATCTGCTCATTTTTGTACCGTTGCTCGTAAACCTTGAACGTCTTCAACTTTTCTTCGAATTTGTGATGCTCCTATTGTTGATGATGATTTGTTTCTATGGACCTGTTGGTGTAGAGAGAGATAAAGTGGATGGTGCTAACTGCGAACAAGATTACAAGTGGTATGTAAGTTAGCAATTCAATGTCACCATCATGATTGATAAAATAGCACTCAAGAGATCAAAGTAGTGCTTCTAGTGGTGGGAGGTTGGGTAGCTCACCATTCTACCCGGAATTAACGTACGGTGACACACACTCTAAAAGCACAAATTTAGACATGTACAAAGAAGTGAAGGTCGGTGCCTCTCATGATGTAACATGGGTAGTCTCCACTATAGGGGACCACAACTCTAATACCGAATTCATTTTGCACCTTATTTGCCACTGTCATGGTTAAATACAACTTTAACTCTCATACAAGTAAGAAACCCGATCATGTTCTCTGTCATCTCTAAGTTCAGTCACTCTTATGAGAATCTTGATGTAATCTTAGCGACATGTATACTATGTGACTCTAAACTAACTACAAGTTGGAGTTTTTTCATGCACTATTTCACACAAAGGTTGAAAATTTCATGAAAAATTTACAATGCAAATGCTTAACCACTCCCCCACACTTAAACTTTATATTGTCCTCAATGTAAATTGAATCGTCCAAAGAAAGTTCAAGGTGGGAAATCTTCAAATGATATGCGACAAGAAATCATAAAAAGTAAAAACAAGACAAGAAAAAAAGTAAAATCAAGACAAGAAATACTCATCCTATGGGTTGCCTCCCATTTAGCGCTTGGTTTAAAGTCGTCAGCCCAACTATCTCCTTGCTTTCTACGACTCCTCCAGAGGGAGTACTTCCACAAGATTAACTCCTTCCACGACATCCGAAGAGAAGTTCTCATAATATGGTTTCAACCGGTGCCCATTTACTTTAAGTTCATTTCCTGTAGCTAAACTACGAATTTCCACTGCACCATGAGAAAACACATTAGTCACAATAAAGGTCCAATCCAACGTGACCTTAATTTACCCGGAAATAATTGCAAGCGAGAATTAAAAAAAAGCACTTTCTGCCCAATGCTAAATTGTTTCTTTGTAATCATATTATCATGAAACTTCGTCTTTTCCTTGTAAATCCTTGAGCTTTCAAATGCATCATTGTGGATCTCCTCTAGATCTTGAAGTTGTAACTTCCTTTGCCTTCCCGCACCATCCAACTCCATATTGCACTGCTTAATAGCGCAAAACGCCTTATGCTCAATTTCCACGGGTAAGTGACAAGGTTTACCATACACAATCCTAAAGGGAGACATCCCAATAGGTGTTTTTGTATGCGGTTCTATATGCCCACAAAGCATCATTGAGTCACATACTCCAATCTTTCCTTGTTGGATTCACCGTCTTCTCAAGAATGGATTTCACCTCTTGGTTGGAAACCTCGACTTGTCCATTTGTTTGTGGATGGTAAGGTGTTGCAATCCTATGCGACACATTGTAATTCCTTAACAAGCTTTGCAAGAACCTGTTTTTGAAGTGTGGACCTCCATTGCTAATTATAGCTCTTGGAATGCCAAACCTTGCAAATATATTAGCTTGCACAAAATCTGAAACAACTTTAGAATCATTAGTTGGGGTGGCCTTAGCTTCCACCCATTTTGAGACATAATCCACAGCAAGCAAGATATAATAATTCCCACTAGAATTGACAAAAGGGCCCATAAAATCAATTCCCCATACATCAAAAACCTCAACAAATTGAATAATAGTTTGTGGCATTTGATTTCGAGCACCTAGATTGCCCTTTCTTTGGAACCTATCACATTTGGTACAAAATGCATGTGCATCCTTAAACAAAGTTGGCCAAAAGAAACCACATTCTAGTACCTTGAGAGCGGTTCTTTTGCTCCCAAAGTGTCCTCCACAAGCATATGAGTGGCAAAAAGACAAGATAGGATTAAATTCTGATTCGGGAACACACCTTCGTATTACTTGGTCACTACAATGTTTCCATAAGTATGGATCATCCCATATGTATTGGTTTCCTAACTTCTTAAGTTTGTCTCTCTCAGCACGAGACAAGCTTTGGGATTTGTTTAGAAACTAAGTAATTAACAATATCAGCGTACCATGGTTAACCAAAGGCATTGAGAATAATTGTTCATCCGGGAAACTTTCACGCAACGGGATAGTTTCCTTGTCCACAGCAAGACGGGCTCAAGTGATCCGCAATGGTGTTCTCAATTCCTTTCTTGTCTTTTATCTCAATATCAAACTCTTTCAAGAGTAATATCCATCGTATGAGCCTCGATTTCGCCTCTTTCTTTGTAAGCAAGTACCTAAGTGCTGCATGATCAGAAAAGACAACAACTTTTGTACCAATTAGATAAGAGAGAAACTTTTCCAAAGCAAAAACAATGGGTAATAACTCTTTTTCAGTGGTTGTGTAATTTTGTTGGGCTTCATTGAGTGTCTGATGTAGTTTTTACAGTGGAAGTAATAATTCGTTTCTCGGACTTTTGAAAGGATTGGTTCTAGACTATTAAAGAAAATACTAACAAGAATTGCTAAAATAGACCAAAAGATTGATATGGTGATTTTGTATTCAAATAGGGTGAAAATCTAGGATTTCGAGATTCCACCGCTATTATGCATACTAGAATTTTAAATAATTTTCTAAAACTTCTCCCAAAAAATCTCGAGGCGATTTAGGACACAAAATACGTCTCGGAAAATAAATCATTCAAATTAATACAAAATTCTTAAATAACTAATAATTTTCTTCACTTATATGCTGGTCTCTATGATAGATATATAACTCATTAATCAAGCATTAGGACACGTAAAGATTAATTATTATCGTTACTACGCAAGAATATAAGGGCCATGGAGAAATATTAATATAGAAAATAATTTAAAACACTCTGGCATATACATAATATGGTTTCCTCTCTAATCCTAGAATAGGGGTTTAGCTACTCATACTTTGAAGAAAAGGCACAAAAGAGATAATGAAATTCATCTTTATTAAGCTCAAAAAGGACTTACGAATATTGACAGATTTTGCTTTCCTTCTTCTTAGATTACAATGGATATTATGTACTCTATCAAAGACTAAAAATAAGAAGATGAAATACCAGCTTTTCTTCTCAAAATCGCAGTAGCTTTCTTCCCCCGCCTTGCTCGTATGTAGTACTCTTCATTTATATGCAACCATTTCCACCACATGCCTTATTTGAGTATGAAATATTAATTATTCTTTTGATTCTCATGCATGAGATAACCAAATAAAGACCCCATTAAGACCTCTCCATGTCGACACTTCTTCATGTTTTATTGGTGGAAAATATATTGGGAGTAAAGAAAAGGTAAGTGCCAGCAGCTTCTCCATTAATTGCTTTGAATAGAAAATATTAACAATTATTCTTTTTGATTCTCATGCATAAAGTGATCAAATAAAGATACCCTGGTGACCTCTCCATGTCGACATTTCTTTCCATATGCTATGGGTGGAAAATATTAGGAGTAAATGATTTGATGTATAAAAAGGTAAGTGACAGCTTCTTTTCTCATTTTTGCTACTTTAAGTTCATATATTCTCCAAGACATCTCTCCGGTGATGTTGCCATAAGGAACCCATGCACATTAACGATCCAATTTTTTTTGGAAGGAACACTCGTAGACTTCATCCACCACACGACAAAATGTGTCGAGCAACAAAATCTCATATGCTCCATGATATGTAACACCCAACATGTCTCCAACTCAGACTTCCCCACGTTGGGCTTAGCCCACTTCCTTCTCTTCTATCAAAATGTTGAGTAGCGGCCCTTATAGGAAATTGAGACTAACTTACGATTTGCGACCATTTTACGTGCAAAGTCCAGCATTTTAGTCCAGTCGGCTTAATTTGCCAATTACTGCAAAACTAAATAGAACCATCAAATTGTACAAAAATAAAGAACTGAAAATTGTAAATCGAGATGTAAAAATGAAGTGTTTGCACACTCATCAAATACCCCCAAACCTACATTTTGCTAGTCCCGAGCAAACAAAAAAAAAAAAAAAAAAATCCTAACTCACTGTCGCAGGCATCGCGATTACATTTAGCATATGCAATAAGCCTTTAAACCCCTAGGTGGCCCTAGTGGACGAGTTATAGTCTCGTGAGGGTTTACCAGAGGTGTACCCACAAAACCTTTTACTCCAAATTGGTCACAAGTATTCAAACAGCTATGAGGACATACATATTCTCAACCTATCGCCAAATAACTAGAATGCCAGAGATATTAAAAGTATCCGCTCTAAAGCTGAATAGGAAAAGGGTAGACACATCCGCAATACTGCTAGATAAATAGATATCCGCTAAACAGCTAGATAAACGTTGTAAGATGCATCCGCTTTACAACTGGAAAAGATTAGGAGAGAGATAAAGATGAGAGGGACGTCTGCTATACAGCTGGAAAAATTACGTGTGATGAGTTGAACTAGTGCTAGAAAGATCTTGTGCCAGATGGAAATCAGACTAACAAAGCAACCAATATGCATCTCTCTTTGACTCTATCATAGTGTTCAGTAGAAACAACGTCTTCTTCAGCTTCAATTGTTGATGATAAACTCTTGAACTTCGTAGTACCTTGACAATTAACTCTTTTCTTCGATTTCTTGCTTGAAACTTCCTTATAGATTTCTAATTCCATATGGCCTTATTGAACAAAACTAACAACAAAATTTGAATGTACATAATATTTTTCATTTTTTTTAGCAATGAAACACGATAATAACAAGACTAATATTTACATGGCCATGAGACAAGGACTTTAGCACTTGGATCTTCGCAACTTGTAATATCTTGGTATCATGAACTTCAACAACTTACATCGTTTGTTTTTCTTTGCTCTAAGTCTTCAACTTTGATTTTGAATTTTGATTTTCTTGCTTATAAACCTTAAACGTCTTCAACTTTCTTCATAGATTTTGATGTCGCTCCGCTTGTTGATGATGATCAATTTCTACTAAGAGAGAGTCGTAATCCAGTAACTACGACTACATTGTGAGGTTGCTTTGTCTTTCTGGCATTTTCTTTTGACCGAATTGTCTTTCTATCATGGATGGTTAGGTCCATCACGATTACCCTCTAAAAGATACATGTTCTCTCCTGATTGTCAATGATCTCAATGTCTTTTTATCTAATGTATCACTAGAATTTTATCCCTAGCAATTCGAATTTCCATCTTTTTTGGTGAGAAACAATATGTAAACTTAGCTAACTGAATACTATGTGACTCTAAATGTTGGAGATTCTTGGTACAACTAAACATTTTATCCCTTACCCCCAAACATAAATTGAACATTGTCCTCGATGTTCCAGATATAAATATGAATGCATGAACAAAGAGAAATGCTGATCAAAAGAAAAGATATAGGGAAAGATGTTACCAGGACCATGTACCACAAAGATGGGTTGCCTCCATAAAGCGCTAAGTTTAATGTCTTCAGCCAGACTTGACTGTACCTGCAGAAAATAAGTCGTGATAAACGGGATCTTGTAAATTTGTATTTTCCACTTCAGGATTGGTCAATTCGATAAATGGTTTCAAATCTGACCGTTGACTTTAAAAGTCTCTCCAGTATCATGGTTCCTAACCTCATTAGCACCGTGCGGATACACGGTCTTGACATAGAATGGGCCAGTCCAACGAGATCTAATCTTACCAGGAAAAAGGTGAAGGCGAGAATTATATAAGAGAACTTTCTGTCCTGGTGTAAACGACTTTCGAAGAATCGATTTGTCGTGAAAAACTTTGGTTTTCTCCTTGTAAATTTTTGCATTCTGGTAAGAATCATTACGAATTTCTTCTAACTCATTGAGTTTAAGTCTACGGTTATCACCAAGAAGCAGGGTCAAAAGTTTAACCGCTTTAATGGCCCAATAAGCTCTGTGTTCTAATTCTACAAGCAAATGACAGGCTTTCACCGAAGACTAGTCTATACGGAGACATCCCAAGTGGAGTCTTAAAATCTGTTCAGTAAGCCCACAAAGCTTCTATTAAGCGCAAAGACCAATCCTTTCGGGTAGGGTTTACGGTCTTCTCTAAAATCTGTTTAATATGCCTATTAGACACTTCTACTTGGCCACAAGTTTGTGGGTGGTAAGGTGTAGAAACCTTATGGGTAATGGAGTATTTCTTCATGAGCGTCTCAAAAGATCGGTTACAAAAATGGGAACCTCCATCACTAATGATTGCTCTAGGCATACCAAATCGAGAGAAAATATTGTCTCTAACAAACTTGATCACGACGTGGCGATCATTTATCTTGGTAGCTATTGCTTCAACCCACTTAGACACATAGTCAATGGCTAATAAGATGTAAAAGTTACCATAGGAATTGACAAAGGGACCCATAAAATCTATACCCCACACATCAAATATTTCTATTATTAGTATAGGACTAAGTGGCATCATATTTCGTCGGGTCAACTTCCCTAATTTTTGACATCTTTCACAACTTTGACAAAATAGGTGGGAGTCCTTAAACATAGTTGGCCAATAAAGACCGGATTGCAGAACCTTCGCAGCTGTTTTCTTAGAACTAAAGTGACCCCCACAAGCTCCAGAATGATAAAAAGTCAGGACACTGGAGATTTCGTTGTCAGGAATACAACGACGGATGATCCGATCAGGGCAGTACTTGAATAAGTATGGATCATCCCAAAAAAATATTTAACCTCTGATAAGAATTTAACTCTATCCTGCTTAGACCAATGGTCAGGCATTTGACCAGTTACCAAATAATTAACAATGTCAGTAAACTAGGGTAACTCAGAGATGGAAAATAATTGTTCATCAGGGAACGTGTCAAGGATCGGTCTCTCATCATCTCTAGTCTCATCAAGGATACGGGATAAATGGTCAGCTACTAAATTTTCAGACCCTTTCTTATTACGAATATCTAGAGTAAATTCTTGGAAAAGCAATACCCATATGATCAGCCTAGGTTTTGAGTCCTTCTTCGAAAGGAGATATTTAAGAGCGGCATGATCAGAATATACTATGACCTTAGACCCTAGTAGATATGATCTAAATTTCTCCAAAGCAAAAACGATGGCTAACATTTCTTTCTCAGTGGTAGTGTAATTTAATTGGGCATCGTTTAGGGTCCTACTAGTATAATAAATCACACTAGGTGCTTTATCACGTCGTTGGCCAAGGACAGCACCAACCGCATAATCGGACGCATCACACATGAGTTCAAATGGGAGGTTCCAATCGGGTGGTTGGATGATAGAGGAAGAAGTCAACAATAATTTAAGCTTCTCAAAAGCTTGAACACAAAGCCATCAAACACAGAGGCGGTATCTTTAGCTAGTAGGTTCGACAGAGGTAAGGCAATCTTGCTAAAGTCTTTAATGAAACGACGATAAAATCCAGCATGGCCAAGGAAAGATCTAACATATGTTACATTCTTAGGTGATCTTAATTTTGCAATTAGGTCAACCTTGGTTTTATCAACTTCTATTCCCTTAGAGGACACCACATGTCCTAACACTATTCCAGATTTTACCATAAAATGACACTTTTCCCAATTAAGGACTAAGTTCTTTTCTTTACAACGTTCTAGAACTAGTGTAAGGTGGTGCAAACATTCATCGAAAGAGGATCCAAAAACCGAAAAATCGTCCATAAAGACCTCGAGAAATCGTTCAACCATGTCCGACAAGATACTTAGCATGCAACGTTGGAATGTTGCGGGTGCATTACACAACCCAAAAGGCATACGCCTGTAAGCAAAAGTACCAAATGGACATGTGAAGGTTGTCTTCTCTTGGTCCTCAGGTGCTATAGGGATTTGGTTATAACCAGAGTATCCATCTAGGAAACAATAATGGTTGTGACCAGCTAATCTTTCTAACATCTGGTCGATGAATGGTAGAGGAAAGTGGTCTTTCCTAGAGGCTGAGTTCAGCTTACGGTAGTCTATACATACTCTCCACCCGGTGGTAACACGGGTAGGTATCAATTCATTGTTCTCATTCGCAACTACCATAATCCCAGACTTCTTTGGGACAACCCGGACAGTGGCTGACCCATTTACTATCAGATATGGGGTATATGATACCCGCATCTAACAACTTGAGCACCTCAGTGCGAACAACTTCCTTCATATTAGGATTCAAACGTCTCTGCATTTCTCTTGAGGTTTTGGCACCTTCTTCTAGGTAGATGTGGTGCATACAATCAGCAGGACTAATTCCTTTCAAATATGCTATAGTCCACCCTATTGCAGTCTTGTGCTCTCTAAGAACACTAACTAGTCTACTTTCCTGATCGGGCTCTAAGTCAGAGGCAATTATGGCGGGAAGAGTATTTTCATTACCAAGAAATACATATTTCAGTGTATCTGGTAGCGTCTTTAATTCAAGGGTGGGGGCCTTAACTGATGATGAGAGGGGTTTATCTATGGTCGGCGGAAGAGGTTCTGGTTTACGCTGCCATTTACCATAATTTATTACTGGCGCAGAATCTAACAACGCATTAACTTCTTCAAAATGACTATCCTCATCATAGTAGGCTCCAAAGTGGGCCAAGCACGCCTCTAAAGGATCGCTAACACTATTGGTGGTAAAGGTATTCTCAATTAGAAAATCAATCATGCATATAGACTCATAGTGTTAGGGATCCGGTGGGGCTTGTAACGCCTTAAAAACGTTCACAAAGATTTTCTGATTCACAAATGAAAATTCTACTAAGCCAGTTTGACAATGTATGACTGCATTTGCAGTGGCTATAAACGGACGACCCAGGATGATTGGGATATTGATATCTTGACTAGAGACAGGTTGAGTGTCTAAAATCACAAAGTCAACTGGATAGATAAAGTTTTCTACCTGAACCAAAATGTCTTCAATAATTCCACGTGGAATTTTGACTGACCTATCGGCTAACTGTAGTGTTATCCCATGGTTTCATCTCACCTAGTCCAAGTTGTTCATATACCGAGAACGGTAAAAGATTCACACTAGCCCCAAGATCTAATAGAGCATTGTCTATCGTTTGTTTACCTATGACACATGTGACAGTAGGACAACCAGGATCTTTAAATTTGACCGGGTACTTTTGTGAGATTATGGAATTAACTTGTTGGGTCAAAAATGCCTTTTTATGGACACTCGCGTCTCTCTTGACAGTGCACATCTCTTTTAGGAACTTGGCCATAGTTGGTACATGTTTTATTGCATCTAACAAGGGCAGGTTAATCTTAACTTGCTTAAAGATGTCTAGGATTTCAGCATATGTACTAGGCTTTTTCTTAGCTAGTCTTTGAGGAAATGGTGCAGGTGGTATGTACACTCTCTCAGGGGTAGCTTCCTCACTTGGAATCTTAGCATTCTCATGCCCATTAGGGTCTTTAGACGAAGTTTGGTCAACCTCAGTCTCTTTTTCAACTGGACTACTGTCCTTAGGTGGTTCTACCGAGTTCTCTAGAGTTTTACCACTCCTAAGGGTGATAACTGCTTTGACATGTTCATTGTGGTTAGAACTACCTGAGCCATTAACCTGGTTAACTCCTTTTGGATTCGGAGTCGGTTGGCTAGGAAATCTTCCATTCTCCCTATCATTTAGCATGCTTGAAAGTTGACTTATCTGAGTCTCTAAGTTGATAATTGCTCGGTCACTATTTTGTTGGTAACGCTGACTCGTCAGGACAAAGTCATCGAGCTTCTGACTTAAATGGTTGATATTTTGGGTAGTCTGGGAATTGGTTAGGGCATTTCCCTCAATTAAGAGTCTTATACTTTCCTCTAGAGATGACACCTTTTTATCAACTTGGCTCGGTTCTTGGACTTGAGCTTGGTTCCTAGAAAAACCTGGTGGTGGGTTGCTAGATTGACCACCCTGTTGGGAACCTTTAGACCACGAAAAATTAGGGTTATGTCTCCAACCAGGGTTATACGTATTAGAATAGGGATCAAACTTGGGCCGAACCTCATATTTAGAGTTCATACCACCATGTAGGACACTAACCTGGTCACGGGTAGTTTCAGTTGGGTAAAATAAGGGGCACTGAGGTCCAGTATGACTTTGGTCACCACAAATGGTACATGGATAAGTTCTGGGCTCACTGTTACAACTCATAGTCTGGTTGGATCCTTGGTTCATCTCTAAGGCCTCTAGACGCCTAAGGATATCAGACCCATTTTCAACTCTATTAACCATATGGATAGGGTTCCTAGTTATTCCGGGCTCCCTCATTGAAGCCCATTGACGAGTCTTTTCAGCTAACTTGATGAACTCATCAAAACATTCATCTAGGTCTTGATGGGTAAATTCTCCACCACTCATTGTTTCTACCTGCATTCGGGTTTCACTATCAAGGCCCTCATATAAGATTTGGGCCATGTGGCCTTTATCATAGCCATGGTGCGGGCATTGGTATAACAATTCATTAAACCTTTCTACGTAATCATGTAGGCTCTCACCTATTTTCGCAAAGGTTTGGATAGATCGCCAACTGACAGCAGCCTTGTGGTATAGGTAGAACTTCTTAACAAAGGCCTCTACAAGGCCATCCCGGGTGGTGATTGTTTTAGAAGAAATCAAATGGTACCACTCATTGGCTCTCTCTTCTAGGGAAAAAGGAAACAAACGCAACCTAACCACATCTTTAGAGACATTCGGGTAACTCATTGTGTCACAGATCATTTCAAAGTCTCTTACGTGGGTATACGGGTTCTCATTCTCTATCCCCCTAAACTTACGCAGCATGCCAAATGTCCCAGGTTTAATATCAAACTTAACGGTAGTGGACGGTAAAACAACCCCAGGTTCACGCATTACTCTAGAAGGGTTCAAACGGTCCCTAAGGGTTTTAGTTGGCGGGACTTCACCATCATTTTCATTAACCATTTTGTCAAATATAGAAGTACCACCTAAATCCGTGTAGCGGGTCGGACTCAAATCAAAAAGGTCGTTCTCTTCAAGTCTATGTCCTACATGGACCCAACGGCGCATACACAAGCAGCAATGCTATTGTTCAACAAGAAAAACGTGCACATGCAAATGTAAGGTTTACTAAATTAGGTAAGCTTGGGCTACCTCAGCAAAATATACCTACAGGTACGAGGTTGAGGCTTGTGGAATTTCGGCTGGTAACTCCCATAAGGCCCAAGGCACGGGTTCAGCGTACTTTTCCACAAATTTCCTAAATTTGGTAATTCTGACGATGCAATATGGTGTGTGCAACGTGTATTTTTTTAAATTTTGTTTTTATAAAGGAAATATATACAAAAAGAATAAACAAAAATTGGGTTTTATAACTTACCTCTTTTGGTAGGCAATTTCATAATAAATGTTGAATATTACCTGCACAATAAAAAAACAAGAAAATACCCAAGTGAAATAAAAGAAAATTAAATAAAATTAAACAAGACTAAAAGAAATGAGAAATAAAAATAAAATCTAAAACCTAACCTAAAGGCAAGTCCGCGTCGGCGGCGCCAAAAACTGATGTAGTTTTTACAGTGGAAGTAAGAATTCGTTTCTCGGACTTTTGAAAGGATTGGTTCTAGACTATTAAAAGAAAATACTAACAAGAATTGCTAAAATAGACCAAAAGATTGATATGGTGATTTTGTATTCAAATAGGGTGAAAATCTAGGATTTCGAGATTCTACCGCTATTATGCATACTAGAATTTTAAATAATTTTCTAAAACTTCTCCCAAAAAATCTCGAGGCGATTTAGGGCACAAAGTACGTCTCGGAAAATAAATCGTTCAAATTAATACAAAATTCTTAAATAACTAATAATTTTCTTCACTTATATGCTGGTCTCTATGATAGATATATAACTCATTAATCAAGCATTAGGACACGTAAAGATTAATTATTATCGTTACTACGCAAGAATATAAGGGCCATGGAGAAATATTAATATAGAAAATAATTTAAAACACTCTGGCATACATAATATGGTTTCCTCTCATATTCCTAGAAGAGGGGTTTATCTACTCATACTTTGAAGAAAAGGCACAAAAGAGATAATGAAATTCATCTTTATTAAGCTCAAAAAGGACTTACAAATATTAACAGATTTTGCTTTCCTTCTTCTTAGTTTACAATGGATATGATGTACTCTAACAAAGACTAAAAATAAGAAGATGAAATACCAGCTTTTCTTCTCAAAATCGCAGTAGCTTTCTTCCCCCCCTTGATCGTATGTAGTACTCTTTATTTATATGCAACCATTTCCACCACATGCCTTATTTGAGTATGAAATATTAATTATTCTTTTGATTCTCATGCATGAGATAACCAAATAAAGACCCCATTAAGACCTCTCCATGTCGACACTTCTTCATGTTTTATTGGTGGAAAATATATTGGGAGTAAAGAAAAGGTAAGTGCCAACTTCTCCATTAATTGCTTTGAATAGAAAATATTAACAATTATTCTTTTTGATTCTCATGCATAAAGTGATCAAATAAAGATACCCTGGTGACCTCTCCATGTCGACATTTCTTTCCATATGCTATTGGTGGAAAATATTAGGAGTAAATGATTTGATGTAAAAAAAGGTAAGTGACAACTTCTTTTCTCATTTTTGCTACTTTAAGTCCATATATTCTCTAAGACATCTCTCCGGTAATGTTGCCATAAGGAACCCATGCACATTAACGATCCAATTTTTTTTTGGAAAGACCACTCGTAGACTTCATCCACCACACGATAAAATGTGTCGATCAACAAAATCTCATATGCTCCATGATATGTAACACCCGCTGATGTCTCCAACTCGTACTTCCACGTTGGGCTTAGCCCACTTCCTTCTCTTCTATCAAAATGTTGAGTAGCGGCCCTTATAGGAAATTGAGACTAACTTCCGATTTGTGACCATTTTACGTGCAAAGTCCAGCATTTTAGTCCAGTAGGCTTAATTTGCCAATTATTGCAAAACTAAACAGAACCATCAAATTGTACAAAAATAAAGAACTGAAAATTGTAAATCGAGATGTAAAAATGAAGTGTTTGCACACTCATCAGTGTCCTAGAAGCATAATAAATTGCATGAGGTATCTTCCCCACACGCTGCCCAAGCACTGCACCAACCGCATAATCACTTGCATCACAAGCTCAAAAGGCTTGCTCCAATCCGGTGGTTTAATGATAAGGGATGAAATCAAAAGTTCTTTCAAACGATTGAATGCCGCCACACACTTTTCATCAAAGTTAAAAACCACATCTTTTTGCAATAAGTTACAAAGTGGTGATGCTATCTTGGAAAGTCCTTGATGAATCTACGATAAAAACCTGCATGACCAAGAAAAGAACGTATCTCCCTCACCGTAGTGGGAGGGGTTAAAGCACGAATAAGGTCTATCTTAGATTTGTCGACTTCCAAGCCTTTAGAAGATATTATATGGCCTAAAACTATGCCATGAGTTACCATGAAATGGCACTTCTCCCAATTTAGCACAAGATTTGTTTCAACACATCGTTCAAGGATTAGTGATAAATTGTTCAAGCAAAGGTCGAATGAATCACCAAAGACACTAAAATCGTCCATGAACACTTCGATTATGTTTTCAACATATTCTGAGAAGATACTTACCATAAACCTTTGGAAGGTAGCTGGAGCATTGCATAAGCCAAAAGGCATCCTTCTATAAGCAAAAGTACCGAACGGACAAGTGAAAGTGGTTTTCTCTTGATCCTCCGGCGCTATCATCAATCTGATTGTAACTTTGAATAGCCATCAAGGAAACAATAGTGAGAGTGTCCAGCTAAACGTTCAAGCATTTGATCAATAAATGGTAAAGGAAAGTGATCTTTTCGAGTAGTGACATTCAATTTTCTATAATCAATACAAACCCTCCAACCGGTTTGCACACGAGTTGGGACAAGTTCGTTCTTATCATTTTCCACCACTGTCACACCTGATTTCTTTGGTACTACTTGTACCGGGCTCACCCACTTGCTATCGGATATAGGGTAAATAACACCCACATCCAAAAGCTTGAGTATCTCCTTTTTCACAACTTCCATCATGGGAGGGTTCAAACGACGTTCCGCTTCCCTTGTAGGCTTTGCATCATCCTCCAAACGGATCTTGTGCATACAAACGGCAGGGCTTATACCCTTGATATCGGAAATTGTCCATCCTATGGCCGTCTTGTACGTCCTTAGCACCCTTAGAAGTTTTTGCTCCTGTAATTCACTAAGCTCATTAGAAACAATCACGGGTAAGTCTTCCTTGTCACCCAAGTACAAATACTTTAAGTGACTTGGAAGAGGTTTCAATTCCAACTTTGGAGATTTAACAATAGAAGGCACAAGTTTTTCATCACTGCAAGGTAAAGAAGCATATGAAATATTTTTAAGTGCAGATTTTTCCGGTAATGAGTCAAGAGAACCAATGGGTTCTTTAATCTCATCACCATACTCCAAACCATTATCAATGGGTGTAGTGAGCACGGTTTCCAAAGTATCAACACCATTCAACTCAAACATTTGTTGCGCCAATGTGTCCATCACATCAATGGAGAAACAAGAGTGGACATCACTTGGATATCTCATCGTCTCGAAAATATTGAAACATATTATTTCTCCATCGAATTACATAGTCATCGTTCCCTTGTCAACATCAATAATGGTTTTCGCCGTTTTCATGAAGGGACGCCCAAGTAGCAATGGAAGAGACGAGTCCGGTGAACCTTCATCCATCTCTAACACGCAAAAGTCAGCTGGAAATACTAATTGATTAACTCGCACAAGAATATCCTCAATAATACCCATTGGGTAGACATTAGAACGATCGGCTAATTGTAACACAATTCCAGCCTTTTTAAGAGGACCTAAATCAAGTGAGTTATACATAGATGCAGGCATAACATTTACGGATGCACCTAAGTCTAACATTGCTTTGTTAAATGTAGTGTTACCAATTGTGACGGGAATGTAAAAGCTACCAGGATCCTTGCATTTCAGTGGGAGTTTGTGTTTTAAGATTGCCGAAGCATTCTCCCCCACACTTAGCACTTCATTACCTTTGAGCCTTTATTTATTGGTACACAAGTCCTTCAACACCTTTGCATACTTTGGAACTTGCTTGATAGCATCTATGAGTGGTATGTTCACATGGATCTTCTTAAGAATGTCTAAAATCTCCTTTTCTAGTTCCGCCTTCTTGGAATTTGCAAATCTGCGAGGGAAAGGTAAAGGAGGAACATAAGTAGAAACCCAAGTTTTAGAGTTAGAAATAGGTACCTCGGAAGTTTGGGGAAAATCCTCATTTTTCTCCTCCAAAACAGGTTCCTTTGGTGTTTCCACCATGCCCAAATCAGTAACTTCGGGTTGCACAAGTTGTGTACCACTTCTCAACATAATAACATTGACGTCCCCTTTTGGGTTGATAGGTTGAGAAGGGAGTTTCCCACCATTTTGTGCCTTCAATTGATTCAACTCAATAGACATAGAACCAACTTGAGTTTACAAATCCTTAACCGTACTCTCCGTTCTTTGCATAAAAGATTTCAGTAACTCTTCCATATTGGACCCCATATATTGAGGTTGTTGTTGTTGTTGATGATGAAATTGTTGTCTCGGCTGGAATTGTTGTTGTTGAGGTTGAAATCCACTCGGATAGTTGAAGGTATGTTGTTGAACCGCTCCTTGCATATTGGCATAGCTAAAATTGGGGTGATATCTCCATCCCGGATTGTAAGTGTTAGAGTAGGGATCATACCGTCTTTATTGATTTGGAAAGACCGCATTAGCTTGCTCGTCTTCATAAGCTTGAGAGGAACTTGGTATCACCGTGGCTGCAACTTGATGCATCATTGTTGTCATGTTACCCATTTTTTGACGAAGTTCCTCGACCTCGCTCACTTCATTTACTTTCCTAAGAAGCACATCCGAACCACGACTCAAGAACTGTTGGGAGTTTGCTGCCATGTTTTCAATCAACTCTCTAGCTTGTGCCACCGTCTTGCTCACTAGTGCACCACCACCCGCAGCGTCAAGAAGATTCCTATCACTTGATTGGAGTCCTTCATAGAAGTATTGGATGATCATAGCGTCATCTGAATTGGTGGTGAGGGCAGCTTGCCACCAATCTCTTGTATCGTTCCCAACATTCATATAAGGATTCTCCCACATTTTGCTTCATCCCATAAATCTCCTTTCGAATTTGAGTAGCCTTTGATGCAGGAAAATATCTCTCTAAAAAGAGTTTCTTCAGCCCATTCCATGTCGTGACACTTCCGGAAGGCAAATAGTACAACCAATCCTTAGCACTATCCATCAAAGAGAAACGAAAAACTTTCAACATTGCACCATCCGCCTCAATATCCACTGGAAGCATGACCATGACAATGGTGTGGAAGTCCATAAGATGCTTTTTTGGGTCTTCATTCACCATGCCATGGAACTTTGGTAATTCTCTAAGCAACCCCGTCTTGATCTCAAAAGTAGAGTTTGTTTGAATACACCCCTGTTGTGTATCAAGCCTATGAGAAGCCAAGTCCTTGAGTGAACGATTTGCATCAACCATTGCTTCTTCTTCTTCTTCTTCAAAAGGTGGTTCTTGTTCACCCGGAACCTCTTGTTCTAAAACTTATTCTTCTTGCTGGAAAGTCTCTTCTTCTACTTCCAACTCTTGTTCTTTCGTTGTGTCTTGACTTGGTTGGAGTATTGTGCCTCTTCGAGTAGCTATCCCGCACCTTGGATAATTCCAATCTTTAGAATCCAGGGATTAGGTACCTGAAAACAATTCTCGCCAACAAGTGAGAAACAAGACAAGAAAACAAAAGGCAAAGATAAAAGCAGAAATTATAAAAAGAAACTAAAAACTTAATAACTAGTCGTATGCCTCCCCGGCAGCGGCGCCAAAATTTGATCGCTGTCGTATGCGTCAAAAATAATTTCACTTTCCTAAAGTATATGATAAGAAAGAGTTCGTTTCCACAGAGAGGCAGTTGTAGTTATTACGTATTCAATTTCCTAAAAGTAACCAAGTGGGGGGATTTCTGATTTTTATGTAAGCAATAAAAGTAAATCAAAAGCAAAGTAAATTGGAGAAAGTAATCAATAGATAAAGATATTGGTCAAGGAATTCATCTTCAATCTTAAACATGTTCTTGCATATATGATTAGAATTACAATTTAATCTCTTTATCATCAAAAGCCTAAAGTATCAAGAGAGCAAGATAATATATTAATTTCCTAAGTTCATCAACACACACATTAGAGCTGCGTATGTGAATTCTACCTAAAGAATAACCTAACGCCTTGCGCTAATTAAGTTCAATTCCTAGGAGCATTAAGTTTCAGAAATAGGCTAATCAATGCAATTGTCATACATTGCGCACAACAATTCGGACAATGGTCAAACTCTACATATGATTACGAGAGTGTATCACTACAAACCGTAAACATATCATGCTACTTGTTGTAGTTGCAGGAAATCCCACAACACTCCCCTCATCATATCTTGATAATAATTTCTAGATCTAAACTTATTTGATAATCAAAATAAAGATAAAAGTGCTAAAATTATAAATGGAGACACAAGATTTTTTACATGGTTCGATCAATGTGATCTACATCCATGGTTCTTCACTATGATTATTGAGATTACATTAATATTTCATTTAGAATCTCCATTAATGGATATTTTCTAGAGCTCTAGATCTAATTATTTGGGGAAGAAGATGATAAAGAAGAAATAAAGTCTCTCTCTAAAATAATATCTCTCTCTCTCTCTCTTACCAAAATTATCCTCCCCTTTCTCTCTCCTGCCTTTCTCTTTATATAGGTGTTTTCATAGTGGATGACAGCTCACACATAGTGGAGTACAGCTCATACTTCGCAGGTCTTTGATAATCTCGCAGGCTCTTGCTACCTTCTCGCGAATTCTTCATACCTTTCTCGTATTTCTGCTGGTGTCGTCTGTTACGTCATTTTTAATGTTAGTCTGCGACGGTTTCGCAATGTTGCTAATGACAATATCGCAAGTATGTTGTTGTTGCGATATTCTCGATCCTACATCTTGCCTCTTTTTCTTGAATATTGCTTGAAGAGCGATCTTTAAGAAAAAAATCATTGTTGTAGTAGTTTTTGATCTTTATTGATGAAGGAACGAGCGAAAGAATACTGGACTTGAAAAGTACGTACTTGCCTCTATTCTTTTGCGAAGTTCCGAAGCTTTGAAAAGTAATTAGAAGTATCATTTTGAAGTATACGAAGTATGAAGTATCCTTGAAGAAGTATGAAGTATGAAGTATCCTTGAAGAAGTATATGAAGTATGAAGTATCCTTGAATGCGAGTAACAAGTATTGCCTCTATTCATGCGAAATTATTACTTCATTTTTGATGAGGATTCTTGTTGTTCATTAGCGAACGTCCATTTTGGAAATGATTCTTGCCGAGAAGATAAGAAACATAAAATGTTTTCTCGGTAATCCATAGTTGCCTCTGTTCTTTATCTATGAAGGTAGAATCTTTGAGAAAATGTTGAATGAGCGAGTTGTGTCTTCGTTCTCATTTTGCTTGTGTCTCATGCTTTGTGCTCATGCGATAATATAATCTCTTCAGGTTGCTTATAATTTTGCGAAATAATTGTGCGAAATAACCACATTTTGCAAAATAATCATATTCTGGGAAATTCTGACTCATTCTGCGAAATTACGAATACCTCTGCGAAATTATGAATAACACTCCTGAGAGATTCCAAATGGTTCTGCTGAGAGATTTTGAATAACACTCCTGAGAGATTCTAAATAGTTATGCTGAGAGATTTTGAATGACACTCCTGAGAGATTCTAAATAGTGCTGCTGAGAGATTCTGAAATATACTTCTTTGTTATTTTCGCTGCCTCAGACTCATTTTCATGTATATATTCGCAAACGTATTTGTTTACATATAATCATTTTCGCAAGCTTATTTGCTTACTCATTTTTGTGTGGTCTTATTTTGCCTTCCTAGTTAAAGGTCTTATTTTGCCACCCCTCGTCATTGCGACAAAATCGCAGGACGTCTTTACACTTTCATGCAAAGACCCATTGATCTTGCCTTATCATTTCTTTAGTATTTTTGCCTCTGCAGGATGTTTTATTGCGACAATATGACAGGCCTAGAAATTCTTGCGAAATTAAAGCCCCATGACATTGTCGTCTTGCGACGAAATCGCATGACGTCTTTACACTTTCATGTAAAGACCCATTGATCTCGTCTTATCCTCGCTTTAGTATTATTACCTCTTCAGGATCATCGCACAAATATGACAAGCCTAAATTTTCTTGCGAAAATAAAGCCTCATGACATTTGCGTCTTAAGACACTTATCAGCTCCCTAATGGAGGGTGCCGCCCTTATCATCTCCCTGGGTGCCCCTTCAAGGAGGCGAACATCGGCCATACAAGACTAGCTACTCCCATCCTGGTCTTAACAACAACCAGCTTGTTTTCGCAGCCTCTTATCCCTTATACCTATAGGGTTTACGGTTACGAGGCTGCACCCTAAGTAGAGTTTTCTTCGGCCGAGTGCGGATGTGCCAAGACTTGCCAAGAATGGCCGAGACACTTCAAATGCCCTGCACTCTTGGCTCAACCGTGTACCTCGGCGCCTTGAGCATACATCGACTCCTTGGAAGAGACCCTCGGGCGTCCAACCAGGGTATAACCTTATATATATAGTTGGAAATCCAAGGTATCTCTCCTGGATAGGCTTTCATGGGCCCCAAATCTCCATGACTCAGTTCCGGGAGCGGTGTAACCTTTTCCCGAGCCATGTCAAGAGATACCCCCTTATATGACGCACTTTAGGTCTTACATTTGCCTCTTACGAAATATCATTCGCGAACTAGGGTGTACGCTATAAAGGTTCGTCCCATTCACTCATTCATTCATTTTTGTCAATTCGTTTAATCATTCGTTTTTGATTATCTCTTCTCATTATCTTTGCGAAATTATCGCATATCTTCATTACTTTATTTTTGTCATTTCTTTCATTCATCCTTTCATTTCTGTCGTCTCTTTTATTCATTTTTTGCGAAATAAGCATCAACTCTCTTCTTTGCAAAAAAGATTGAAAAATCTGCGAGAAGTGGGATTTGAACTTGCGTCCTTTGAATCATTGTTTTCGCCTTTGACCACCTTTCCTGGCTCTCATTTGTGAAAGAATGTGACTATGTCGTTCTTTTAATGTGATCGTTGGGTCTAGCATTTCGAGTAAAAATATGCAAAAAGTTTGCGAAAGTTAGGATTCGATCCTGCGAACTCGAACGCATACTCTACTGACTTCACCATATGTGCCGACTTCTGTTTTTGGTAAAGTTGGTAAAGTTGCCTTCTTATTCTTTTCTTCTCTTGCGAAGTTGAATAAAACATGTAAAAATATGGTTGAGTAGAGAATCGATCTCGCAGCATCAAACTCCTTCACTCCACTGTTGGCCATCTATATTGGCTTCTGATTGCGAAAGAAAGCCATACTACCATCATCTTATTACTTTCTTCTCTTTAGGCAATTTTAGAAAAAATGTGAAATAATAATAAAAAAAAATGTTGCTGCAGTGAGACTCGATCTTGCGGCACCGAGCTTATTGCCTACACCCTGAACCATTTGTACTGTCCTTTATTTGTGTTAGTTTGGTAAACTTCATATCTGTTATTACTTCTTTATCGTTATTTGTGATTTACGACTGGAATTTTGCCTTCACGTGATAACTCCTGTCAGTAAACTTCGCAAAGCTTCTTCGCAAGTTGGCTTTACTTCAATAGAAATCACTTGTTAATTAAGGTTCTTCTTCTTGATGATATAGCGAGATGGTTTAGTTGTAATGACGAGATATCATCTTTGTTAACCTTCTTCTTCTGTTTTGAACTTGTGTTGCTCTGCCTTAGTCCTTTCATTGATGCCTCAGCTGTACTTCTCTTGATCTCTTTTCATTCTCTTCTTTCTTTCTCCATTGGTAACTCATTCTATTGATTTCATGATATCATGTCACTCTGCGAGAGCCTCGCTGGGGCTGGTCATAAAATGGATTCTCGGAGTTTAATGACGAAATATTTGTCTCTACTGTATCTTTTCTTTGCTGATGTTTCTTTGGCTTTTGTTTGTCTTTCTCTTGTTTGTTGATTTGAGAAAATTCAAGTTTGAACTGATTAACAAGCCCGTGTGTTTAACTGTTGATAGGTGGATGGATTTGGTCTTTGCGAAGCTGCATATTTAAACTTGTCTAGTGGAGTATCAAGTTGACGAGCTGGATATGTCTTATTAGGTCTTTGCGAGTTAAATTCATGAAACTCTTTGAATATTGTGGGCGAACTGAGCCTTTATCGTTTTATTTCGCTGACGTCCCTTTAGTTCAGGTTATTGATATCTTCGCTGATTTCATTATTCCATTTTCTCTCTTGATTTTTGGGGCTGTCATGAGATTGTGTTGTCTGAAAATAAGAAGTTTACACTGAAATGTCCATATTTGCACTCGGAATTTGCAGCTTTAGTGTTATTTCTTCTTTGGAGTTTATGCACGAGGCAACTCTTCCAAGTACCAGGCTCTTTGTCACCTTCTTTGGGTTGCTGGATCATTTGTATTTCTTTCCTTGCTAGTAAAGACTTTGCCGGATAGTTAATTTAGAGATAAGAAGATGAGAATGCTTCCCTTTCAATGGTGTTTCTCTTGGCCCTTGAACCTTTGTTGATTTGGAAGAGATTTTCGCTGTTTGTAGCTCTTCTGGTCGTGGTGGGTTGCTTTACAATGGAACTTGGGGTTGTCTTAACGATCAATAATATCTGCTTGCCCTCGCGGGAACAGCTGCAACTTCACTGAATCATGCAATTTCGCTGGAATCATGGAAACTTCACTTGGAACAATCAAGGAGTAATCCTTTTCACTTACTCTCCGGCAACCTCGCTTGAACTTTGTTGATGAAGTGAACTTCGCAGAATCTCTATATTTGTTGTTATTTTATCGTGTCTTTTCATTGATGATCTTCCAGTCCTACTTCGCTGGCATTGGGGTTGTTTTGGCGAGTAATACTAATGGCTTAAAATCGCTGGACTTAGTTATTATCCGGAGATAGAATTTGTCAAAAGCTATGGTCAGTATTGTGATGATGATGAAAGGAATTTGCCTTCGCTGCGAAGGTTAGTTGACGAGGTCTTCTTTCGGAGTTAACCAAACTTCGCTATATATGTATAAAATGTTAGCTGTTGATGGTATTGTACTCCTCTTTTACGAAGTAACTTCTTCCAAATACTTTGTTGAACTTCTTCTGCTTCCTTATTTCAAACAACAGAATGATAAAGTCCTTTGCTGGTATCATCTGCTTCTTTTTCTTTTTTATTAATGGCTGATATCTTCTTTCAAATTAACTCGACTTATGTATACTTTCTTCTTTATTAATGCCTTTCTTTGCCGATGATTCCAGCCTTCTCCTTCCTTATCATTTGTGATTTTCTATAAATTTGTTCTCTTTATTTTATTTTTTGCTCAGGTCATACTCCTGATTTGTTGCATTCATGTTGTTGAGTTGACCTTTCTTCTTCTCTACCTGTAAACAGAATCATCACAACCTATTTACCTGCCAGCTTCTTTGTTTTGTTCTTCTTTGAATGGCTGAATTTATTTCCTTGTGTGTCTTTAAAATCTTTGAAGTTCGTTTGCTTACAAAGCTTGAAGATACTCGAATCCGCGACATCAAGTTCATTGTCTTTCTTTGATGACCCATTGTGCTACTCCTCTTGTACTATTCGTAAATTAGCTGGTGTATCTTTCTGGATTCTGCGAAGATATCTCTACTACTTTACTCGTCATATAATTGTCGAAGTAAACGTCGCTGGTGAATGATAATATTCATGATTACAGCCGCATCCGTGTCCTTTTTCTTGTCATCATGTTTGCGTGTTGCTGGTCAAACTCATGTCTTTGTTGGGTCTGTAACTCTTGGTGATAACTTGGTTTATTGACGAAATGAAATGGTCTCATTCTTTTTACTCCGTGCATGGTGTTGCTTACCTTGTCCTCACCTAAGTAATTTAAATGGCTGGTGATGAAGTGAGCTTTTCATTTCCTTTCATCGCTGGTGATCTCAAAGTTGATCTTTGCGAGAACCTCTTTCTAAATATTCTCCTTATATATCCCTTCTTTTCCAATTAACCTTTGTTCTTTGACAAACGCCGATTCGATGAGACTCTTGGCCTGCCTTACACGATAACTTCACTCCCTGTAGAAGATTTCTCCCAATCTGCTTCTGTGTTTCTGCATCTTTCTTCTTTTATTTTCTTTAACTGTGTTGTCGATGTTTGCTTGAAGACACAATTTCTCCACTGAAATTTCCACTTTTCCTCTCAATTTTTTTTTTTTTTTTTATAGATCCAACGAGGTTTAACTCTCCCAATAGCTAATTTCTTTGAATCTTCTTCAATCTAATAAGTAGCAGGTAGTGTTTCTAGCGCCAAATGTAGTTGCAGGAAATCCCACAACACACCCCTCATCATATCTTGATAATAATTTCTAGATCTAAACTTATTTGATAATCAAAATAAAGATAAAAGTGCTAAAATTATAAATGGAGACACAAGATTTTTTACATGGTTCGATCAATGTGATCTACATCCATGGTTCTTCACTATGATTATTGAGATTACATTAATATTTCATTTAGAATCTCCATTAATGGATATTTTCTAGAGCTCTAGATCTAATTATTTGGGGAAGAAGATGATAAAGAAGAAATAAAGTCTCTCTCTAAAATAATATATCTCTCTCTCTCTTACCAAAATTATCCTCCCCTTTCTCTCTCCTGCCTTTCTCTTTATATAGGTGTTTTCATAGTGGATGACAAACTCACACATAGTGGAGTACACTCATACTTCGCAGTGTCTTTGATAATCTCGCAGCTCTTGCTACCTTCTCGCGAATTCTTCATACCTTTCTCGTATTTCTGCTGGTGTCGTCTGTTACGTCATTTTTAATGTTAGTCAGTGACGGTTTTGCAATGTTGCTAATGACAATATCGCAAGTATGTTGTTGTTGCGATATTCTGATCCTACACTTGTATTCAGGGCTATCGCTCGATGAAAAACCCTAAAATAGCTATGGACAAGGGTGCAAGTTCAATTAATTGGCCACTTAACTAAGCAAGCATCTAATCCTATCAAAATACATCAATCATGTGATCATAAAAACAATAATAAAGAGAGAAAACTAATACATAACTCAAGCACAAGTTTTCAAAATCGGATTACATCCTTAACCAATAATATTAAATTAGCTACTCATAGCTATGGAGTTCATCACAAAAATATTAATTGAATAAATAGGATGAAACAAAAGCAAACCCTAGTAGTGTAAACAAAAGCGGCTCTCTCCTTAGCTCCCCGAATAAAACGTGATATGAAAGTTGTAGAAGTCTCCTTTTATAATCCTTTCCTTTCCAAAACTAGTTCAAGTCTTCAAAAGTCCATTAGATGAAAATCCATCAAGCCCATATGTGAGAAAAACCCATGTAGAAATTATACCAAAAATATCTCGTCGGAAAACTGGTGCCACGCCGGAAGTTGGTCGGAAAAGTCGTCGGCAAGCATCTCAGGTGACCGGCAAAGTCCACCCGGTCACCGGTCAAAACTAAAAGTCGACCGTCAAAGTTAACGGTTGACTAACGGTCTTACTGAGTCAGGATCTGAATCAGTCACTTAGCTGAGTCAGGGTCTGAGTCACCTTGTCCTAGGCCATTTGCACAGACTGTATAGTCCAAATGGCGATGGCCCCATTTTGTATGTTGCACCATATTCTTGCAGTATCTTGTCTTGTAATCTTCACAGCTCATGCATTTTCACTTCCCATTCACCATTTGATCCATGCCTTACTGCAACAACCACCAGCAACACTTCCATCCTTCTCAGCTTCAGCTCAACAGCTCCATAAGTAAACAGCATCAACATCAGTTCTTAATCAAGGCCAACAGCACATTCGCCAGACTTCTCAGCTCCATAATCTCGCCTGCAATCTCCCATCCATCTTCTAGCCATTTCAGCTGTAAGACAACAACCTCAACAGCAGAATCATCCAGTTCCTTGCTCTCCATTCCTGCAAGCCTATGTACATCATAAAACCATCACCACTACTTCTGCAATTTCAGCTCATACTCATTCAACTTTATTGTCTTGCCCAACTCCATTTCAGTTCCTGCCATGCCATTTCAGTTCATCATCTCCTGCTCTTGCTTTACATCTCCAGCTGCATCAGCGGAACCAACATCTACTCAATTTCCTTCCACCATATGCACCATCTCTTCAAGGCCATCGACTGCTCAAACCATAACCATTATTTCCTTGAGTCTTGCACTGCACCACCATTCTCAGCTGTACTTCCAAAACCTATTATGCAACTGCAATTAACTCCATATGTGCAGAGATGCATCTACAAATTTTCCCATTTCAGACCAAACAAACACACCACAGGCTAAACTCCATCTCAATCCATTGTAACTCAACTTCTAGCCTCAGTGCAACTCCATTGTCACACCCATTATCTCAAGCCTGCACCTTCCTGCAGTTAAGTATCACCACCAACAACTTCATTGCTACCTCAAACCAACAACCCTTGCTGCTCCTGTACCTGCACGCTGCACACTTGCGCGAACCACCAACTGCATCATAGCCATCTCCTTGAAGCAGCACCATTCCATAGTAACCAATTGCATCACCATCTATACCACTAGTTCAAACCTCCAATTGCAGCTGCAATGTATCAGCATCACCACCTGCATTACTGTAAACCTAACATTCATCTAAAGCATCTTCATTACTCCCATCTCAGTTAACCGCCAAGACTCGGGCCCTTGCCATTGGCACTAACAACATCCAAGTTCTCCAGCAGCAACACTAGGACACTCCATTCTTAACCACCAGTATGCATTTCAGTTCATGCCTGCACAACAGCACCAACACCTACTCCTCTATCTCCATAACCTACTCAGCTCCGTTTAAACTCCACAAACTTCTCAGTCTTCTAGATGTAACAGAAACACCAGCTCCCTGTATAGCATCTCATCCTTGAACTGCGCCTGCAAATGCCATTTTAACTCCAGTTCCATTGCAGCATCATTTATGTCTTCTGCTCTTGTTTTCTTGACTGCAGTTGTCACACCCCACAGCCAACTTCAATTCCTCCCTGTTCATAGCAGGATCTTCTTCTAAATCTTTTGTGAAATTTATACACACAATACCCGTATCTTCATGGCAGCGACACCTTCTTCATCTCGGATACAAACCCAACACAGAGCTTCAATTTCTCTATCCCAGAACCACAGTCTTAACTACAACTGCACCTTGAACTCAACCATATCCACCACTATGTGAATATCAACAGTTGCATCAGCTCCTACACTCATCAAACCACAATTCATTATCACCACCAGCTATTCCTTGAACCTGAAACTCATACCCTGTAATCATACATACCACCAATACCCATGGCAACCATCTTGTTCTTCTCGTCACCAGTTGCACACCTAAATTGAGCACCACCATCTCCATGGCATCAGCTCCAGCACGAACTCCACCACAATCAGAATCTTCTTTGCTCAACCACAGTCAATCTGCAATTTTAGCTTCAGTTACAGAACCAGAGAGCTGTATCACCAACACCACTTCAACTCATGTACTACAATAACCCATTAACATCTTCCATCCTAAGCATACATCTAAAACTGAAGTTCAACTCCTCTATTCTTACTTAACCCTTTAGCTCAAAGCAACATACAACACTGGAACTCCCATGTATAAGTCAATACCCCATTTTGTTTTTCTCTGCACTTCAAATCCGCTCCAACTCACCACCGGTAACCCATCACCTGCATCTTCATCTCACTCAGATCCAATTAAATGGCAGTTCTTCATCTGGTACTCAATTCACAACACAATCATCAAAACCCACATCCGATACTAACCCTTAGTAGACAAACCCACTTCCCATTCATTTGAAAAGTCGAATTTCTTCTTTCCTGTTCTTCAAACCCTAACTGAATTCAACCTCAACCTCAATTTTAATTCTCTTCTTCCATTTCTCAATTCATCTGGCAGCAAATTCTTCCTCCAACATCAATCGAATCCCTAGCCATAGCTATTCTCGATTCAACCCATTTCTTGACTGAATTCTCACATTACTCTCCTCTCTTTTCTCACACAACCGCAACTCTTTTATGGGTTTCAGAAACAAATGATTGAGAGGAATAGCTTCCCTCAATTTTAGGGTTCTGTGTAGGAATGAGACTGGCCATACCCACTCAGGTGAAATAGATAGGGGATACCCAGATTGACTCTTGGTACCCATAAAAAAAGATAAGGGCCAACCAAAGTTCTGTGCTCCATGCTTCTTTAGACTAAGCTGCAGTGGTCGTCTGCTTTTCCTCCATTGTGCTTCCGCTGGCACTTGCGTATGAAATGCTACTTTTGCTCTTTCCGCTCCAAATGAACGTTTTCTCCTTCTTTTACTCAAGACGACTCCAAAGTACCTGATAACTAAAAACGAAACATAAAAGATGCAATTCACAAGGATATTAGCAAAGAAAGCATAAATACTAAATATAAAATTAGGTGTTTTAGACACCTATCAACCATAAATTTCTAGTCGTATCGACAAACACCGTCTCTAAATTAGTATTAGTAGAACTTAGAAGTTTAGTTTCACCAATCCAACTCCCCATAGGATCGACCCTTATTTGCCATTGTCTGCGTTATAGACGTTGTGCGCTTGTAGTTTATAATCGTAGGTTTCTAAGCCTACCAATGAACAAGGAACATGCTGGACTATGACCACGTTCGAGCTATGTTGGACAGTGCATAGATTACCGAAGCTATAAGAGCGTCTGGAGAATTATTCGTTTACCACGATATGCGAGGTACTACAGCTTTTTTCGCCCGGTGGTGCATTCCTACTCATAAATTCATATGTCGGTTGGGAGAGTTTACCATCACTTTAGTAGACGTTGCAATTATGTTGCATCTTCTAGTTACAGGTAATCTTCCTCAGAGATTCTCGGAAAAAGAAATTACGATGTTTGGAATCTTAGTAGGTAAGATGAATAAAATTAATGAAGCACCGGGCAACTGTTATGCTCAATGGATGAGGTATTAGTGGTCGATGAAGAAGGACCCTAATAGACTTGATGACAATATATTGACCATTGTTGCTTTCTTATCCTCGTGGTTTTCTATAGATGTACTCGAAGACACTGGACCTTTGTTGATACCATTTGTAACTCTTATTTCCATCAAAATGGCCAAATGTGAGAAACTTCTCATTGGTAGTCTGTTTTTGGGTTCTTTATACTCTTATTTGGATTTCAAAGCTGTTGACATAAGCATTTCCAATGGTTATATAAAAATAGAATTATATGTTAAATTAATGTTCCTCCAAGCATGGTTGTAGGAGCATCTCAGTAGTTATGAACCTAATCCTATACTTTGCAAGGGAAAGGTGTTGTTTCACGTCATGTTTTCTCTGAAAAAGATAATGACAGGATCTTGTGTTGGTCTAATAAGATTTCATGGTCTAAAAAACGTCTTGTTTATTTTCTGGACAATGAGTTTGAAATTGATTTTCGTCCATGGGCGCCGATTCCTCCTTATATTTCTCAGTTCACCACTTATACTGTGGGGGGGGGGGGATATTACATTGTAATCTGGTACAAACCTTAATGATGGTAAGATAACTTTTATGTTAGTTGTACTCCTAGCCAATTAGTGTTTGTGATGTATAAAAAATATCTTGTAAAGGAATATAACATTAAAAGTGCATCTCGACAAATGAGTCTTGATTAATATGCCCCTTTCATTCGAATTTCTAAGCCACCAGTTCAACAACTCGGGACTTGCTTGAATCAAACACAGGTGAGTGGACATAACTACTTGTTTCCTCACTTAGACCAAACAACATATGTGACTCCGGGTTACATAAATTTTTGGAACCAGAAGCATGAGTGTCTTAATAATTTCGTGTTATCGGTTCCACCACCAGCACGAGGAGCTCCAACAATTGATATGATAGCTAGTCGACCAAGATTGAAGCCAATTCCCGATGATAAACGGGTCATAAGGGCTCGAAATGATATAGAATTCATGGACATTGAAGAAAGTCACCAGGGTGGTGAGACAAGAAACAAGAGACACAAGATGTTTTCAAACACCATGAAGTCTCCATCTGTTTCTTTGGTTAGTCATAGATGCTCGTTTCATGACAATTTATCTTTTGTATGGTTAGGATCGTAAAACAAATATTTTGTTACCTTAAGCATTGAGTGTCTTCGATTCACCACGACTGGGCGACCATTCCATATTGCTAGATCGTATGAAGACGATGAAGATGAGGATGCGATGTAAGCATCTTTTTGTACAATTACTTATGATGCTCTTTGAGAGAAATGCTCATATTTGTTGTTGTTTCTAGGAGTAAATATCTATTGATAATCAAGGTAATAATGGTACTCAATATTCTTCGAAGGAGTATTGGGAAGAGAATCACCACGATTCGGAACCGAATGAAGGTAATGGTGATTCCAATGCAAATGTCGGGAATTCTATCTCCTTAAATGGTTTAGAGACCACCCAAGTAAGTGTCCATCTTGTATTATCTTCATATAAGTATGAAATTGTTAATTGATGGTGGAATGAAAGAGAATCCATGTGGATGAATGAGGGGTTTCGTCATAACCTATCGTCAGAAAATTCAGAAACAAGATTTTTAGTAAAAACGCTGTAAAAATTTCTTATGACATCCGTTTTCGATGATATACCCCAACTTTTTGATGTCCATGGAATTTCCTAGAAATTTCACGTATTGTTTTTGAGTTTCGAGCTCGTTTAAGGGTCGAATTTGATGAAGCAGTAAACTTTCAGGAAGTTTTCATGAACTTTTCAATTGTCATGTAGTTTCGTATTTTACCAACATCTTTTAGCTCGTTCATCCAATTAATGTAAATTTTGGATATGTTGTACATGACATTCATACAAAAAGATTTTTATATGACCCATCCCTAGATTCTTCACCAATTTTATCCATCTTGCCGCTTTTACAAGACAGTGCACAATTGTTCTAGATGAGCTTGTTATAAAAATTCCTTTTTAGGTTGTTAGATCATTTGCTTGTATCTTGACTACTCGATGAAGGACCATGATATTGTTAGTTCACTTGCACTCTGAATTTTATGATTTAGATAGTGTTTCAGAGACCGAAGATAATGTCTCAATGGAGTACTGTATGAATACCCTAATGCATGTGTTTCTTTCAATCAGCCATTTAAGAAACCGTTTGAGTATCATGAATTGGTTGGTGGGTTCAACATCCCCATTAGGTATGTTCGCTTGTACCTTTAAATATGGCAGAAGTATGCTCATATTGCCACTACTAGGAAGTATGAGCATGCTTACTTTTTGTGATGCGAGTAGAAGCAGTATTTGTCATCCATGATATGCGTACCAAATCCAGAGGTGCCATCATTGAGGGTGTGCTCTTTGATTGAGAGTACAACTTGAATACTTCTGAGTAATATGACTTCAACGTGATGTGGCTTCGTCAAGGAATCGACGCCATCAAGAAGATGCAAAAAGAAAGTGTACCTTTCTCTAATAATGCTATGATGAAGGCGTAAACTAAGAATGCCTGATTGACCAAAGAGCTGGAGTTGGAGAAGAATTCTCTACAAAGCATGGGGATAGCACTCTCCAAATAGAAGAAACCATATTTAGCAAATTTCCCTTAGTTTCACATTTGTGTTTCTCTTGAACGCCGCTATTGAACTTTAGAGAGATGGGAGGTTTCTTTTTTAGTTTTGACTTTCAGTTGATTTTGAACAAGTAAGTGATTGGAAGTTGCAAGGTTTTTATTTTGGCTTGATAGAAATTTTGATTTGAATAGATGGATTGAAATTGATTGCTGAAAGGGAATTCAATTACTGAATGCAAGTATTGCGTACGTTTTATAGGAATTGAAAATACAAACGAATTAAGAAAATCCTAAATGCTTTAAACTTCGGAGCTTTAAGTATCAAATGCCTTGAGTATCCAATACATTATACATCGAATACCTCGAGCTTCCAATGAGTCAAGCGTCAAATGTCTTGAGCCACTTCTCTTGTATTGTTGCATCTATTGTCTTGTCGTATGCATCATCCAATTTGTAATACCCGCCAATAATAGCGTTGGTAATCATAAATGGCCAATTCCAATCGTAGTTCGTCATGGAGTGAAGGTTACGCCTAGCTGATTTGAGGACCAAATCTCCTATATGAAATTTGTTAGACCTGATTGTCTTGGCCCTGAATATCTTCTGTTGATTCGGTTTTTCCTTAATCCCTTTTTCAACATCAACATTCTATGTGTATGCAGGTATCAATGCCTTCTTGTAATGATTTTGTGGCATATGTGAACACTCTTGTAGGGTTATAGGAAAAGATGTTCTTTGCAATGTTTGGACACCATCTCATTAGTGAATGTCCCACGCTCTATTTGGAGAGGAGCCAGATTCAACCACTTGGTAAAATATCGTAGTAGTGAAGCTATCCATTCATAACGTCTTTCAACAGCAGAGGAGTTTTTATTAGCAAAGTTGATTCCCCACACTAGGAGAGCACGTGGGAAACTCAATAGCAAAGATGCAGGTGGAATAATAGTTTCATGAGTGCGAAACCTATTGAGGTATGATATTACATATTCTCTAGGTTTTTCTCCAACTCCATCATAGTTCAAAATTCCTTAAAATACCATAATGATGGAACGTCCACCAAGTCTTATGGATTGGGATTTTCTTCACGGAGATATGTTGCTGGAGGTGCCTTGTCAGTAATTATCTTGTCAGCGTGTAGCCATGCTCGTCAGAGGATCATGTCATACCCTAAATCTTCCTTGATTATGAAAAACTTGGTTTCTGTACAGGTAGAACCCATCTTCATCTTGAGAGTGATGTGGCCATAAGCATCCTTTGACCTTCCTTCATGGTCTCTGATCGATATAGGAGCATGAGTAGATTCTTGTCGAGTGATCCCTGCAGCTATGAGGGTATTTAGTTGGATAATATTGACGGTAGTACCAATGTCAATCTATGTACTTCCAAGTTCATTTCTTTTGAGATTAACTATAGCAAACAGTCACCAATCATACATCTCCTTGTTTGTGACTGAAGGGTTCAGGAGGTACCTCCGGGAAAGATGGACGTTTTCCTGACATGATGTGATTAAGAGCAGTGAAAATATCTTTCATTTGCACCTTTGATATATAGAGAAACTCACAAACATGATCCATTAAGAATTGAACTACTTCATTAACAAGTTCCTCAGAGAGAGTGAATATCCTGATTGGAAGAGGGTTCCTGTGTACTTCTTCAATTAGCAGGTGAATCTCTCCTGATTCAACTTTCTCTTTGTAGATGCACTCAGACCATTGAAGTATCTTGTGGCATGATTGACGAATCGATGAAAACGTTAGTACTTAGGGTCTTCCATCTCTTCTTCAGTAGGTTCTATTATGACAGGTGGCAACTTGATTGCGTCGTCTTAAATTCATACTTATAGTAACTCAATTAAATCTTCCATGGGAAGAGGGAAGTTTGTGTTTGTCTTATCATCCCTTTATTGTTGTTAGCGGCATTGAGCCAGAGCATGTGAAGTTTGGGATTGAATAGATCCTTGTGGCATCCGTGCGCTTGGATTGTTGTACTTCTGTAGAGTTGGATTTCCTCTTGCTTGATTCACTAACAGTGTTCACAAAAGGTTGAAGATTTTACTATTTGTTGACGAGAGTTTGTTTCCACGAGTATCACGAGGCTCCTCAGTCTTTGTTGGTTTAGCTCTTTCCAGCAAGGCAGGTACAGTGGTTGCCAATCGCTTGGCTACTTCGTGAAGCTCTGAGAAGGTTCGGAAACGAAGGTTTATTAATAATGCTCTATAGAGGAGAATCATTCTATTGATGCATAAGTCTACAAGTTGTTGTTCAATGATATTTGGATCATGCCAATCCAAAGCTTAAACCCCGAACCTCTTCACATAGTCGTTGGGATGCTCGTTATTCCATTAGAACATTCTCCCTAGATCAGATAAGGTGATCTGTTCTGACATGGAAAAGTATTTCTATAAAAGGCATTACCCATTTCACACCAACTAGCAATGCTTCCTCGTGCGACGTTGTTGTACCATGTATATGCTCTGCCTATCAGATACTTCGAAAATTCTTCTAGACGAACGACGTGGTTGTATTCATGCTTACCCAATGATTTCAAGAATCATAAAACATGCTCACCTGCGTTGCCTGTTCCATCATAAAAAACATGAATGTTAGAGAATTGTATCCTTTGGGAAAAGAAACTCTCTGCACATCAGAAGGATATGAAGGCTGGTGACGGTGGACCAATGATGATATATCTTTTCCAAGATTCTCCAAAAAGCGCTCCAAATATTCACGAGTGATAAAACTTGATTGCTCTTTTGTTGGTGGATTACCTGCAATATTCCGGACTTCATTGTTTTCTAGGTCATGGATTCTAGAAGTTCCAAGGTCATCAGGTATAGACGTTTCCTATCTCCGTCTGATGTTGGGTTTGCTCAGGCGACAACTTCTCTGTAGAAGTTTTGAGATAAACGCACCGTTCTTTTTGTGCTGAAACTTGCAACCATATCCACTTGATTCTTGGCAATTGCATCTTCATAAGATCAGCTATGGTAGGTGGATCATTTTTGATTTCTTTAGGAGCCCTGCCGAAGTGAGGATTGTTGACAGCGTCGATATTGGTACCAGTATTGTTGGTTGGAGTGGTGGTATCAGTAGCACCATTGTTGGAAATGTGATGAATGACATGAGTACCACCATTATTGCTAGTGGTAGTATTGTGTGGGTTAGGGTTAGGATTGGTAACTGAGCCCGACCTAAGATCAACCAAATTTGAAGAATTAGGCTTGAAACCTAGAGTTTATTCTCCCATTGTGGTCGATTGTGTAAAGTGGTGGAGTAGGCAACTGCTCGATCAAGTAAATCGTCTAAAACCTTTAACAAATGCACTGCACGGAGTGCTTTGAGTTCGAGAGATCAATCTGTAAGACTCCATTCTAAACCAAGAAATGGTCGTTCCAAAGACAATTTAGTCACTAAGGAAGGATAAGGATCGACCTGTAGGGAGGGAAGTTGAGAATGTGTGAGATCAGTGGTAATTGATGGATGTGTTGAACTGCTGTAAAGATGATTCTCTGTGTTAGACCGAGAGAAAGCTTTTCTATGTTTGATATGGTTGTTAGATGACTGATGTCTGATAAGATGAATTTAGTTCTTGCTTAGTTTCATATCGTAAGTCGAGGACCTATATATAGCAGAAGTAAGTGTTGATGGTTGAAGAGGAGTAGAAGAGTGAGGAAATGGGAAATCGTAGTTAACCAGTTCCGCATTGCGAGGGAGACTTGGTTGATTGTTCATCCACTACTCAATTTACTCCTTCAACTACCAGCATGACTTTCTCACATTTCTCATCGTGGATGTATTGCTACATCGCACATGTCGTAAGCCGCCAGGCCAAAACCCTAGTGAATATCCCCCCATGTGACATGATTGATATCTCATGTAAAGTCTTCTTTGCAGGCGAGTATTTATTTGGTCAATCGTTGTCTTGGCTAGAACGTGAGTCATACCTTGATGAATCGAGCATAATTCTCAATGACGAACATGACATACTCTGTGACTCATCATTATGATGAATTAAACATAAGGTAATTGCTGGGATAACAATGATGCTTAGACATTGACTTCTCAACATTGGACCCCATAAAAGTTTGAGTGTTAAAAAAATATCTACATATTTTATTAATGCAATCCCTATTTACCGTTCAAACTAACTCTATCATGTATCTCATTATCTCCCGAAATTTGGAAAAATACATGAATTAAGAAATTTTATTTTAAGACACTTCAACCCTATTTTATGAAAGGGGAAATAATCATTTGGTCATTTTCTAGGTGGTCCCAAGTTAGTTTGGTCCCCCAACAAAAGGGGAGTTATGTTTGGTCCTTATTTATTCAAAAATATTAAAGTATCTAAAGCACCTTTCTCTCTCTTATTTTCTTTCTTCCTCACATGATTATCTTTTTTGGTTTTTTCTCTTCTTTATTTTCTCTACTAATTTCTCTCTCTTCTTATAAAATTAATAGATAAAAGCTTAAAAATTAAATATCTCTCAAAATATAAGTCGAAAATTAATAAATTTTATATATTCGGAAAGGTCTTGACGAGATCTACACAACGCGTACTCATTATACTATGTTTCAGAATTTTAATTTTTTTCGGTATAATATATAATAGTTCATATCCGAGAATGAACACTATTTTAGAACATGGTGGTAGTTCATTCTAGTTCTTGCAGTTCATTTCGTAGAATGAACTCGTATATACTAGTAATTTATTTTGTATAATAAACTCATAATAATAGTTCAATTTGAAGAATGAAGTCGCAATGGTAGTTCATTATTATAGTTCATATTGTAGAATGAACTCGTGATAGTTCATTCTTATTTTTGAATAAACTCATAATGGTTGTTCATATTGTAGGATTGATAATTCATGTTGTAAAATGAACTTGTAATGATAATTAAGAATGGTAGTTCATATTGTAGAATGAACTCGTAATAGTTGTTCATTATGGTAGTTCATATTATAAAATGAACTCATAAACGGTAGTTCATATTGTAGAATAAACCCGTGATAGGTGTTCATATTGTAGAATGAACTCGTAATAATAGTTCATTATACCAGTTCATTTTGTAGAATGAAATCGTATGGTAGTTCATTTTGTACAATGAACTCGTGTGTTATTTAATCATAAGAGTTCACTTTTTAGGATGAACTAACTAGCATGATAGTTCATTAAGGTTTTATCTATTTCCCAACCCCATTTTCCCTAAATCCCATCCAACTTACACATACCAATTTTTATTTAACTTTTTATAAGTTGGGTAAACAAAACTTACAGTATTATGCAGATGACATCTCATCTTCCTCAACCTCCATCTTCGTTCTTCCCCTCTCACCTAATTCCTAAATCGTCCATAATAAAAATAAAAAAATAAAAAAGCAAAAGAAAATCTGATCCTAACAATCCTGCTAACAATCGGCCATTACTAACTTGTATAGCACCACCTATATATTATCATCACAGTACTATATATACTATTCAGAGCCATGATCTGATAATGGTTTTCTACCCAAAAATTAGAAGAACCATAACTATAAATGATTTTGAAACAAACACCGAAATATTACGATTACCAAGGAAACGTGTACTTGTCATTGATTTTTCACTATTTCAATTAGGTTTTGATTGTATTCAATTGTTCCCAGATCGAACAATTTATACTAATGGATTGTTTTAGTTTTGCTGTCCACATTGTCATTTTATTCACGTAAATAAAATCAAGTTTTGCAAATTAACATCAAAGCCTGATTAAGATGATTCGAAGATTAATATCAAACGTGATCAATTTGAAGGCATCAGTTGCAAGAGTCAAATGTTCAGTTGCAAGGCATCAAGTGCAAGAGCCTGATTAAAATGATTATGTCTACCCAATTTTAAAAGGGTTTTACAAAATCTGATTTACGTGGTTTGGGATGGGATTTAGGAAAAATGGAGATGGGAAATAGGTAAAACCTTCATTAAAGTAGTTCATGTTGTAGCAAAAATGTTCCTACAACGCTCCTCGAGATTTGTACAAAAATGATATAATCTTAACCGTTGGATGACGTAAGATTAATACCTGATGGATGACTTGTAGACCGTTGATTCCTCGTGATACGTTCTTGATGATGGAAAAAATCCTACTCATCTCTTCAATGCTCTTGGCTTTCTGATACTCTTGATGAATGAAGAAAGGGAGGGGGGGGATACCTGTAAGGACACTCTGATGCCTCAATGAGTAAGGAGTTCTAAACTGGTTTTAGTGGAGAGAAAAGGATTAGAAAAATGTGTACCTTTACTGCTGAAATCCCTCCTCTATTTATAAGAAATAGAGGGAATTCATCCAGTCAATTACCTGTCTGCATTCATTTTGATGATCTACCAGGACCAAATCCCCTCCAGGTTCATCATTACTAAAAATCAGAATTATGTATCTAGATATTTAGAAATGTATTTGGTCCAACAATTAACCTTTATTCATTCCCTCCTTTTAGGGTGACCATATTAATAATGTATTTGGACTAAATATATATCTAGATTAATTCTGACTTCTTGGGTTGAACAGATTCATCCCCTTTTAAGATACATTGAATGTAGTCACCTTTAATAAAGGCTAACAGATTTGGTTATGGGCTTGGGTTTCAACCCATGAACCAAGATTTCTGTTTAAGGCTAATGTGCCGAATACCTTATTAAGCCCATTCCATATTTATGTGGTCCAAACAGTTCACTTTGTAGAATGAACTCGTATAATAGTTCATTTTATAGCTAGAAAATAAGATAAAAATTAAAATCTCCGAAATATAACAACAATGGTACTCGTTGGAAAGCTCTCGTCGAGGGCTTTCCGAAAATATAAAATTTATCATTTTTGGACATATGGTTCAAAAGATATTTAAGTTTTAAGTTTTTATTTATTTGTTTTTATTAATAGAGAGAAAAAAAGAAATAAGGGTATTTCTGCCACTATTAAAGGACTGTGACATCATCCCGCGTGGGTATTGTCCATCCTAGGACCAAACAACAATATAGTATATTTTTTAAAAGCACCAAACATATAGTTGACTTAGTCAACTGGACCAAACTAACTCTAATATATTATTCGTAGGACTAATTGGTATTTCCTACTTTTATGAAAAAGGGAAATAAGTTATTTAATTCTATTCACAAATACAAGAATTTTCTATTTAAATGGTCTTGCAGTATTGTATTTGCATCAATCAGTGTAAGAAATTTTCTCATGTTACACTATGATTTTCGAGAACAAAACGTGTCCCCATTAAACTATTGTTCTGGATTCGCCATTGAGTAAAGTCATGAGCTATAACTAAGATAAAAAAATCTCCAAAAAAGAAAAAAAAAACTCCCTCCGTCCCTAAATAGATGACCTAGTTCAAGTTTGCACAATTTTTTAAAGCAAGGAGGAGATGAAAGTATTTTTAAGTATTGTTAAAATTTAGAAATAATTTATCTTTAAAATTATACCAAGGATATTCGTAAACTTTATACCATTGAAAATCATTTTAAAACACCTATGTAACGATTATAAGCATGACTGTCAATTTATACATATTTCTTATACTAACAATAATCAATTAAAATCACTCCCTCAACTCCTGAAATCAGGAACCAGTTATATGTAGATGCTTCCCATGTAATCATCTAAACTCTTCTATTCAATAAAATCTTTTTGTTCCAAAAAAAAAAAAAAAAAAAAAAAAAATCACTCCCTCAACCTTTTCATCCCTCTCTCCAAAACAATCTCTGCAACTAAACCCTAGCCGCCGCATAACTTCAATTCCGCTCAGATCCACCATCTCTTCATATCTCTTCTCTATTGTATTACGTTTTAGGTCTAGTTTTTTCGATTTTCTTTAGATTTTTCCGTTTGTATTTGAACTTGAAGCTTTACGTTGTTTGTTTTGAAATTATTTCAGCAATACTTAGGATCTTTCTTGTTTTGATAAGATTGGTGAGTACTATGTGGGTTTATCTTCGATTTACTTCACTCTTCTTCACCAAAAACACCCAAATCACAGTAACTCCAAAGACACAAAAGTTTCAATATCAACAAGAAGACTACAGTTTCATCCTCTTTTCAAAAGAGAAAGATCTCAATGAAGGTGGTAACGATCAATCAATTCTACTCCCGTTGTTTGCAGCGGCGCCGATGATTATCAGTGAGCTTCGCATGGTTCTGACTAATCCGGTTGTGGTGGTAGTGGAAATATTAAAACTCTAGGATGAACAGATGGTTAAAGTCTAGTTTGTTCTCCCTATCAAATCTTTTTGCCTTCCGTTGCTTGCAACAAAGCCGTTTGTAGGATCCAAATATCGCACAACACATTTTATTAGTATGCGAGATTTAATTATTTTCTTAGATTGAGAAAATGTAGCAGAGCTTGCGAAATTATAGAAAGAGATCCTGCGAAATTATCAAGAGCCTGCGAAATTATGAGCTGTACTCCACTATGTATGAGCTGTCATCCACTATGTAAACACCTATATAAAGAGAAAGGCAGGAGAGAGAAAGGGGGAGATCTTTTTAGAGTGGAGACACAATCTTGTAAGAGAGAGTGGATACACAATCAGGAGAGAGAGAGTTTATTTTCTTTATCATCTTCTTCCCCAAAAACTAGATCTAGAAAGCTCCAAATACTCATTAATGGAGATCCTAAATGTAATATTTATGTAATTCCAAAAATCATAGTGAAGAACCATGGATGTAGATCACATTGATCGAACCATGTAAAAAATCTCGTGTGTCTATTTAAATTTCTAGCACTTTTATCTTTATTTTAATTATCAAATAAGTTTAGATCTAGAAAATATTATCATAATATCACAAGGGGTGTGTTGTGGGATTTCCTGCAACTACATTTTTGGCGCTAGAAACAGGGAGGAGTAAAGGATTTATCCTTCCTGTAATTTGTTGGTTCAAGAAGTTTCTATGAAGATTAATTATTGTTCATATTTTTCTAGATCTACAAAGTTTAGGTTCAAAAATGGAAATTTCATGGAAGAAATCACACTTTCAGGGAGTAAACATCATCAACAATTCAAAGACATGAAAAGAAGAAAAGAAAAAATTAGTTGATGTGGTGAAATTCAGGGAAGAAAATTAAAGTTTCAATGGAAGATTTCCATGTTCAGGAGAAAAAGCAAAAGGCAAATTGTTAAGGAAATAAAGAAAAGCGAAGAGAAGATAAGAGGCAAACGCTGCAATTTCTATCACAAACAGAAATTCGCACAGATGGTTCAAGGTTGAGCGAACAACAAAGAGGTCACAGGGTCGAATTCGCAGAGACACATATTTTTCATTTTCTTCTCATTTTCATTGGCGAATAAAAGAATAAGGAAAAAATTTATGCGTTAATTTCGCAGAGAGGTTCTTGAACATTTGGTCCAGAAAACAGTATGTGGGTTTGTGGTCGCAAGTTCGAATTCGCCTGCGAGCATAATTTTCTTCTTTTTACAGAGGGCGAAAAAATGAATAATTTCGCAATATGGTTTCATTATTTCGCAAACAAGAGGTAGCACAGTTGGTCATCTGCGAAGTTAATGAGTTCATGGTCGCATGTTCAAATCCCAACAAATGTGTATTTTTCGCATGGGTATTTCGAAGAGATAATTCGCAAACAGAAGCCAGCAAAGTTGGTCAGAGGTAAAGACGATGAGCTTGAGGTCGCAAGTTCAATTCCCATCTCCCGCGAATTTTCGCATCTTTTTTGGACTACCAGAGAAAGACAAGTTTTAACAAGTGTGCGATAATTTCGCATAAGAAGAAGCTTGCACAGTTGGTCAGGAGGCATGAATGCAAGTAGCAGGTCACAAGATCAATTCTTGCTTCTCGCACATTTATTTTTGTTACGCGAAATTTCGCACGGACTTTGATTATTTCGCACTGAAGAAAGTTGATGATTATTTCGCAAATTAATTTCGCAAGAGAGGGTTAGAACAGTTGGTATGGTGCGAGAATATGCAAGAGGCAGGTCAAGGGTTCAAATCTCATTTCTCACACTTTTTTTTGCTGCGCGATAATTACATTTCTTTGTGCGACGTTTATACATTTCAAGGATGCCAGTTTCGCAAGCAAACCATATACTTGCGAGACGACAAAACAGAACAATCATATGAAAGCTAAGTACCACTTCCTTGAACACTTTAATTTATACTAAGAACGAATAAAAATATTTTTGATTTGATTTACAAAAAGCGATTCAATCGCAAGATTAAAAAGATTACTAAGATTTCAAGAGTACAAAGACTTCAAAATTACAAAGATTTCGAGATTTCAAAATTACAGAAAATCGAGAAAATTCAATTTATATATTTCTCTAAAATATCTCTTTTACAGCGAATAAAAAGATTCTTGGTTTGATTTAAAAGAAAGCGATACATTCACACTATTACTAAGATTTCAAAAAAAAAAAAAAAAAAATCAAAATTACAAAGATTTCAAAGATTTCAAAATTACAAAAGATTTCAAGATTTCAAAGATCTCAAAAAAAAATAAATAAATTATTATTTCAAAATTACAAAGATTTCAAAGTTACAAAAGATTTCAAGATTTCAAAGATCTTAAAGATTTCAAAATTACAAAGATTCGAAAAAAATAATCTCGCAGATCAATTTATATATTTCTCTTGAATATTTGCTTTGCTTCAAATGATATGATATTTAACATGAAGATAAAAGAATGGAAGAATGAATGAAAGAATGAAGACATGCAAAAATTTCGCACAGAAAATGACAAGAGATTATCAAAGATCAGCGAAATTACAAAAGAGCTTATATGCAGAAGAATCAACAAAATAATCAGATAGAGGCGAACCTACTATGGCGAAATCAAAATTTCGCAAGAGGCAATGTACCTAAAGTGCGTCATAGTAGGGGGTACCTATTACATATAAAGAAGAATTGACAAAATAATCAGAATGGGACGAACCTTGATGGCGTACACCCTAGTTCGCGAATAAAATTTCGTAAGAGGCAAAAGTACCTAAAGTACGTCATATAAGGGGGTCTGTAGCGTGGCTCAGGGAAAAGGTTACACCGCCCCTGGAACCTGAGTCATGGAGATTGGGGGTCAATAAAACCCATCCAGGAGAGGTACCTTGGATTTTCAATCTAAGCTTATGACTTAGGTTGGACGACCGAGGGTCTCTTCTAAGGAGTCAGCATTTGATAAGGCGCCGAGGTACACGGTTGAGCCAAGAGTGCCTGGGGCATTTGAAGTGTCTCGGCCATTCTTGGCAAGTCTTGGCTTATCTTTCGGCCAAGAAAACTCCACTTAGGGTGCAGTCTCGTAACCTTAAGCCCTATAGGCAAAAGGGATAAGAGGCTGCGAAAACAACTGGTTGTTGTTAAGACCGGATGGGAGGAGCTAGCCTTGTATGGCAGAAGTACACCTCCTTGAAGGGGCAACCAGGGGGAAGATAAGGGCGGCACCCTCCATTAGGGAGCTGATAGTGTCAAAAAAGACGCAAATGTCATGAGGCTTTATATTCGCAAGGATATTTAGGCTTGTCATATTTGTGCAACAATCCTGAAGAGGCAAAAATACAAAAGAGTAGATAAGACGAGATCAATGGGTCATTGCATGCAAGTGTAAAGACGTCCTGCGATTTCGTCGCAAAGACGTCAATGTCATGGGGCTTTATGTTCGCAAGAATATTTAGGCCTGTCATATTGTCGCAAGAAAATATCCTTGCAGAGGCAATAATACTAAAGAAATGATAAGACAAGATCAATGGGTCATTACATGAAAGTGTAAAGACGTCCTGCGATTTTGTCGCAATAATGAGAGGTGGCAAAATAAGACCTTTAACTAGGAAGGCAAAATAAGACCACACAATAGAAATGATAAGGAAAGATCAATGGGTCATTACATGAAAATGTAAGGACGTCCTGCGATCTTGTCGCAATGACAAAATTCAGCGGAAAACATCTGCGAGATTATGCTTAATCTTCCATTTGAATACAAATAACAGAGAATTGTCTTTTATGTGCAGGAGAAACAAGAAAGGTAGAAATTGTATTCAAAAATTCAAGAAATTCGCGGCAAAATAAGCTAAGTAACACAAAAATAGCTATACATTGCAATAGATAAGCATTCTCATCATATAAGCATCACACTTGCATCATGAAAGCATCGCATAATCATTTCATGGCATACACATCGCATACACATTTCATAACATAATCAACACATAAGCATTATATTAGCACAAGTATTCGAATTTCGCAGGATTATTCGGGATTTCGCAAAATGTGTCGACTTTAGCGAATGTGATTATTTCGCATGATGTAATTATTTCGCTCGATTATAAGAAAAATAACAAGCAACTTGAAGAGATTATACTATCGCATGAGCACAAAACATGAAACAGATACAAGATAAGAATGAAGAAACAACTCGCTCATTCAACACTTTCTCAAGGATTCTACCCTCACAGATAAAGAACAGAGGCAACTATGGATTACCAAGAAAATATTTTATGTTCTTTATCTTCTCGGCAAGAATCATTTCCAAAGTGGATGTTCACTAGTGAATAACAAGAATTCTCACCAAAAATGGAATAATAACTTCGCATGAACAGAGGCAATATTTCTTATTCTCATTCAAGGACAGATACTTCTTATATTTCGAGGATTGAGTACTTATTATACTTCTTCAAAGGATACTTCATACTTCATACTTCGTATACTTCAGGATGATACTTCTAATTACTTCTTAGTATTTCGGAACTTCACAAAATAATAGAGGCAAGTACGTACTTTTCAAGTCCAGTATTCTTTCGCTCGTTCCTTCATCAACAAAGATCAAAGACTACTACAACAACGGATTTTTTTCTTAAAGATCGCTCTTCAAGCAATATTCAAGAAAAAAAAGGCAAGATGTAGGATCCAAATATCGCACAACACATTTTATTAGTATGCGAGATTTAATTATTTTCTTAGATTGAGAAAATATAGCAGAGCTTGCGAAATTATAGAAAGAGAGCCTGCGAAATTATCAAGAGCCTGCGAAATTATGAGCTGTACTCCACTATGTATGAGCTGCCATCCACTATGTAAACACCTATATAAAGAGAAAGGCAGGAGAGAGAAAGGGGGAGATCTTTTTAGAGTGGAGACACAATCTTGTAAGAGAGAGTGGATACACAATCAGGAGAGAGAGAGAGTTTATTTTCTTTATCATCTTCTTCCCCAAAAACTAGATCTAGAAAGCTCCAAATACTCATTAATGGAGATCCTAAATGTAATATTTATGTAATTCCAAAAATCATAGTGAAGAACCATGGATGTAGATCACATTGATCGAACCATGTAAAAAATCTCGTGTGTCTATTTAAATTTCTAGCACTTTTATCCTTATTTTAATTATCAAATAAGTTTAGATCTAGAAAATATTATCATAATATCACAAGGGGTGTGTTGTGGGATTTCCTGCAACTACACCGTTGATGGAAATGAACTCTTCATTTATCAGGGTATCTCGGTGGTAACGGTAATATTTAGATATTCCCATCAAAAATCGATCTGTAACTCGTTTAATTGTAGTAGTACTCTTTGTAACCGTTTCAGCCACTTGTAACAGTTCCGGTCATCTTAATCTGGTAATGCTACGAGGGTTACCTCATTTCCTATGAAAAAAAATAAAAAAAACAATAATCAATTAAAAAAGTAGTTTTAGAAATGTCCCCTTATTTTATGATATATAGGTCATTAATTAGTGGGGCAAAATTTAAAAATCAGTAGGTGATAGACACATTTTTGTGTCTAATTTGATCCCAATACTATATATTGTTAGTGCTTGATTTTGTACTTATTATGGTGTTTTTATGTTTGTTTAGGTGTTTTTGGAGAAATACACTTGTGTGGAAAAAGTTGCTCAAAAAGTGCTATTTGGACCCCCGGAGAAAAGTACTAAAGGCACCCTCACTTTGGATAAGGGGAACCTCAGTTGGGCACCTGCTATTTGCACCCCCGATTTGGTTAGGGGGACACCTTCTTCTCCATTTCAAAAATCAGTTTTGGCGGGAAAACTTAGTTCTCACCTGCAGAATTTTCGTTCGAGATTTGAAGGCATTTTCATGAGATTCAATTGCTGATTTTTGTTGGGTCGGCTCAATACAACTAAACAGGGATGGTATGGGATTTGGAATCAGTTAAATATGGCTGGATAATCCATTCGGAGCAAGACAGGGGAGAACGTATGTAGTTGAGATGATCACGGGATAACAGCGAGTTTGGACGTGTATTGTACGCGTTTGATTGCTGCAGATACGTGAAGGAGTTAAACAAGGATACTGTCACGTAATTAACTGTTTCATATTCGTGCCAGAGACAAAAAAAGGAAAGAAAAATATCCCGAGTTAATGTCGAGTAATGGAGAAGATTTTGAAGTAATGAGGTGTTATTCTTTGACCTGTTGAGTATAAATAAGAGTATGGAGTAATAAAAAAAAAAAAAAAAAAAGGAGTTTGGGAGAGTTTAGAGCATCAACAGATCGAGAAAATCAAGTTACAGAATTATTTTCTGCTGCTGCTGCACCAAGAACACGAAGAACATAAGACGCACAACAACAGTCGTTCATGCTACAGTGTTAACGACATTTAGGTGAGGGTCGCAGCGCTACAGCAACAACAGCAGTTTATCTTTATCGTTCTTTGTAACAGTATTTGCAACAATTATAATCGTTGCAAACACTCGATTTTCATCATTTTCTCCATTTCATCTTTGTAAAACACCCTTTGAGCAATAATAATGATTTTTGAGCGTGCTTCCAACATGGTGAGCTAAACCCATCCTCTGGGGCGACGGAGGAAGCCATTATTTCAAGAATTATGTGGTAATATTTACTTTATTAATTTATGCAATATTTTTATATGATTAATTGCATTGATAAAAAAATGAATTAAATGATTTTTATTAATCAAATGTGTTTTCTCTTGATGATGCATGCTTAGTTTTAGACTCTTGATGCGTTATGCTTGCGGCTAACATTTGATATTTTGGAAATCTGATTTTGGCAATACTTTAGAATCAAATCAATTGTTTAAATTGCATGATATAAATTAATTTATAACCACTTAAGTATTGATGAATGGTGAAATCCTAGCTCCAGCCTCTCCATAATTTTCACAACATTTTGTATTTTGAGTTTGTTATAATTTTGCTTTAAAAATTAAGTCTAAAAATCTGTTTTCACAAGTCTCAACGAACTTTTACTACAACATCATTGAAAAATAACCATCAATTTTTGGCGTCGCCGACGCGGACTTGTCTTTAGGCTAGAGTTTTTAGATTTTTTTCTTTTTTTTTAGGTTTTTATTTGTTTTTGTTCTTCTTTACGTTTTTGGGTTTTTGTCTTTTCCATACAAAATTTGGAATTTGGAGCGAAAGAAAATTTTTCCAAAGCTTTTGGTGAATACTTAAAGACTTGGAGTAAAAGGAAAAGCGAAAGGAGCGAAAGAAGAAGATTTTTTTATTTTATAAAAAAAAGAGAGAAAAAAAAAAAGAAGAGATAGACTTTTCAATTTTTTTTTAGATTTTTTTTTTTTTTAGACTTTCCTTTTCTTTTGCACTTTATTTTTGGACTTTGGACTTTAAACTTTGGGACATTTTTTTTTAAACCCTACGGAGGGTAGTTTAAATATAAAGTGTGTGCAGAGAAGGACGGCGATTACGATATCGCCTCGGCCCCTTGGGTTCGTACACGACATTGGAGTCGTGGCCCGAGTCGACTACAACAGTTCATCCCCCGTCTGGAACGGGAGGTAAGTTTGTCGAAACACTCGCGAATCCCCTGTCAGCGGGTTACTGTATTCCTTCGTTTGCATATATGTCGAGGAACTGAATACGGCTGCTTTAATTTCCTAGTAAAGGGCAAGGCCTGGCCATACAAGATAAGGGTTCGGATTTCATCACCGTTCTCTTCTTGCCCGCCTTAGGAAAACGATACTTAACGCGAACCTAAGCTTTAAAATTTGGAATAGAACGAGACCGATAGGGTAACGAGCTAAATAGGAAAGTCGTTCGAAAAATATTGGTTACTCTTCTAAGCATACTTCGAAGTTCATGATGGTTTCTGTGAGTTGAATGCGTGACTGCGCCGCCTTGTAGTGCGGTGAGGCCTTGGGTATCAAAGCTTCACACAGCTTCCCTCGCCTCTATTCAACTTACTTTAAATCGGATTGATTCCAGAGAGGTTTGTTCAGATTGTAACGAGTTCCTTTTCGAAAGATTGGAAGCTGGTCTAGAAACAATCTAAGTGGAGCCATCATGCTTTTTGTTTGCTAGAAATCATTAGGTTTGCTGTGGTGGAGTCAGCCTTGTTTGTGTTTGCATAAAACTTCCTTTACTTTTAGGATTTTTTCTTTTTCTTTTTCTTTTTCTTTTCTTTTTCTAGTGTATGCCCGAGGTTATTAGAGAGCGGGCTTGGAAAAGAGACAATCTAGGTCGTTTGATTAGTGAAAAACCTAGTAATTCTTCTTGTGGAAGCGGGGAGCTCGAAGACTCTTCTTTTGAGAGCCCCGTTTTTGGAAACTTCAGCTTTGAGAATCATCTCTTCGTGAGGAAAATACCCCTAGTAGTACTTCAAATTGTGCCAGCGATGGCAACTTTGAAAGATTACATGTTCCCAACTAGGACCAACCGAGCTTCGTGCATTAAATTGCCAGCCACTACGGCTAATTTCGAGATAAAACCTAGTATTCTTCAGATGATCCCTATATTCTTAGGAAAAGATGATGAGAACCCTTATTTTCATATTAGGGACTTTGAGGAAATTTGTGGGACAGTTAGAATAAAAGACCTTTATCGATGAAGTTTTGAAACTTAAGATGTTCCCCTTTTCCTTGAAAGATAAAGCCAAGACACTGGCTGAATAACCTACCATCCGAATCCATTGAAACATGGCAGAACTTATTGTCGCTTTCTATATGAAATTCTACCCTAAGCATAAAACTCCAGTCAGTTAGGCGAGAAAATTAGTGCTAGTGTGCAACAAGAGGGAGAGTCTCTTTATAGGTTTTTAGAGAGATTCAATGATCTCCTATCCCAGTGTCCTCACCATGGATTTGATAAGATGAAACTCGTAGAGATTATTTATGATGGTTTAGACTATTCGACCAAAGCCATGGTCGAGTCTATGTGCGCTGGTGAGTTCACTAGTAAAAGTGTTGAGGATGCCTTTACCTTCTTAGTAGTTGTTGCTGAGAAATCCCAACAGTGGGAGTCTTGTGTTGAACCCCCTAAAAGACTCTTGGTTAATAGAAGTAGCACCAATATGGTAGATACGAGTTTTGCATCTGATGCTAAGTTTGCTTCTTTGTCTAGAAGGTTAGAAGCCTTGGAAATGGGTCAGTCTAAAAATAGGTCCCTTGTTGAACCTAATAGAGCCTCTCAAGTCTCTAGTTGTGGAATAGAGCCAGATAACTCATTTTGGGAAGGTCAGGTTAGTGAAGACCAAGCTAATGATGTCTATAACAATGCTAGGTTTGAGAACCGTCAGAAGTTTGACCCATACTCGGAGACCTACAACCCTGGTTGGAGAAACCATCCTAATTTTTCTTGGTCTAAGGGCCAAAATCAAGGTCAGTCTAGTAATTCTCGCCTTCCCCTGGTTTTGGTTATACTCGAACCCTTCGAGTCAAACCCAGCTTTCGAACACTTCGAGAAAAAGATCTCTACCTTAGAAGAAGCTCTTACTATGTTAGTAAAGAACCATGATATGTTATCGGCTAACCACCTTAGCTTTCAAGAAGAAACCAGGCAGAATCATAAGGATAATTCCCAGACTCTTGCTAAATTAGAACTTCAAGTCGGCCAAATAGCTAAGTATTTAAGTGAGAGATAAGGAGGTAAGTTTCCTAGTCAAACTCAACCCTATCCTAGGGGGGTCCATAAAATATCTTTAGTTGGTGAGGAATCATCAAACCATGTGAACTCGATAAAAACCCTTAGGAGCGGTAAAACAGTAGACAACAAGGTTACCATGCCTGATAGTGAACATGTTGTAGTTCACCCTTCTGAACCAGAAACTGAGGAGACTGATAGAGTCTCTAAAGAGACCAATGAGGGTCATATTGAGACCGCCTTTGTTCCTAGAGCCCCATATCCGCAGTTGTTAGCCCCAACAAGGAAGGAGTCGACATTCAACGAGATAATGGAAACATTTAAACAGGTGAACATCAATATTCCGTTATTAGAAGCAATTAGGCAGATGCCTGCTTATGCCAAGTTCCTTAAAGATCTTTGTACACGAATGCGTAAGCTTAATGTCCAAAAGAAAGCCTTTTTTAGCTGGTCAAGTAAGTTTCATTCTTCTGAACCAAACACCCCCTAAGTATAAGGACCCTGGATGACCCACCATATCTTGTGCAATTGGTAATCACATGGTCGATAAGGCATTACTTGACTTAGGAGCTAGTGTTAACTTACTCCCATATCATGTATACACCCAGCTAAGTCTTGGTAAGTTGAAACCGACTAAAATGACACTACAATTAGCTGATAGGTCTGTCAAAGTCCCTCGTGGTGTCATAGAGGATGTTCTGATTGAGGTTGATAAGTTTATTTATCCATTGGATTTTGTTGTTCTAGACACCCAGCCCGTTCAGGACCCAAGTGCTCAAATCCCGGTGATTTTAGGTCGCCTATTTTTAGCCACAGCTAACGCTGTCATCAACTGTAGGACCGGGCTTATGAACATATCCTTTGGTAATATGACCACTGAACTAAATGTCTTTAATGTTACTAGAAAACCTTTTGAGAATGATGATTTAGAAGAAGTGAATATGATTAGCACTTTAGTTCAGGATTTAGTTCAAGATAATTGGCATGAAACTTTACTGGGAGATTCTTTAGATGGATTTGAGGAAACCATTCTCTTAGACCAGATGAGTGATCAATCTTTAGAAGAAGCCCTTGAGTATTTTAAAGACTCTACGGACCCAGAAATCCAGGCAATAGTGTTAGGTCTTTCTGAGAATAATAATGACCCTAAGTTTGGGGGTAAAGAACTAGAAGAATCTCTTGAGTATTTTAAGGACTCTGAAGATCCGGAAATTCAAGCAATAGTTAGAGGTTTGTCTATGAGTAGTGAAATCACTAAGTTTGGGGGTAGTGGTGGTTCTTGTGATTGTCACAAATCCCTAATTAGAGTCCCTAACTTGGGACTCGAGCCATGTGTGTCTGAGATATTACTCGAGTCTATTCAGACTCAGCAACCCGATCCTCCTGATACTGTCCAGGAGGTAACCCAAGCGTTAGAGACCCATTTTTCGGATGAACCTATTTATCAAGACACACATATGAAGTTCAATAACGCGCCCCCGATAAACCAGTTGTCTTGACAGATACCTTAGATGAGAATGTGCTCCTTCTATTCATTTTTCCTCGAACCAAAACGGTTGTCTCGATATTGGTGTTAGCTCTATTTGGTCTTATGGACCCACAACTATTTCGGCTATTGGTGTATGACTTTGGAAGTTGAAGATCCTTTTTGAGGTATTTGATGTCTGGCTGAAGACTTTAAACTTAGCACTCCTTGGGAGGTATCCCTTGCTCATGCAACACTTTTTCCTCATTTCCTTCTAGTGGTAACGGTTTCTCCTTGTTCATGTTTTTAATTTCATCTTTAGAACATTGAGGACAATGTTAGATTTAAGTTTGGGGATATGGGAGAAACTTTTTAGTTGCAATAAATAAAACTCCAGAGCCTAGAAATTTATGTTTATTAAGGATGACACTAACCAATCTAAGTGGATGGAAGCATCTTGGTTATAGGAGTTGGGGAACCAATCTGATTATATGGAAACATCTAAAGAGTCTATTCATAAAAGCACAGAGCTCAGGTGTTAGAATTAAAAAACATGGTAGTTTCGCCGTATCCCGTGATGGAAACATCAAAAGAATCCTGATCACTTTTTTTTTCTTTTTACCATTGCTAGGGTGAAATAGAGTGATTGAGATAAAAAAAAAAAAAAAAAAAAAAAAAAAAAATTGAGACTGTACCACCAGACCAACCGGAATAAATACAATAAAGTCGACCATTGGTACCCTTGTATATGCCAGTTTGTTGATATTAGTCCATACCAGTATCTCAGTCCATTAGGATAGGTTCACCTTAGTCAACATCATCCACATTTTTCTCTACATCCATCTTCTTAATCTATCCATGTGATTGGTTGACTCCGGTTTATGATGTCCAGAAACTATCTGAGTAGAGCTCTGTCACTTTATATGAATTTTTAGTATGCTTGAGTGCAAACTCGTGTACAACAATTGGAATTTCGCATCAGGGTACTTCCTCCTGTAGTCAATAAGTATGCCAACCAAGGAGATTCTTTAGTGCCTTCCAAGGTTCTGCGTAGATAGCTAGGGTCCGAGTAAAGTTTTTGTGAGTTTGTGACATGTTTGATGTCTCGAGTGTTTTCGTGGAAAACGTGTAGCAGATTGCTACGTGTGGAAAGTCAAAGTCAAGAGACTTGCCATAGGAAAATAGCATGTGATGCTATTAGGCTTGCCTTGGTTGGCCTCATAAAACTTGCCACATGCCTGTCAATTCCTTGGCGAATTTGGACGACTGAGATTGTAGCTTGTGAGAAAGGATGGGTACACCTCTGGTAAACCCTCCGGAGACAACACTCCGCCGCTAGGGCCACCTAGCGGTTTAACGGCTTGCTGCACGTGCTAAGTGTAGTCATTTTATTTTCTAAAATAAATTTGTTCGAGGACTAGCAAATAATAAGTTTGGGGGTATTTGATAGACTCATTTTTGTGCCTAATTTGATCTCAATACTATATATTGTTAGTGCTTGATTTTGTACTTATTATGGTGTTTTTATGTTTGTGTAGGTGTTTTTGGAGAATTACACTTGTGTGGAAAAAGTTGCTCAAAAAGTGCTATTTGGACCCCCGGAGAAAAGTACTAAAGGCACCCTCACTTTGGATAAGGGGCACCTCAGTTGGGCACCTGCTATTCGCACCCCGGTTTGGTTAGGGGGACACCTTCTTCTCCATTTCAAAAATCAGTTTTGGCGGGAAAACTTAATTCTCACCTGCAGAATTTTCGTTCGAGATTTGAAGGCATTTTCATGAGATTCAATTGCTGATTTTTGTTGGGTCGGCTCAATACAACTAAACAGGGATGGTATGGGATTTGGAATCAGTTAAATATGGCTGGATAATCCATTCGGAGCAAGACAGGGAGAACGTATGTAGTTGAGATGATCACGGGATAACAAATGAGTTTGGACGTGTATTGCACGCGTTTGGTTGCTTCGCAGATACGTGAAGGATTTAAACAAGGATACTTTTGTCACGTAATTAACTGTTTCATATTCGTGCCAGAGACAAAAAAAGGAAAGAAAAATATCCCGAGTTAATGCCGAGTAATGGAGAAGATTTTGAAGTAATGAGTTGTTATTCTTTGACCTGTTGAGTATAAATAAGAGTATGGAGTAAAAAAAAAAGGAGTTTGGGAGAGTTTAGAGCATCAACAGATCGAGAAAATCGAGTTAGAGAATTATTTTCTGTTGTTGCTGCTGCACCAAGAACACGAAGAACATAAGACGCACAACATCAGTCGTTCATGCTACAGTGTTAACGACATTTAGGTGAGGGTCGCAGCGCTACAGCAACAACAGCAGTTTATCTTTATCGTTGTTTGTAACAGTGTTTGCAACAATTATAATCGTTTCAAACACTCGATTTTCATCATTTTCTCCATTTCATCTTTGTAAAATACCCTTTGAGCAATAATAATGATTTTTGAGCGAGCTTCCAATATGATGAGCTAAACCCATCCTCTGGGGCGACGGAGGAAGCCATTTTTTCAAGAATTATGTGGTAATATTTACTTTATTAATTTATGCAATATTTTTATATGATTAATTGCATTGATAAAAAATGAATTAAATGATTTTTATTAATCAAATGTGTTTTCTCTTGATGATGCATGCTTAGTTTTAGACTCTTGATGCGTTATGCTTGCGACTAACATTTGATATTTTGGAAATCTGATTTTGGCAATACTTTAGAATCAAATCAATTGTTTAAATTGCATGATATAAATTAATTTATAACCACTTAAGTATTGATGAATGGTGAAATCCTAGCTCCAGCCTCTCCATATTTTTCACAACATTTTGTATTTTGAGTTTGTTATAATTTTGCTTTAAAAATTAAGTCTAAAAATCTGCTTTCACAAGTCTCAACGAACTTTTACTACAACATCATTGAAAAATAACCATCAGTAGGTCATCAATTTAGGGACGAAAGGAGCAAAGAGACTACAATTTACATGAAAGAGTTGTTACGAAGCATGAGAAGAAAATACATTGGCCAATGAAAAAGAAAGAGCATAATTAAGGTTGAGGATCCAGTTCATGTTAATGTTGGCTGAGATCTTACTAAATAGGCAGTGCTCTTGTCAAATCGTGTCCAAAACCTGTTTGCATTCTTATCATAGTTTCAGTCTTTCAGACTTTCAGTGCTTTAGGAACCTGGGTCTGAGATCTTATTAAATAAGCAAAGGCTCTTGTCAAATCATGTCCAAAACTTGTTTACATTGTGATGTAATGTCACAGTGAAAAACAATATACATCTTAAAGTACAAGACCTGCTAATTGATGGTGAATGGAGAATTCCTACTGAACTACAAGGCATGATTTCTTCTTCTTTACCTTCAGTGAGTGGAGGAAAAGACATGGTAGTGTGGAGTGGAGATGTGAAAGGGATATTCACTACTGCTGCTGCTGTTGAAAAAATTAGAGCCAAGGAACCTAAAGTGCATTGGCCATCTCAAATTTGGAAACCATTTTTGCATCCAGGAATTGCCAGCAACATTTGGAAAATACAACAAGGTGTTTACATAGATGATGAAAAGATGATAGCTAAAGGTTACTCATTAGCTTCCTAGTGCTGCATCTGTCAACAAGATCAAGACAGCATGAATCACCTTCTTTGAAGATGCAATTTCAGCACCAATATATGGCAATGGTTAGTGCAAATCTTTAACTTTCAAGTACCCTCTTCACTTTCTGAAATTTTTCAGTTTGCTAAGCATAAAAGTTCATTTATTAAGCAAGTTTGGATTATAGATTCTTGTGCCATATTAAGGGAATTGTGGTTTCAGAAGAATAAGTTGATTCATGAAGGTATACCTCCAAATCTGGAGAGCTTTAAAAGAAGAATTCTGAATCTTGTGTTTTATGGAAGTTGTAGAATGACTGGTGCAAAATGGAAGACATATTATGATACAAATATCCTTAACTTTTTCAAACTAGAACAGAGAAATATTAGTAATTATTCAAGAAAGGTTTGTCAGTGGAGCAATACAAAGTTTGGATATATTCTTTTCTGTTGTGAGGGAATAACAATTGGAAATCCTGGTGCAGCAGGATATGGAGTAATTGCTAGAGATCATTAATGTCAGGTCATTTGTACTATTTCAGGGGGTGTTGGAATGGCTACATGTTTCATTGCTAAAGTATTGTCAGTTGTTTGTGTGGCTGTGCCACTGAATGGGCTATAAAAATGCAGTGTAGCAATATTATCATTAGATCATCTGACAAATCAGTAATGGACAATTTCAGAAATGGTGTGGTTCCTTGGTATCTAAGGGCTAGATGGTTACAAGCTATTAGCAAGTTAGCTGACATTCAGTATGAAGATTGTTACAAAGAAGTTAACTTTACAACTGAAAGTTTAGCAAGGCATGGTACAGCTCTAGCTCAAGGAGTAACTATCATTCATAAAGGGAGGCCATCATCTTTAGCTCAAGTAGAAATGCCACATACAACATACTACAGAAATTGATTGTAAAAGAAAAATTCATTTCAGGCAATTATCTTATCACTGCAAAAGTATGTTTTTGGTTTTGATTGGGCCTAGTCAGTTTATTTTTAGCTTTCTCTATTTTGGGCATGTCTTGTAAAATTTTATTGTGTCAATCCTGTAATTCGGTTTTTTAGTTTCTCTATCAATAAAAAAATGTGATTCGGCAAAAAAAAAAAAAAAAAAAAACTGTGGCTGAGATCTTATTAAATAAGAAGTGCTCTAGTCAAATGATGCCCAAAACCTGTTACAGTCTTATGATCATAGGTACTAAAAACTTCGACATCTTCTTTTCTTTTTCTTGTGTTTGAACTATTAGCATGACAACTACACAAGTATATGTTTTTCGTGAAATCACGTTATGCATAATTAATGAGGGCCAAACTGGGTTGCACGGACGCTCCATTTTTTAAGCCGTGTCCGCGTCGGACACGGGACGCGCGTGGGACGTCGACACGATGCGTGTCCGACGCACCAATTGGCGCGTCCTGCGCGTCTAGTTTAGACGCACCGATGACTCGGATTTGACGCGTTTTTTTTTTTTTCATTTTCATTTAAAATACTTCCTTTGTTTTACTATTGTTAACTAAACGAAGAAAGACAAACATTTAGATCAATCATTTAGGTCTTTATTAGGGTTTTGTAATTGGAAATGACATCACGTATACCCTTAGTTGGGCATGTGTTGTTCTAAGAATGTATTTTGATTGTGCCATATGTTTAATAGTGATTGATTACTTGACCTTCGGCGTGTATAAACAAACGATATCTTCTTTTCTTTTGAAATTTATACACATGTAGCATCATTTTCTAATTTTTAGGATCGAAACACTTGACTTTGTTGTATAAATATATGATTGTATATATAAATAATATATAAATAAAATATATATATACGTGTCCGCGTCCTAATTTTTTGAGAATTTTGTAGTGTCTGCGTCCGCATCGTGTCGTGTCCGCGTCTGTGCAACCCTGGGCCAAACGAAGATTCCTATGCTCAAAATCATGTAAACATAGTACGTCCAACTCTTTGCTAAATAAAAATTAATCTTCGATCAAATGATTTCTTCATTAAACAGAAAACATAAAATAATTTTAGTTCTTTTCCTGTTTTTTTTTCTTTTGACGAACTCAATATTTCGATTAGAAAAAAGAAAAAAAACTGCGTTCCCATTTACATAATTGAGACGAGAGGAATATAAATAAATTTAGTTATGAAACAGATGGTTGGAGATAAATAGTTTCCGATTCTTTAAATAAGTACCGCGCGTGATCCTCATGAGTTATGTGATTTATGTCATATTCCTTTGAACTTGAAGACTCGCCATCCATGGTTGTTCTGTTGGAACGAGTAATTGGGGGATATGGGAATTAATTGGGGGATATGAATTACTTCCCCCAACCCATGATTTCGGCTAAGGGGTGACGATTGGTTATGAAAATACTAAAATACCCTTCCCACAAAATAAAAATCAAAAACTTAAAATTAAAAAACAAAATCATATCCCCCATTTCCATCTCCACTTCTTATTAATCTTATTTAGGGGTGGAGCTTTGAAACCCAAATATTTCCCATTCCCTTTCAAATTCTAAACTCTCCCCACTCTATATCAAATTCTCTTGTCTTTACTTTGGAAACCAATTTTTTTTTTATTCGGAAGTGATGAAGATCATGCTGAAAGTGATGATGACCATGCCGGAATTGATGAAGACCATATGCCGGTATCATGTTCCGGCATATAGTCTTCATCAATTCCGGCATGGTCTTCATCACTTCCTTTTTGAATTTTTTCTGGTATTAATCAGTCCACTGAAAAACAATACCGGCATGGTCTTCATATCAACTGACCATGCCGGCAGTGGACTGATTAATACCAGAAAAAATTCAAAAAGGAAGTGATGAAGACCATGCCGGAATTGATGAAGACTATATGCCGGAACATGATACCGGCATGCTCGAGAATTTCCTATCAATGCCTAGGTAGTCAAGTGAAAAAAAATCAACATTCTCGATACTTTTCATCCTGTTCGGCATAGAAATTTAAGCAAAATACTATGCTTTAACATGTACCTGAAGATGCTCGAAAACTAGATTACCATGCCTTCTGCACTGTTCAAAACCCGAGAAAAAAATCAACTTTTGAAGATCAAAACCAGCAAAATACTATCTTCAATCTTCAAAACCTGACTGTTCCCCGGATAGTGGCAAAAAAATTATGAACATTTCCAACAATTGCCCGCATGGGTTTTTGGTTGAATACCATCCTAGGCACCAAGCTTTTTCAAATTTAAACAATGGTGGATTCAAAGAAGAAAAATCAATTTTTCAACCTCTTATTAGCGGTAATTCTCTCATCACAATCATCTTCTATTTTCAAAAAAAAATTCCACTCAATTGTGAGTTGTTATCATTAATCGAAGATTGAAGATATGATTGTTGTTGTAATTGAGTTAAAGATTCAGCAGCTGCAAGTCTCTCATCACAATCATCTTCCATTTTCAAAAAAAAAAAATTCTACTCAAATTTTTTTTCCTCATTCTACTCTCAACTAACCCACACAAATTCAAATAAACATAAATACACAAATTATATCCCCAAATCATTAATATTTTACTAATCAGGATTAATTACTAATTATGATTAGGGAGGGTTAGATTAGGAATTAATAATTTAATTATATAAGGGGTAACCCAGTTAGGATATTTGGATCCCTATTTTGTCATTTAGCTATATCCCCAATTAGTTTTCATATCCCCAATTACTCGTTCTTCTGTTGGAGGTGTTCCAAATGTGATATTTCATCTGACAATTATTTCTTTTGATAACCAAACTAGAAATAAAAATCGACAACCTAATAATTTTCAGTGAAGTATTGTATTAGGGACATCTGGCCAGTTAAAAAAAAAAATCCTTATTTTTCTTTCTAAAATATAATTATAAACAACTAAACAAGGACCACTAACGAACACCAGACATCACAAGGTCTTGTTTTTTGTACAGGCAATATGCATATTTAAGTCCCCGCTGATCAGTTCAAAATGAAAAAAGAAGATGTATCTTCTCCATGATATCATGAACTGGCTTTTTCCAAATATACTTAGTTATACATTTCCCGTTGACATTATTAGTATTAGGTAGTAGATCCAGATTTAATCAAGTGATCTGGTGGTTGGCATGTTCCCTCCCACTGCAGAGGTAGGGGTTCGGACCCTGTAATTGCTGAAATCCACTCCATTTTAAGGAGTTTGGATATAGTCTAGAGACCATTAGTCTAGGGTATAAGAAGAAGAAGAAGAAAAAAAAAAAAAAAAAAAAAAAAAAAAAAAAGTATGTGCCCGCTCAGGGGCAGGTTGTCATGAAAAACGGAACTAGTTGAATACTTGCACGTATAGCAAGAAATTTACATAAGCCTAAATCCAAAATATCCAAACATTGCTTGTTATCTCAACACATCCTCTCACATGTAAGTCTGTTTTGCGTCTAATATATACAATTTTAATCGGGTGCGTAGTCATATTATTGGCATAATTAACTTTAAAAGCATGACTTACAAAGAGAATGGTTGTCCAAGCTTATCGAGTGCAAAACCTCATAAGAAACCAACAATTCCATTAGCGTCCATGCCCACTTCATCAGTCTCTATAAAAATCATCTTTACCCATCAACTATCATACACATAATTTATATCATTTCTACTCATTAACTATTCTTCTCATTGTACTCCGGCCTCAGTCACCACCGGGAACCAAAACAAGCAACAATGGCTTCTTCTGATGATCAATCCTTGAACCTCCCGTTAAAGGAAATCCCAGGAGACTATGGTTTACCAATTATTGGTCCAATTTTGGATCGTTACAATTATAACTACTTCCAAGGTCACGATGAATTCATTAAATCTCGTATGGAAAAATACAAGTCAAGTGTTTTTAGAATGAACATGCTTCCTGGTCAGTTCATCAAGGTTGCAGACCCTAAAGTCATTGTTGTAGCTGATGCTCTTAGTTTTCCAATTCTTTTCGATCTTTCTAAAGTCGAAAAATCAAACGTGCTTGATGGTACTTTCATGCCTTGTTTATCTTTCACTGGTGGGTGTAGAACTTGTGCTTATCTAGATCCTTCCGAAGAAAAACACAGGAAACTTAAAAGTCTCTTTCTCGGTCTAATAGCTTCTCGTCATGATAAGTTCATTCCGGAATCTCAGAGATGTTTCAATGCTCTTTTCGATGGTCTGGAAGCTGATGTTGCTGAAAAAGGTGCAGCTAATTTCAACACTTTAAATGACAACATGGCTTTCGATTTAGTTTTTCGTATTTTTTTCGATACTAATCCTGCAGATACGATGCTCGGTAACAAGGGTCCATCAATGATAACAAAATGGCTGGTCTTACAACTTCATCCATTGATAACTCTAGGATTACCTAAGATCATGAGTATTGTGGAAGATTTTTTCTTGCATACTTTTTCATATCCATCATTTATTGTGAAATCTGATTACCAAAAGATATATGATGTCATTTATACTTCATCAACATCAATTCTTGACGAAGCCGACACACTAGGTTTATCCAAGGAGGAAGCTTGTCACAATCTTGTTTTTCTTGCTGGATTTAATGCTTATGGTGGAATGAAAGCTCTTTTCCCTGCTTTGATGAAATGGTTATGTCTAGGAGGCCAAAAGCTACACAAAGATCTTGCGGAAGAAATCAGAACCGTTATTGAATCCGAAGGCGGAGTTCTAACTCTAGGATTAATAGAGAAAATGACTTTGACAAAATCTGTGGTGTATGAAGCTCTTAGGATAGAACCGCCTGTACCCTATCAGTACGCGAGAGCAAAAGAAGATCTTGTAATTAACAGTCATGATGCTTGTTATCAAGTCAAGAAAGGGGAATTGTTATTTGGATATCAGCCGTTCGCTACTAAAGATCCAAAGATATTTGAGAATCCAGAGGAATTCATAGGGACAAGATTTATTGGTGAAGGAGAAAAACTGTTGAAGTATGTTTATTGGTCTAATGAACGTGAAACGGTTAACCCAACTGTAGATAATAAACAATGTCCGGCCAAAAACATGGTCGTACTGTTGGCAAGAGTCATGGTGATAGAATTTTTCCAACGTTACAAGACTTGTACAGCTGAGATCAGCAAGTTTTTGTTAGGATCCTTGGTCAATGTTAAGACGTTGACTAAAAACTAAAGTGACTAGTATGCAGTTGGTTTGGTTATAATGGTTTGTAGCTGTTTATGCACCTCTATCTCCAGGTAGTTCAACATTCCTTACCATGGGAAACCTGACTGGAGATGATCTCAGTTGTTCTTTGTGTGTGTGAAGATCTTTTTTTATTTTTATGCGATTACTATTTTTCACTGTTTTCTTCAAGAAGGTTTGGTAAATAATAGACCGTTGTGGCTCTGAGGGTGGCCTATCGATTTAAGGAAAGCGTTAACCGTCCTCGCTAATAAGTGCCACTTTAAATGAGCAGGTTGTGTGTGGCCTATCACCTTTTGTATGCTGTGTAGTAAGTAATAATTGAAATATGTAAAGCAGCCGATAAGCTTGCTAAATTTGTTATCATCAATTCGATCAAAAAAGAAAAGAAAGAAGGTTTGTAACCATCTATGGCGGCACTGTCCGCCTGATGTTATCAAGTCGTTGATGTAATTTACTTTGGGGTTGCTATGAGTATAATCCTTAGGTTTCAATAAAAAGAAAAGAAAAAATAAGAAGTATTTGAGGATGTATGGGGTTTATTTCAGTGACAGTGGTCGGCCGGCACCAACCACTGTGACAGCACCAAGGAATTTCAGTGAGTTTTTACAGTTAAAAACCACGAGAGAACACTCCTCAATATGCTGCTTCTTGATTTGGAACATTTGGCTAGCAAGAAATGCGAAGGTTTACAACAACACAATTCAAACTCCGAACCAGATCTTCCATATTGCGCTCCTGCTAGGGCAATAATACAAATGGGCAGTCAACCACAAGCTTATTGATCGGCCAACCACTCCGCAAGAACATACACATCGACAGCAGATAAGAAACATGAGAACTATCTGGGTTCGATGGATGCCACCAGATACGGATTGGATAAAAATCAATACCGATGGAGCAAGTAAAAGCAAACCAGGAGGACAACCAGAATCTGCAGGTGCAGGATGGATATGCAGAAATTCACAAGGAGCAGTCACCATGGCATTGGCGGCGCCAATTGGGAAAACAACAGCCTTGGTAGCGGAAACGTGGGCCCTACTACTAGCCACTAGAATGGCCATTTCCAAAGAATGACAACGAATCCACTTTGAATCGGATTTTGCGGCTCTGGTAATGATGATTAAAAGGGACACTACACAAGCACCGTGGATCATTCAGACGATGCTGAGAGAAATTCAACACCATCTACAACAGATAGGACAGTACGTAATCACACACACGTACAGAGAATCAAATCATGCAGCAGATGGACTGGCGAATTTTGCAGCAATGAGACAATTACAGACAACAAACAACAACAACCTGTGCACAAGTGTATGGGATCACACATGCCCAACTTTTCTTAATGTAATTGTAATGAATGACTCGATTGGGACCTTGTACCCCAGAGAGATCTTTGCCTAATAAAATTGGATCCTTCTTTTCAAAAAAAAAGTACGGGGTTTATTTAAAATTAGGAGTCGTGCTGTCACGCGCGCGTTCGTGTGACAGCCAAAATGCAGTCGCGGCTTCTGGCCGTCAGATTTATGATGTGGTTACTGATCCATCTGGTGAATCTTGTTTTTGCATATGTATGATAAAACTTACGGTTAGGGATGGCAATGGGGCGAGTATGGGGCGGGGACCTTGAATCCCATCCCCTACCACGTTCAAAAAACCAAAACCCATCCCCTACCCGTTCCCCATAAGAATGCGGCGGGGACGGGTATGGGGAATCCCCGTGGGGGATGGGTTTCCCATGGGTTACCATAACATTACAATAAATATTTAAAATTTTGTAAATAATAATAATTTTTTTTTTTAATAATAAATGTTCCGCAAAGGCTATTATTAACAAAATAATCAAATACAAGGTACAACATCAATGGAGGGTAACCTAGCAACAAGTTGTGCCCCCACACTAGGGCTGCACAAGACCCGCCCATCATACCCAAACCCGCCCGTACCCGCTAAACCCGTGGGTTTTTAATCCGAACTCGCCCGTTGTGGGTGCGGGGTTGGTTATGAAAATAAAAACCCGCTGTCTATGGGTGCGAGGTTGGTTTTAGCTAATACCCGCCAAAACCCGCCCGAAAAACACGCTAAATATACAACATTGATAAAACTAATCGGAAGTCCTTGATCCTTGAGGATGCTAGGAGGAGAGACTTGAAGATGATAGAAGAGACATGAGTCACTTACTGTTGGTCTGGAAACTTTTATTGTTTAAGTTTTAATCTGAACTTTAAAGTAGTCGTACTGTTTAAACTTTAAACTTGTTTTTAATGGAAGTACTAGTGTACTATGTACACTAGTACTTGTTTAAGCTTAAGAATGAAGACTTATGTAGTTATGTTTATGGTTTGTTTTTTTAAGTTATCAAGAACTTAAGTAAGTAGTTTATTTAAACTTTAAAACATGTGTGTGAATGATTATTGAATATAAAGCGGGTTTAAACCCAAACCCGCCCAGTGCGGGGTTGGTTATGAAAATAAAAACCCGCAGTATGTGGGTGCGAGGTTGGTTTTAGATAATACCCACCCAAACCCGCCCATGTGCAGCCCTACCCCATACCTTTCTGAATGGAAAGACCTAATCTATAAAACAAGGAGTTTCCTATTTTATGATTAGGATCATAATTGGAGATACAATTTCTCAATATTTTCAATAAAACCACGGTGTCATTACCAAGTTCACCAAGGGTGGATAATGCAAGAACCCCAAAACCATAACCATGAGTGGAACACATATATAAATATTTTGTGCATTTACGTGAAATAACACTCGAAATGGCAGCACTAGGAACAAAATCACAACCACTAGAACTTGAAAAAGGGGAAACCCCCGTAACATCGAAACAAACATCCCTTCCATTCATCCAATTATAAACAAGTAAATCCGCAGGCTTCAAAGCTTTACCCTCCTCCGATATGAAACCCAAATCAACCTCTTTCCTAGCATCAACCACAGCTTTGTATAAAATATCAGCTACAACATCTCTAACAAAATCATGTCGGAATTTGACCCCAACCTCACTAGCACAATGAAGTGCATGGTCACCAAATACATCCATTTCCTTTTACAGCAAGCACAAAACTCGGTAGTACTAAAAATTGGTATACCAAGTCTGTAACATACAACTGCCCTAAACTGGCGAGGCCCCAAAGATTGGTTAAGCCCAATGATGGGTACCGCCTTGAGATAATCCTGGGCATGTTCAAGTTTATTACATTGCCAAAGTATATCATCACGGTCTGGCATAGAAAATTTGGATGGAATGTCACGCTTAACAACATCAAAATACTTTATTGCCAAAGTTTTCATGGGACAGTGGGCAATAGTGTTGATGTTGAAGGAAGACAAACCACAAACCTGTATGAAGTTAGACATCGCTTGTTGGAAACCAAGGCTTGGACTGGAATCGGATTGGAGTTTGAGAATAGTATCTTGCAGATTCCTCGTTTGCATACAAGAAGCAAGATAACAAAAATGACTTGTATATGCCATCATGTAAACACCAAGTCCTCCATCTTTCATAGGAAGAGTTGCGATGCGTTGCTCAAGAGGTCCAAATCCTGCGCCATCACCTGTAACTATGTGTTGCAGAAATTGTATTAGAGGCTGGTCATAGCAGGAACTTATCTGTTGAAGGGCATAAGGATTAGTTATTCTCAAATTGAAGTAAAGTTTTGAAACACCGGAACAACTACGAAGCAGTAACAGTTCACATTGCGGGTCTTGTAACTGTTTAACAGACTCCATAAGATGGATAGTTTTATCAATCTTACTCTTCACCAGGTCACAGCAAAATTGTAAATTAAGACTTACTGGACCTCCTAACAGCTTAACACCTTGATCAGGCCTACTGATATTGGAAGGAAAAACCCCATCTTCAAGACTTCTAGGATCAATGATAGGCCAGAAAAGCTCCGTCTTGCTGATGTTAAGATGTAATCCACGGCAACTACCCGCGGCTTGAATTATCGACAGAGCTTTAGCCACCTCCATGGTGTCATAGGCTATCGTACCATCATCCAAGTACCGGAGTGTGAAAATCAAGGTTACAATGACTCGATATCTTATTCACAAGAGGGTGAAGAACTAAGGCAAATAATAAAGGACCCAAAGGATCACCTGTTGGACCCCGAGTGGCGGAAGAAAGAACCACTCATTATAATAAAGCCTGGCCGGAGATGCATAGCAGAACTCAACCCACCTAGAGATATTGGGACATCTAAGTCTAACCTCATGGATTAAGGTGGTTCGATCAACCAGATTAAAAGCAGTAGAAAATTCGATTAACAACATAGACATAGAGTTCTGAGTACCTTTCATATCCAAGAGCCTACTGGCAGAATGTATGATACCTTCAACGCCACATGGGATGCCTACACCAAATTGATGATTCCCTAAGTAAGCTACCATGTCCTTGCAAACTGACTTAGCTGCAATTTTTGAACACAATCTCCTCCATATAGTGCCAACAACAATAGGCCTAAGTCAGCCACCTGGTTTGAGAAGAGGGATTAGCGGAGCACTAGAAATATACTCACCTAAAACCGATGGACATTGCCCTGCCAACAAAAGATTAACCACCCCTGCTGTAACATCTGGTATTTTAGTATTGAATTTCGTGACGAAATTCATATTAAGGTGTTAATAGTGTAATACCCTGATTTTTTTGTTATTGAATTTCGGGACGAAATTCTTTTTAAGGGGTTAATAGTGTAAGACCTCGTAATTTTTTTAATACGATTTTGTCCCATGAAACCCACCCATAATATTTTGTTCGGACTGTAATTTAAATCTTAATTTATAAAGAATGAAATATTTAATTTTAATTATATTTATGATTGTCAAAATAAAATAAAATAATAAAGATGATTTTTGATTGTGGTGAATGTGTGCATTGTGGGTTGTGTGTATATATATATGTAAGTATGTTTGATAATTTTGGAGTCACTATTATATTATGGGAAAAAATATTTCTAGCCCATTTTCTAAATATTTTGTATTACAAACCCATCATTAAGATACTATTTATATAGAACCCATATTATTACTAATTTACATGATTAACCTTTGGTTTAAAACTGATATAATTTCCTGTTTTAAATACTAAAAAATACTCCCGTTTATCACGCCCGTCGAAGTATACAGCTGTAAATAATTAAATAATCAATATATTTGGGATAATCCAAAAAATTACGACACGTTTTTTTATCACGCCTGTCATCTTCTCTAGCTTCATATTGATCCTCTTATTTGAAAGTTTAAAAAAAAATACAGAATCAAAAGAAAACCTATCACCTGATCTACTCTCTAGTTCAACCGACAGATTTAAGAGCTGCAATTTGTTGCTCTATTTCAGAAGATTTGTTGTTACTCTCTTCGGTTGGTTTTTTCACATATCTCTTCGAAGATTTGATTTGATTATCACCGTCAATGCTTCGCCATCAAACAAAAACCAGTTTTCACCCCATTTGGAGGTCATCAAATTGAGTTTCTTGTTGTATACAGATCATTAGTCAATATCCAACCAACACCCATGAGTTAGTGTTACTTTGATTTTTTTTTTTTTTTTTGAGTTACAAAAACCATTTTAAGAAATAATTTCATTTATCACTTGATTTTGTAGTTAGTTATTTGCTGCAACATCCATTATCAACAAATGTAAAAATGGATCAAGTAAACATATCTATTGGTTTGGACGGAAGAAATGTTGAAAGGAATACATCCATTATCACCATTTTGTCCTTACCGTGTAGTCAATTCATGGACTACTTACTGTTCGTTTTCATTCTTCATATTGCTTTTTTGTTGCTATAAATCGGACTCATCACCATCGTTAGTTTTAGTCTTTGTATAATAACTAAATTTTTGGTTAATAATACAACTTTGTTAACTAATATCTTCTAATTTTATTTTTATTTTGACTTAGGGATTACTAACTAGATGGCAATAATCCGTGATAAGCATGATAATCTTAGAAAATTGTTGTATTTGTGTTCTTTAGATGAATGGTTTCATTGTAATAGCATTTAATTAATGATGTGAAAAGTTCTGATTTCACTTTTCTTTATTGTAAAATTTGCAGTTTTCACCTATTTGGAAAGATTGCAAATTAAGCTTGTATGGGAAACTCCGCTGGTACTCACTCTGCTACTCTGGTACTCACTCACCTATTTGGAAAGATTGATATGGGAAACTCTGCTGGTACTCACTCTGCTACTATGTAAGCATTCTTTGAAATCCCCGACATATTATGTAAGTCTAATATTACTATTCAACTTCATTTTGTTTTGTAAGTATAGATTTAAATATTGTGAAAAATTCTGATTTCACATTTCGTTATTGTAAAGTTTGCGGTTCTCACTTTTTCCCAAAGGTGAAAATTGTACCTTTCACAATCATTTTGTTATTGTGAAAGGTACAATTTTCATCTCTGACAGAAGTGAAAATAACCATTATCACGGTATCACCAGTAATATCTGAAATTGCAGTTGGTGAGAACTGCCTTTTACATAAGTTTAAGTTGTAAAAATTGCAATTTTCACATGTTTTAGTTGCGAGAACAATATTTTCTACCAGCAATACCTCAACTTGCAGTTGTCAAAACTCAAAACTGCAATTCTCACATGTTTTAGTGAGAATGTAATCACTGAATTATAGGTTATTTTGCATGCAATTAAACTTTTGAACGAGTTGATATGTTTTATGATGCTTGTCCATTTTCTAGAAAATGCGAAGATGTTTATAACGAGTTTTACGCCTTTGCATGATGTCTTTCATGACCTAATAAAGAGAGTGTGAAAGCTATAAGGCAGAATAGGATGCTCTTCAACGGACTACATTTTGAAACGGCAAGAACTACATAGGGAAGGAAAAGATGTGTTACACAAGATTCCAAAGAAAGAATCAAGACGGTTATGCAAGTGCAATGTTATGTAGATACTCTTTTGCAATGTTATCAGTGTTTAATTAATTCATTTGTGTCTGTCCCTGTGATTGGTACCCGCTCAGTTTTCAGAATATTAACTGGAAAAATGTAGCAAGAAATTTTCTTTTCGAGTCTACCACTACAAAGGTAATCAGTTCAAAATTGCTTCACTTATTTAGTCATACACGGACACGGTAACTTGAGGTCGGAGTTGATAACGAATTACTTTCATAACAGTCTACACATTTCACATCCATTGCATGGGAAAAGAATACTCAGGAAAACTTTAGCACTCGATTAAAAATAAGCATCAGATGGAAATTCTAGTTTTCACATGTTCGTGACTTGTGAACTTTGCGGTTTTAACAGTTTGCAGCGGACGAAAATTACAGTTATCACCGTCAGTAATCAGTTGTGAAAGATGCAATTTTCACTTTAAATGATGTGCAAATTGTCGATTTCACATATCGGTGTCGGGAAAGATGTAGTTATCACCTTTGGCTATCGTGAAAATATCAAACTAGGTTTAACAACCAATGGTTATAATCCATATCAATCAACGAGAAATCCACATAGCGCTTTTATCATGCAATTTACCCCAGGGGGATGCATGAAACAACCTAAGATTTTGTCTTTGCTTTATACTAGTCCTGTATAGTCCAGGTACACCATTTTCTTTCTTTCAAGATTTCGTCTGTTAACTTTATATAATTTGTTGAGCATAAATATATCATGAGATAGGTATAACAGACTTTGCAAAAGAGTGGATCTTCCAGTCTGATAGCCCTTGCATCTCTTTCATCTCTCTTTCCTTCTACTTTTCTCTTTTTACCTTTTGCTTTAAATAAATAATAAAAAGAAAACCTAAACTATTAATCCTTCTTCTTCTTGGGAATTGTGCATGTCTTGTTTGGATTTGGATTGATTCAAGAGTTTGGGATTTGCTAAAAAGGTAGGAGATTTCTACCTAATACAAAAATTAAAACTTATTTTAGCATTAAAATTATATTGGTTTCTTTTTGATTTTCAAGCTAATAATCATGATGTTTGTTTTAAATTTATTACGTTATTTTCTATGTATAAATTGATTTATTTGTGAGTTCGGTATATTGATTATTAACCATTATTGTTAAATTATTCTATATTTTTATTTTTAACATTTAATGTAGGTAGTAATGTTTTTCTCAAAATAGGAAATATATTAATTAATGCATATTTATTGAGTTTTTGGGTTGTGAAAATTAATTTGATGCATTATACTACTAGTGAATGAAATTGAGTTTTGGTTTGTGAAAGTTACTTTGACGCATTACATTAGTGAATGGAAGTGAATTTAGATTGGCGAAAGTGAGTGTTATGCATTAGTGAATGGGGTTTACTTCGGTTAGTTCTTTGGGATTCGGTTTCGTACACGTAGGATTAAATGCACTGATTTGAAATGAGTTCTAGAAAAAAATATGTATATATCTGTTGCTGAAATGTCAGGCCTTTATGGCATCCCACCACTGGTGGCAACCCTAGGAAGACTTTTTGGGGAACAGTAATGGTTTGTTTACCGGAATAACTCTGACAAATAGATTAAGAATTAATATATATGTTTGTTGCTGAAATGTTAGGCCTTTATGGCATCCCACCACTGGTGGCTACCCTGGGAAGACTGTTCGGGGAACAGTAATGGTTTGTTTACCGGAATAACTCTGACAATTAGATTAAGAATCGTTTGAAGAAAGAAAAGAAAATTGTTGGGGGATAATTGTGGTTTGTTTACCAGAATAATTATGGCAACTAGATTAATGATCTAGAATTTGAGGTTGAAGATTTTTGAGTAAGAAATGTTAAGTATTCGTGGTTGAGATTGGCGTAAGTATTGTTGTGGATTTTTGTCCATGAATTTTATTATGTATCTACTGCATTTGTTTGTTTTTTAGTGCACTCTATTATTTTTTGAAACTTCCTACTGGGCTGTGGTTTGCTCACCCCTTTTTCCTCCCTTTCCACAGAGAATGAAGAAAGACTAGCCGTAAAAGAAATTATTATGTATCACGGGGATTGGGCATTGCGTTTTAAATTCAATCGAGGTGTTGGTCTATTTCGATTGTGTCCTTTCTATTTTATAATTAGAATTTTACAGTTTTGTAATTTTAAAAGTAATATTATATTTCATTTAATAAATTTCGTTTGAATTGAGTTTTGTATTTTATTAAAATCTTTTAAAACAAAAAAATCTGGTCCTACACGAGTGGCGGTCAGGAAATTCGGACTTGCTAGCTGGATCGGACCCGACTTGGGGAACAGTAATGGTTTGTTTACCGGAATAACTCTGACAATTAGATTAAGAATCGTTTGAAGAAAGAAAAGAAGACTGTTGGGGGATAATTGTGGTTTGTTTACCGGAATAATTATGGCAACTAGATTAATGATCTAGAATTTGAGGTTGAAGATTTTTGAGTAAGAAATGTTAAGCATTCGTGGTTGAGATTGGCGTAAGTATTGTTGTGGATTTTTGTCCATGAATTTTATTATGTATCTATTGCATTTGTTTGTTTTTCCGTGCACTCTATTATTTTTTGAAACTTCCTACTGGGCTGTGGTTTGCTCACCCCTTTTTCCTCCCTTTCCACAGAGAATGAAGGAACACTAGCTGTAAAAGAAATTATTATGTATCACGGGGATTGGGCATTGTGTTTTAAATTCAATCGAGGTGTTGGTCTATTTCGATTGTGTACTTTCTATTGTATAATTAGAATTTTACAGTTTTGTAATTTTAAAAGTAATATTATATTTCATTTAATAAATTTCGTTTTAGTTGAGTTTTGTATTTTATTAAAATCTTTTAAAACGTAAAAATCTGGTCCTACACGAGTGGCGGTCCGGAAATTCGGACTTGCTAGTTGGATCGGACCCGACCTGGGGAACAGTAATGGTTTGTGTACCGGAATAACTCTGACAATTAGATTAAGAATCGTTTGAAGAAAGAAAAGAAGACTGTTGGGGGATGATTGTGGTTTGTTTACCGGAATAATTATGGCAACTAGATTAATGATCTAGAATTTGAGGTTGAAGATTTTTGAGTAAGAAATGTTAAGTATTCGTGGTTGAGATTGGCGTAAGTATTGTTGTGGATTTTTGTCCATGAATTTTATTATGTATCTACTGCATTTGTTTATTTTTCCGTGCACTCTATTATTTTTTGAAACTTCCCTCTTTGGGTTGTGGTTTGCTCCTCCTTTTCCTCCCTTTCCCACACGAGAATGAAGAAAGACTAGCCGTAAAAGAAATTATTATGTATCACGGGGATTGGGCATTGCGTTTTAAATTCAATCGAGGTGTTGGTCTATTTCGATTGTGTACTTTCTATTTTATAATTAGAATTTTACAGTTTTGTAATTTTAAAAGTAATATTATATTTCATTTAATAAATTTCGTTTGAGTTGAGTTTTGTATTTTATTAAAATCTTTTAAAACAAAAAAATCTGGTCCTACACGAGTGGCGGTCCGGAAATTCGGACTTGCTAGCTGGATCGGACCCGACCTGGGGAACAGTAATGGTTTGTTTACCGGAATAACTCTGACAATTAGATTAAGAATCGTTTGAAGAAAGAAAAGAAGACTGTTGGGGGATAATTGTGGTTTGTTTACCGGAATAATTATGGCAACTAGATTAATGATCTAGAATTTGAGGTTGAAGATTTTTGAGTAATAAATGTTAAGTATTCGTGGTTGAGATTGGCGTAAGTATTGTTGTGGATTTTTGTCCATGAATTTTATTATGTATCTACCGCATTTGTTTGTTTTTCCGTGCACTCTATTATTTTTTGAAACTTCCTACTGGGCTGTGGTTTGCTCACCCCTTTTTCCTCCCTTTCCACAGAGAATGAAGAAAGACAAGCCGTAAAAGAAATTATTATGTATCACGGGGATTGGGCATTGCGTTTTAAATTCAATCGAGGTGTTGGTCTATTTCGATTGTGTACTTTCTATTTTATAATTAGAATTTTATAGTTTTGTAATTTTAAAAGTAATATTTCATTTAATAAATTTCGTTTGAGTTGAGTTTTGTATTTTATTAATATCTTTTAAAACAAAAAAATCTGGTCCTACACGAGTGGCGGTCCGGAAATTTGGACTTGCTATATGGATCGGACCCGACCCACAAGGTCGAATCCGTGTCCGCTGGAAGTCCGAAAATCCGGGCTGTCACAGTTGGTATTAGAGCACGGTTCCGATTTACTTGGACTGTGCGTATGGACTTACCAGTTTTTGAAAGTTTGTTTAACGGAAAAAAATAAATATATTGACGATGATTTTATTTTGGTATAATTCTCGTAGTTTTAATCGTTGTGCTTTCATATCGATTTTATCTTGATTCAGCAGAGTTTCTCTTTTATTTTAATTGGGATTGGGGAAAATAAAAATAAATAAATACCTAACGATGTATTAAAGTAAAAATTACTTGCATTTGTGGATTTTAAACTAAAATATTTAACAAGCTAAATTTTGAAAGACAAGATAAAATAAACCTTGTTGGATTTGAATTTCGGAACGAAATTCTTCTTAAGGTGTTAATAGTGTAGCACCTGGTATTTTTTCTTGGTTTTGAATTTCGGGACGAAATTCTTTTTAAGGTGTTAATAGTGTAATACCTGGTATTTTTTTGTTTTGAATTTTGGGACGAAATTCTTTTTAAGGTGTTAATAGTGTAACATCTGGTATTTTAGTATTGAATTTCGGGACGAAATTCATTTTTAGGTGTTAATACTGTAATACCCCTTTTTTTGTTATTGAATTTGGGACGTAAATTCTTTTAAAAGGAGTTAATAGTGTAACACCCCGTAATTTTTTAATACGATTTTGGCCCATGAAACCCACCCATAATATTTTGTTGGATTGTAATTTAAATCTTAATTTATAAAGAATAAACTATTTAATTTTAATTATATTTATGATTGTCAAAATAAAATAAAATAATAAAGATGATTTTTGATAAAGATGATTTTTGATTGTGGTGAATGTGTGCGGCGTGGGTTGTGTGTATATATATATGTAAGTATTTTTGATAATTTTTGAGTCACTATTATATTATTATGTGTTTGGGGTGCATGTACTTTAATATTGGGGTGTGTTTATAAAATATTGTGTCCCTTATCAAAACTTGAGTGGTAAATAATACCCCATCTCGTTTGGAAAAGATACTTTCTACTTTTTAATTTGGCCTATTTTTAGGCTTAAATGAAAAAGTGAAAGTCACTTTTCCGTAAACAGAAGGTAAGAGGTTGGCTAGGTTTTTATTCACAAATACGTGTATATGAAAAAAAAAAAAAAAGAGAGAGAGAGAGACCTAAGGGAGTCAGTCACTTTAATCTTCTTTTTCTTTCTTTTGCCCTCACAAAAACCCAAACACTTTTAGCCATCACTTTTATCCTCTTCCTTCTACTTTTCTCTTTTTACCTTTGCTTTAAATAATAAAAAGAAAACCTAAACTATTAATCCTTCTTCTTCTTGGGAATTGTGCATGTCTTGTTTGGATTTGGATTGATTCAAGAGTTTGGGATTTGCTAAAAAGTTAGGGGTTTCTACCTAATACAAAAATTAAAACTTATTTTAGCATTAAAATTATATTGGTTTCTTTTTGATTTTCAAGCTAATAATCATGATGTTTGTTTTAAATTTATTACGTTATTTTCTTTGTATAAATTGATTTATTTGTGAGTTATGTATATGTAGGATCGTAATATCGCAACAAACAAGGTTCGCGGGACTAATAAACGACTTAAAGATCGCGAAGGAGTCGCAGAGCTAAAATAAACGACGAATGAATAACGACAAAAACATAAAGAAGACGTGAGATGCGCGAGGGTTAAGAAGTGTCGCGAGAGTGAATGTTTGTGCATCCGCGACACTTCGCGAGACATTCCGAAAATAAAGGGTAACTTAGTCGTCATCCACTATGTATTACCACATAAAGGGCTAAATGAGTACGCAAAGGTGGAGAGATCTCTTTGGAATTGTTGGGGCGAGTCATTAGGAGAGAGAAAGTTTAAGCATGCTTTAATTTCTAAGTGTAATTCTATTTTCCTATGTAAACATTTCATTTAATTCAATCAATAAATATTCTTGATCTTACGTCTTTCAATGGTTAATTAAACAAAATCGAGTAAGGGGTGTAGTGTGGGAAATCCTCAAAGTACTACATATGCGGCAGAAACAGTGGACCGGAAAGAGGGATTGACGAAGAAATTAGAAAGAATTTGGATTAACGGAGAAAAAAATTTGGAGAGATACTCAAGAATCCATTGAAAAAGAGAAATGGCTAGAAGAAGAAACGTACAAGGGCAACCAAACGATTGAAGAAGAAGTGGGAGACTTGGCTGGAGAAAGGAGGAATGAAACCGTAGAATCATCAAGGATGAGTATGAGAAATGATGGAGAAAATCAAAATCAGCCACCAATCTCACCAGTAGCAAACGCGGCTGTGGATTATGATAGAGTAAGTGTACATACTTGGAGGTCTGATTCTGAAGACGAGAGAGAAGAGGAGCAGATGGTGAGTAATGGACAAGGAGGAGAAGGAGCAAGGAATGAATGGAGAAATGAATCCGAAAACGAAGAAATTGCCAAAGATTAGAAAGATTGAGACAAAACAATACACGAAGAGAGACGGCTAGGAGGCGGAGGAACGAGCAAACTTGACAAGACGAGAACCATGAATTGAGAATGGAAAATATGAGATTGCAAAATAGGAGATCAAGAAGTAGTGAGATCAAGTTCAAGATCGAATAGGGAAGAAAGAAGGAGAGTTTTACCAACGAAAGTACCCCGAAGAAGAAAACCAACAAGAAACACAAAATCAAGCATAGAGCGTGGCGAGAGAAGAGGGGAAATGGAAGATCGTTATATTCCTCGGCCGAAAATCGTCGAAGATGAGCGGAATAGGGAGAATCAAGGAAACATGCAACTCGAGGGGCCAAATGACCCAGTGTCTTTGAAGGAAGAATGATCTTGCGGAGAGAAGAATTGAGAAGAAACCGAGAAATTGAGGATGACATTGAGAGGCACTACATTGAACAAACGCGACTAGCTCGCGAGAGAAAGGATAGCAGCGAAATGGAAAATCAAGAGATGGAAGAAGCAATCCCGAATAACCATGACAACAGGAAAGAAGGAGGGAACAAATCGTATAATAGAAATATTAATGAAGAATATGAGAGGGCGCAGATGAGAGCCGAGAGACGACGAAGAGAGAACAACCGATATAATGGCGTGCGAATTGAGGAAAGAAACGAAGAGAAGGCGTCGCAGGGGAAAGAGAAGAAAATAACGAGCAAGAAGGTCAAACGGGCACGAGCGAAGAAGGGAGAAGCGAGCTAAAAAGACCCGTAGAATCAAATTGCGAGGCAAATGAACAAATCTTAAGAGAACTGGCTGAAATGAGAGGATTATTTGAACAATAGAAGGGAAGGAGGAAGGAAACAATTGGATGAAGCTATCGCAAGAGAGCACCGAAGAATCCTTTCACGCTAGAAGTACGGATGGGAGGAATACCTCCTAAGTGCAATCTTCCTGCATTAACAAACATCTTCGATGGAACAACACACGCGGTACAACATATCAAGGCCTATATGAGGTGTATGCTGCGATGGGAGAACCATGATGCTATCTTGTGCAAATATTTGTATCAAGCCTAATTGGAGAAGCACTAAAATGGTTTGAGGGTCTGCCAAGGAACACAATCACATCATTCAATCATTTACAAGCCACATTCCCGGGAGCATACATAAGTAACAACTCTTCACGACCCAGGTATTGAAGATGTATTCGGGTTGAAACAAAGGGTTGGCGAGAGCTTAAGGCGAGTTGACAATAGATGGAGAACCATGTGTAAAGAAATGGCGGGACGGGTTGAGGAAAGATATCTCATCCTCTCATTTGTGAATGCTCTTTTAGCGACTAACTTGTTATACATTCAAATTTTTAGAGTCAAAAATACAATCACGATGGCGCAGAACCGCGAGAGTTACGGAAGAATATACGCCTTAGAAGAAAGACGGGAATGAAATGAATTCTTATCCGTCGCGAACACAAACTCGAATGCTGCGAACGCAAGCTTGTTACCTCAATTCATAAATACAAGTGGCGAGCACTTCGCAAGGACATCAAAAGGAAGGCTGATGAGGGACGGAAGATAGTAGCTATGGGAAGCCATGACCGGGAGGAGTTTGAACAAGAAAGGAACTACTACAACCAGTAAAAACGCAATAATAAGATTCAAAGGCTAGATCATGTCAAGAAACTTCACGATGGACGAAGGCAATATAACCATGGAGCGGAAGAAGTCAGAATAGTATGGGAACCAATTAAGATGCCTCCACCGAATGCTAGTGTGGAAAGATGCGGGAGGCTATACTTGTGATGGAAGATGTACCAAGCACCTTGGACGCGGGGATGGAACCACCACTGACCATTAAGTCATGAGTTTGTTCTTACCATCGTTTCCATGGGCATCAAACAAATGATTGTAGAAACATAAAGAGAATTATTCTTAGGATGATTGATCGGGGGAAGCTAAATCTTTCTAAAAGGAGAAGAAAAGAGGCTTACATTACCACCACCACCGAAGATGCACGTAAACGGTGTCGGCAAAAGGAAAGGAAACATTTGTTATAGGTTGGAACAAAAGCTAAAAATTTGAATTGCAACTCTATCGTCCACTCTTATCGCACAATCGAAGATTTTCATGACAATGTGCTCGAGAGTCTTTTGCGAGAGATGCTAATGATAAAGAAATAATGAGTCAGCGAGAACGACGGTCTAAAAAGTGGCGTCGAAGACCATTTCTTTCTCTGAGATGAAGTGCAAAAAGGAAGAGAAACACATGATAGCCCGTTGGTTGTGAAACTAGAGATTAACCCGGAAACCAGTTGATGGAGAAGATGATGAGGAGAAGCTTGTCAAGGACACCGAATCTTAATCGACACTGGAAGTTCGGTGAATATTCTCTTACCATACTGAACGATGGGAGTGAAAAGATGAGGATTTTGATCCCCTCCACATACAAGATATATGGCTTTAATGGCACTGCAAACAAACCAAAGGGAGAATTCGCATGAGAATACCTGCAAGGATTATCAACCCGATATTTTATTCTCTGTGGTCAGACGTGGAATCTCCGTATAATGCGGCGGATTGGGAGGCCATGGCTTCATGAAATCTTGGGAGTCGCATCAACATATCATCAATGTATAAAATTTCCACATCAAATGGCATTGGTATTATACGGGGAGATTGAAGGAGTCGCAACAATGTCATGAAGTAGATGTAGAAAGCCGGCGAAGAAAGAAATGCCAAAAGAAAAGGTTGGAAACAACATGTGAGAGGTGGCAGAGAAAGGAAAAATTGATGGTGGATGCCATAGAAGTAAGAATCGAACATACCTCGCGGGTGAAAAGCCAGAGACAAAGCGAATATTATGGAAATAATGAAGCAAAGGATATGAAGAACAAAAGGTATAAGAAGAAGAATCAACAAAAAGTAATGTCATAAGAGAATCTCGCGACGGGGAGTATATGGACTCAAATAAGAAAGAAAAATGAAAATACAACAAATTAAACGGAAATTTTGCGAATACTTAAGTAAAACAAATGTCGACAAATAATGAAACATGAATGATTGAATGTATAACAAGTATGAATGAGTAAAAGAATGGGACGAACCTTTATGGCGTACACCCTAGTTCGCGAATAACATTTCGTAAGAGGTAAATGTAAGACCTAAAGTGCGTCATATAAGGGGTATCTCTCAACATGGCTCGGGGGAAGGTTACACCGCTCCCCGAAGCCCGAGTCATGAAAATTTGGGGCCCATGAAAGCCTATCCCGGAGAGATACTTGGATTCTAACCATAAGGTTATGCCTCGGTTGGGCGACCGAGGGTCTCTTCCAAGGAGCCGTGTATGCTCGGGGCGCGCCGAGGTGGTTGAGCGGAGTGCCCTGATGGGATGAACCTACCGGCCATTCTTGGCAAGTCTTGGCATATATTGCACTCGCCCGAAGAAAACTCCACTAGGGTGCAGTCTCGTAACCATAAACCATATAGGTATAAGGGATAAGAGGCTGCGAAAACAAGCAGTTGTTGTTAAGGCAGGATGGGAGGAGCTAGTCTTGTATGGCCGATGTTTCGCCTCCTTGAAGGGGCAACCTGGGGAGATGATATGGGCGACACTCTCCATTAGGGGGGTGTCAAAACGTACGCAAATGTCATAAGGCTATGTTTTCGCAAGAAAATTTAGGCCTGCCATATTTGTGCAATGATCCCTACAGAGGGCACACACTAACGCGAGGGTAAGGCGAGATCAATGGTCTTTACACGAAAGTATACGGACGTCCCGCGATTTCGTCGCACGACCAAGCAATGTCATGGGGCTTCTTTATGTTCGCAAGAATATATAGGCCTGTCATATTGTCGCGACTAAAACATCCTATGAGAGGCAAAAATACTTGGAAAATGATAAGGCAAGATCAATGGGTCTTTACATGCAAGTGTAAAGACGTCCTGTGATTTTGTCGCAATAAAAGGTGGCGGGGAAGACCTCTAATTAGGGAGGTCTAACTCGGAAGACCACACAAAAATGATAAGGCGGGGTCAATGGGCTCTTACTTGAAAATGTAAGGGCGGCTTGCGACTGCTGTCGCAATGAGAAGAGATAAAATACATTTATGAAGATAAGGCAAGGCAAGTAGAATTCTTGATTTATGAAGATACCTGCGACCTCGTCGCAACAATACATCTCAATAACAATAAAATTATTATTCAACCACATACATGATGACAACTAAAATCTTCCATCGAAGATAAATAACGAGAGGCAAGTATGGGAATGGAAAAGATGGAATATTGTTATTCATCTTATGATGAAAGAGTTATACATCAATAATGTTAGCCAATTATATTACAAGGAAGAACTACCAAAAAAGGGGAGTAAAGATTGAATTCGGGGGAAAAATCCAAGAAATACACTATAATAAGGATACAGAAATGTACGAGATATTACAAGCGAGAGAAAGAAAACAAAAAGAGTTATCTCTGTGGTGATTCTTCTTCTTCATCGATTCTTCGAGACCTATTATCCTCATCGCGAGAATTTTCTTCTTCGCCGGCCTACGCTATCGAAACGTGCGAGACAGGCGATTCTCGGGAACCTTTTCAAGGAGCCGGGGATATGAATGCGAGAGGGATATTGTGGTCCTTACAAACATACTCCATGGCTCCATTGCGAAAGCGAACGACATCATTATTAAAGTTTTCCCTTTGTCGTTAGAAATTGTTTCTTCAACTTGGAATATTTATCCTCGCGAAGGGAGAGATTCTTTGCGAGTTTGTTCTTTTTCGGTTTCGAGTTCTTCAATTCTCGTTGGAAAATTCTGGCGAGTTGTTCTTTTAGATTCAAGCTCTCTAATTCTAACTTTGAAGCCTCTTCTCGGATTACGCAAATAAGAAACAACAAGTTAACAATTTACAAGCAATACTACGAAGTAAGAAGCAATAAGGTATAATAAGTAACCTTCTCTATCGGATATCATATCTTTAATCAAGGAAGTATGCTCGGCATGAAGACTAACATCAACACCTAGGTTATTCCTGGCATTATCTAAAACCTTAGCAGCCAGGCGAATTCATCATCACTACTAATAACGAGAAGAGAAGCGAACTTGCTCTTCTCATTTGCTTAAGCATGGTGATTACGATGAAGGAGTTCATCTCGTTCAACTTGCACACCAAGAAGAGATTTGTGGAATTCTGCTAATGCACGTGCACCTCTCGTTAGTAATGCGATCGTTCTCATCTATGAGATCACTAATTTTCTTCCTTAAAGTCTTGATTTTCTTCTCGGAATCAAGGTACATTCGTTTAAAGCGATTAGTTAAATTTAAACTAGATGTGTGTTCGATCTCCAGAGATGATATTTGGATTGAAGATCCTTTAATGAAAGGAGGTTAGTTTTATTGGAGGAACTACTTAGAGATTGATTGAGGTGAGCGAGAAGAAGATCATTATCCATAGGTTCGGGAAATGTATGGAGAAGAATAGCCTCATCGGAGAGATTATATACATCTGCGAAGGTAATAAGTTAGGCGACAATATGCAGCCGATAAAATAGAAATGATAAAAGGAAGTAAAATCTTATACCATAAAGTTGTTGATTAGCGTTACGAAGAGTGGACACCCTATCCCTTTGGGAGTCAAGATCGGTATTTAACTTTTGAATTCTCTCGTCTTTATCGCGAGATGACCGCGACTTCGATTTCTAATTCTCGAATCTTCTTGTTCAATTGTGAATTCTTCTTTTCAAGATTGTTGCGTCTTCTCTCGAGATGCGAGGCAACTACAAAGAAGTTCTTCCAACCTATAAAAGAAGATAGAAAAATCATTAATATATATATATATTTAAAATTTTAAAATTAACGGGAAATATGATTGCATACGTACCAAAGATCCAAGTGCATTCAAGAAGTCGGGAGACACAATTCTAGAGGCTCCATTGAAAGAATTGTTGCCCTCTAATAAAGTAGCATTACACACGTTTGCGAGAGCCCCACGAAGAGAAGCTAGGGAGCATCTCCCATTCCTTGGAAACGATCGAGAAGATGCTAGATAAGCTGATCCATAGAAGAAGCTAGTCGACGGAATCTTCTTGGCGAGAGAAGGATTCGAGTCATGGTTATCCTCGTCGGAAGATTCGAGCTTGAGCTAAGGCGAGAAGAAGATTGGACCTTTCGCTTCTTAGTTAATGGAAGCGAGAAGATTTACCCTTGCGAGCAGCAGGTTTACCCTTACTTTTAATCTTCGCGGCTCTGACTTCTTGGTTGAAACCTTCGCATACGGTTAAAGATAAAAGCAGAGGCAACAATATTGTTTCAAATAACAAAGGAAATGTTTCTTACTTCACTCGTAGCGATCGAAGTATGGTCGAGTACTCTCCAACGGATTATCCTTGTACTTTCTTCTCAATTTGGCGATCGCGAGAAATTTTACAAACTCAACATATATAAAAAGAAAGTTGCAAAGGCAAGATTTAAAATGGGAAACATACCTCATACGCCTTATCGAGGCCATTTGAATTCCCAAGGATGATACCCTGCGAGATTCGCGGGGAAGAACGTGCTTGAGCCCGCGATATAAGGGCCATTTAAAATCAAGGGTACAACCCACCACTTCTCATCTTTGGAGTGGCGAGGAGTAGTATTATTGCCGGGTGCCAATCAATATCATGCATGAGCAATTTATCCTCGGGGACATTATCCTTCTTTTTCGAGCGAATGCCCAGTGAGATTCGCATTAATCATCTTTATCACTGAATAGTTTTCAAAAAAGCTCTCTACAGTGTACTTCTCAGCGGCTATTTCCAAGTCTGCGAAATCGGGAGTGTCTAACGTGAGTCTCACTGTAGGAGAGCTTTTTGGGAATTGTTAGGCAAGTCATTAGGAGAGAGAAAGTTTAAGAGTGATTTAATTTCTAAGTGTAATCTTGCTTTCCTGTGTAGAGATTTCATGAAACTAATTAATAAAACTTCTTGATTATCTATCTTTTAAGGACTTAATTAAGCAAAATTGAGTGAGGGGTGTAGTGTGGGATTTCCTGCTACTACATGTGCATTGTGGGTTGTGTGTATATATATAGGTAAGTATTTTTGATAATTTTGGAGTCACTATTATATTATTATGTGTTTGGGGTGCATGCACTTTAATATTGGGGTGGGTTTATAAAATATTGTGTCCCTTATCAAAACTTGAGTGGTAAATAATAGTTGGCTAGGGTTTTTATTCAAAAATACGTGTATATGAAAAAAAAAAAAAAAAATAAAAAAAAATAAGAAACCTAAGGGACTCGTCACTTTCATCTTCTCTTTTGTCTCCTAAAGACAAAAACCCAAAACACTTTTAGCCGTCACTTTCACCTCTCTTTCCTTCTACTTTTCTTTTTTTACCTTTTGCTTTAAATAATAAAAAGAAAACCTAAACTATTAATCCTTTTTCTTCTTGGGAATTGTGCATGTCTTGTTTGGATTTGGATTGATTCAAGAGTTTGGGATTTGCTAAAAAGGTAGGGGGTTTCTACCTAATACAAAAATTAAAACTTATTTTAGCATTAAAATTATGTTGGTTTCTTTTTGATTTTCAAGCTAATAATCATGATGTTTGTTTTAAATTTATTACGTTATTTTCTATGTATAAATTGATTTATTTGTGAGTTCTGCATATTGATTATTAACCATTATTGTTAAATTATTCTAGATTTTTATTTTTAACATTTAATGTAGGTAGTAATGTTTTTGTCAAAATAGTAAATATATTAATTAATGCATATTTATTGAGTTTTTGGGTTATGAAAATTGATTTGATGCATTATACTACTAGTGAATGAAATTGAGTTTTGGTTTGTGAAAGTCACTTTGATTCATTACATTTGTGAATGGAAGTGAATTTAGATTGGCGAAAGTGAGTGTTATGCATTAGTGAATGGGGTTTACTTCGGTTAGTTCTTTGGGATTCTGTTTGGTACACGTAGGATTAAATGCACTGATTTGAAATGAGTTCTAGAAAAAAATATGTATATATCTGTTGCTGAAATGTCAAGCCTTTATGGCATCCCACCACTGGTGACAACCCTAGGAAGACTGTTCGGGGAACAGTAATGGTTTGTTTAACAGAATAACTCTGACAAATAGATTAAGAATTAATATATATGTTTGTTGCTGAAATGTCAGGCCTTTATGGCATCCCACCACTGGTGGCTATCCTGGGAAGACTGTTCGGGGAACAATAATGGTTTGTTTACCGGAATAACTCTGACAATTAGATTAAGAATCGTTTGAAGAAAGAAAAGAAGACTGTTGGGGGATAATTGTGGTTTGTTTACCGGAATAATTATGGCAACTAGATTAATGATCTAGAATTTGAGGTTGAAGATTTTTAAGTAAGAAATGTTAAGTATTCGTGGTTGAGATTGGCGTAAGTATTGATGTGGATTTTTGTCCATGAATTTTATTATGTATCTACTGCATTTGTTTGTTTTTCCGTGCACTCTATTATTTTTTGAAACTTCCTACTGGGCTGTGGTTTGCTCACCCCTTTTTCCTCCCTTTCCACAGAGAATGAAGAAAGACTAGTCGTAAAAGAAATTATTATGTATCACGGGGATTGGGCATTGCGTTTTAAATTCAATCGAGGTGTTGGTCTATTTCGATTGTGTACTTTCTATTTTATAATTAGAATTTTACAGTTTTTTAATTTTAAAAGTAATATTATACTTCATTTAATAAATTTCGTTTGAGTTGAGTATTGTATTTTATTAAAATCTTTTAAAACAAAAAAATCTGGTCCTACACGAGTGGCGGTCCGGAAATTGGGACTTGCTAGCTGGATCGGACCCGACCCACAAGGTCGAATCCGTGTCCGCTGGAAGTTCAAAAATCCAAGCTGTCACACCTGCCATAGATGATAAGAGATCCTTTGCCACCGCACTAGCTGCTCCACTCATTGCATCTAAGAGATGTTGTGCTCTCAGCCCATCACGTCCACATGAAGTACCTCTAGGGAAACTCCTCAAAGCATCAAGGACTAATTTAGAGTCAACTGATAAAGCAGCAGCACCAATGGGTTCAGCTGGAATGGACGGTAAAGGGGCACTGGGATGTTTAAGGCTGAGTTCTTGCAAAGTTTCCACATAATTGGGTGCTAATCCATCAGATGATAAAGCCCATATTGCGGCCGTATAATGACCAAAACTCAATTTCTTCTTGCAAGCCTGCAGATTGGTATTAAACTTCTTTTTCCTGTTTGGTCTACGTGGTTGACAATCTTGCTTGGATGCTGCCAAAAGTTGCTCAATGATATTAATACATCCATTGCTTTCTTTCCATCGCGCAGAGAACCCGATTGATACTTGTCCATCCGAACTTCTTCCTAACACCCACCTCTCCTCCTTTGAACACTTAGGCATGTACATATTAAGGGTACATATAGGCAAGAGCAAAAGATGCAACCATGCTGATAATTCTTTAGGGTTAGTAAGTACCTTATCAAGTGCAGCCTTGAGAGTTCTAGAGAAGTTCAGCCTACAGGGTGGAGGGATACTGGCAATGGTTGTAAACCGTTTCTGAAAAACCAAATTAATCAAATCCAAGTTGAGGGAAATATTTGTAGCTGTCTCATCACCCGCACCAGCAATTGCTGTCTCCCCTGCAGAAATACTGTCATGAGAATCTACCGGTATATCAACTCCATGAATGAGGAACTAAACAACGTTGTCTTTAAGAGGTCCAACCATGACATCACCACCATGGGAATTGCATGCTTTACTCCATGCCTGCATATGCATACAAGGCACACAAAGCCACATCTGTAGTTGCGATAAGGTGCTCTCCCAAGCATCATACACACCCCTGATAAAACTGATTCTTTCTCTACAAAGAGAAGCACAGCCTGAATTAGGTAGATGTCTATCATGTAAATGTCTATAGAAACCAGACTTATTGTATCCATTGCCACCAATACCATTAAGGCATCCATCAAAGTTTTGAAAGGGGCACTGGATGCGATTAGCATTTGAAGGTGCAGCGAGAATCATTGGAGACGATGGATGAGAATGAAGAAGAGTCCTGTGATTTAAGAAAAATTTTGCGATGTTGAAGATGATCTGGTTCGAGGCATCACAGAAGAAAAATGAACCCCAACCCTGTAACTTCCACCAGAAACTAGAGTTCAATGTATGGGAATGTAAAGTTTCACCACAATGGAAAACTCAAATTACCATACATCAGAACTCTAGTTAGAACTTTACAAAAAAAGGTAAACAACCACACTAACAACACAAATAAGAACCACAAACCTCTGTAGAGTCCAAAATCGAAAAATATTAAACTTGATGCTGATACACAGAACACACAAAAAAAATTGGAGGTGGTGAACAAAAACGAAAATGAGAAACGAAAACCCAATCACACCAAATGTTCGCAAAGAAACTATACATGCACAAAACCCAATCACAAAGCACTAAAAACTGTATCTTCAATCCAAACACAGAAGAAACACCTAATTCTTCAAAATTGTTCAAGAAGAACAGTTCAAACCAATAAAACCTAGAAACAAATTACTACAACACTGATTCTGCATCAATCATTCACTAATTTAAAATCCCCCTCAAACAATTAAGAAGAACCAGAATTCAAACCTTGGAGCACCACAGAAAAACGCCAAGGGATCGAAGAAGAAAAATTATGATACTTCAATCACCACAAAGAAATTGGTGATGAACAAGAAATTGGTGATGAATTCTGCGTCTCAATGAAGAAGAATGACACAAAAACCCCAACCCAGTTCTTCAATCAATAACCCCCGCAGCCTTAACTCCACAAATCCAGTACAATTGAGACCGAAAATCCCAAATTGAAACTACAAAGAAAGAAAAAGCAAGACCCTAAATGAAACCCCCTCTCAAAACAAACATAGAACCCCTAATTCCAAATCTTCAAAACTGCGCAAAGAAAAACACCCAATTCTAATCAATTCACAAAACCCTAAATTTCCAATTAGAACACCACTGATTCAAAATCATCAAACACACACGGAGACTGATTCTGAATCATCAAACACACACGGATAAGAAAAATTCGATTAAGAGAGAGAGTAGGAAAAATTCGATTATGGTATGGGGTGGGGACCTTGAACCCCATCCCCGCATCACTAATTTCAGGGATTCCCCGTACCCCTCCCCGTTCCCCATTTATACGGGTAAAACCCTAACCATAGGGGCGGACCCCACGGGGATGGGTTTGGGTGGGGAAAATTGCCATCCCTAGTTATGGTGAGATTATTTAAAATGGGTTTAGTTGAGATGAATCTTGTATTTCCAGATGATGAAAAACTTATGATGAGATTACCGATCCATTTGGTGTTATACAAATGTGTTTGGCTGAACATGAGAACCAATAACTTTAAACCCTAGCAAGCTAGCGATGATATTTTCCGTTGATGGAGGATTGATAGATTTTTATTTATTTTTATCAATACAACAAAAAAATTTATAGAAGAGAAAGAATATACAACAGAGTTTAGTTTAGGGGGATCCCAGATGGATCCTAATGATTTACCAGAATAAATACTTGGCTATTACATCTTTCAATTTCTACAATTGAGAAAACGCATCTCAAAGTCAAAGTTATGATATGAAACTTACCGTTTTAATTTTCTCTACCTTTTCATGCATACCAATCAAATAATCACCAATGGCTTTGTACCATGTTTTTATCACCAAATTCTCAGTTTCATTTCTTTTTAATTATCTGAAACTTATGAACTTTTCCTAGTAACACCGCTATCAATCTCTGGAAGAGTTAAGTAAGAAAAGATTCATGTGTAAGACAAGAGGAGTGAAATCTTAAGAAATATCTTCCAGACCCGTTTAAGATCTGTTAAAACCCTAACAGTGTGATGTGATGGATAGGTGCGGTGTTCTCTGTTGCAAAAAGAGAAGTATTAGATCTCTCCGAAACAAATTCTTAAGTCGACATCAGTTAATGATCTAAATCTGGACGATAGTATCAAATAATCTGGAAGATCTAAATCCGACGGCCAGAAGCCGCGACTGCATTTTGGCTGTCACGCGAACGCGCGCGTGACAACACGACTCTTAAAATTAATATAACATTATAGGTGAGGGTGGTCATATTTAATTATTATGGGCTACCTTTTAATTAGAAATGTACTGGCTTCAAAGTCAACTAAACCAGGGCGCTTGAACAGGTTTGTATTACTTATTAAATTTCTATTTTGAGGTTATCTAAAATGAGAAAGGATCCGCTTGCACTTTTATTTTCCCACACCGTTACATTTTGGACGTCATGTGTTAGAATTTCTATTTTTGAAATTATCTAAAATGAGAGAGGATCCACTTATACTTTTGTATTCACACATTCTCACATTTTGGAGAACGATTTTTAGGAGAGGAGAGGGCTCTGCACATCATTGATAAAATCAGAGTCAACCCGGGAATTTGATTTTCATTCATATTTTCCTCCTACTTGAATTTCTGCAACTTTTCGTCTAATTCTAATCTTTGATAGTTTCCTTCTATAGTTTTTTAGATCTTAATAAGTCTTTTAAAGTGGTTTACTGATGTTATCCTCTTTTTGCTCCTGAGGTTTATAGGGGGCTTTAATCTTTCCCTATTTCCTTTCGTCTCAATTTTCTCTATTTCTCTGATTTATTTATTACTCCATCTTCACTCATTGTGTCAGCTTCTTCTTATTTGTTCTATTTAAAATCTAAATCTCTTAAAATCGCTTTATTCAAAACCTAGGTTTTTTTTTCTTCTAAAGTTTTTCCTATTATCAAACTCTGATTTGTCTCTCCTTTATCATTTCTTTCATCTAATTACCCTCTAATATTCTTTATGGATTCCAAAATAAGTTGTTTGTTAATCTTATTCTTAATTTCTTTGTGTGGCAGGGAATTTCTGTTGGGAGATTTTGCTCAGTGGAGACCGATTCTGGTCAGTTGCTCGTTTCAGAAAAGAAACACAGAGTGTCAACTCATTGTCCAATTCAACTCCAGGGACAGCGTATTTGTTACATCTCCAAGTAAGAGATCTCATACCATACTACAGGAAAATAACTTAGAGACAAACATTCTTTCCAACAAAAAATCAAATAAAATAATTGTCAGTTGGGATAATGAGGTGGAGAAAATGTGTATCATTTAAAAAAAAAATAACCATCATTTTGTCGGAAGATAAAAGACAAGCTAAGGCTAACAGTAAACTATTTCAAGTTTCTGATTACATAGAGTTTTATTCACAAGTGGCAGAAAATAGTAGCCAGTATATCTCATTTTCCACATGCAAAAACAAAAGAATTGCTTACCTAGAAGTAACTGTCTTCTCTTTAAGAAACTTGGCAAAATTCAGCTCTAAGTTTTTACAAGTGTCAATAACTAAAAGTAAACATCTATCACTATTTACATGCAATAGGAAGAACTTCGTTTACTGCAGAGCTCTCTCAAGTATAAATTCTCACTTTCAACTTCAGTTTCACTTACAAAGAAAACTACTACACCAATTCTCTCAAAAACTTAGAAGCTTCAATCTTAAACATTTTCAAAACACAATGTCAGATATCCCCACAAATGATTACATAGTTCACCTCATAAATACTTTAAATGGTCAAGAAAAATTAACTGCCTCCATCAGAAAACATGTTAAATATCTCAGGATAGCTGCTGTGATGGTAGAAAAAGGAAAATTTCCAAGGTTAATTGTTAAGCTCTTTAAAGAAATAAAAGGAAGTGATAATCCTAGAGGTCTCAGAGTGGATGAAATGGATTTTGATCTCAACGGAGATTGGTCTACTATGGGTCGTCTTATAATCAGGAAAATTGTTGATCCACAAATCTTCATCATTCGACTCACTCAGGCTAGCGATTTTATGTAGTTACCTAAAATCTGAGAGAAGTTAAAAGTGGGATTCTAGGGTTTCTGAAAGTGAGTTACGGGAGGTTGAACACGAACAGTCTTCGCCTAAACAACGCACAGTGGTCGTTCAAAGGATGCTTTAGTCACAAGGAAGAGGCTTAGGGCCGATCTTAGGGAGGGAAGCATATGAAGAGAGAAATCAGAGAATTATATGGTTTGAATAAAAATTGCTCTGAGTTGTTGAGAGAAAAGTTCTATGTTAGCTTGGAGAAATAGATGGCCTATTTATAGTTGAATTCTCTAATCTCAGGTCGGTGAAGATAAGGATTGCTTGTCGTGTCGTGCAGATTAATTCTCCCGTCTATCCAGGAATATATAAAGATAAACTAGGTTAAGTTTATCTCATTATCTCACCGCCTTTACTATCTTCTTCGGTGATAAATAGGCCGGATATTTCTCACACGTGTCGTAGATCGCCAGACCAAAACCTAATTAATATCCCTACATTTGTGTGAAGCTGAGTCACTCTTTGTGATAATGTGTTGAGAGAGAAATATTCTCTTTAGCCGAGTTGGCCAAGATAGAGAGATATTCTCTAATTTGTGAGAATGACTAGGATGAGTCATGTGAAAAGGCATGGAATGCCTCAGGAATCGTGTGCAGAGTGTGAGAGGAGATGAGGTTGATTTCCTTCTCTCCACGGCCAGTCACATATGTCATGTGGAGATCGTAGTATTGCTTGTGGGTCCCTTTGTTGAGCATGCAGAGCTCAAGAGAGCTTATCCACGTTTTTGGATATACATGTATAGTTCAGGCTCAATTTACTAGCCTTGAATGTGGTTGAGAGGCTAAGAAATAAGCTTGAGCCCTAGGTAAGGAGTGTGCCTATTATGGGGAATATTCGTCCTAAAGAGAAAGAAAGGGCTTTGTGCGCCCGATTAATGTCTTTGTGACATTTTGGCTCACTTGTCTTTGACAAACGTATCTTGTAGAGATGTGCTAGGAATCCACTATGTCTATATGATAGAGCCGACAAGACCAGTGTATCTCGAAAGGATGTTTTAGGAGTTTGTCGAAATGGCCCGGAGGCAGAATAGCCAGTGTATCTCGCGGGGATGTACTAGGAATTATTCAAAATCCTCGGTAAGTCGAGTCAGAGTCTAGAGAAGAGATAACCAGTGTATCTCGTGATGATGTACTCGGAATCAGTCATTGATCTCAAATAGGGTGAGTCGTGCTTATAGGAGACATGTATGTCTCCGCTCTGGGTCATAAGTTCGTTGGGGACGTTTTTACGTATCTACAAAGCCTACATGACCATCAATATCTCGTCGAGGATGTATACAAGGAATCATGGCATCACAATCAGCTGCGTCTCGCAAAGCCATGCTGGAATTGTGGTTGTTCTGGTTTATAAGTCTGTCGGGGACATTTTACGCTCTACAGAGCCTACCTGACCAGCAGTATATCTCATCGAGGATGTGCGATAGGAGTTACGGCATCACGACCAGCAGTGTCTCGCGGGGACGTATATTAGAAATCGCGGCTATGATTGCCTTGAGGACCAAGGGCTTAATATCTCCCGTGAGAGTTGAGCTTTGTCTATATTCTTGAAATGATACTTTTGCCCCTTATCCAAATTTCAATATCTACACTTTGCTACTGATATCTTCTCTAACCCAAATAGAGTTCACGGAAAATTCCTTAGCATGAGACTCTATAATAGCGATGAAAAGGTTCAAAAGGTTGGTTTTAATGGGCAAGAAATTTATATTGGATTCACCTTGAGAAGTGATTTAGGTGGAAAAAGGTTATGTAGCTAGGAAAGTAGCAGAAAAAGTGGGTTATGTCCGTTCTCTAACTGATCCAATTGGCAAGAAAGGAGAGTACAAGGCACATGTGTTAGTGAATTTCTCAAGAGTATGATAGGCATTACCCAAGAATTTTCATAAATGAAGAGGAATAAGAGGCTAAAACACAAACAGAGAGAAAAAAATGGAGAAGAAAAGAGGATGGAGTTTTTGGTTGACGCTCCAACTACTCTAAGAATCTATGAAAGTCAACTTGACAAAGATGAACACATGGCTTGAGGAATCAAGAAAAGAAGAATATACATGGAAGCTAAAAATACTGAAGAAGTTAACACTGAAACTGGAAAGAATAAGGAAGCTGATAAAGGTAACACCAGTGAAAGAAGAATCATAACAGCTGAGGAGCTGAGGAAAGCTATCAGAAGGCAAGTCCCCTATTGTTGATAATTCTAGTTTTCGAGGAGAAACATAAAAGCAACATGAAGATCAAAACATACTAAAGCAGATGGGAATAAATAAAGAAACTAAACAGAAAAGAAGGCAAGAATAATGGCTCAGGATTTTAGGTAAATATACAAACATATCGAGAAACAAAAGCATTATTATTGATGAAGAAAGAGATACACTCAATAAAAATATTCTGAATGACTGATATATGATTGAAGAAAGTAAAGATTGTGCATGTCTTAGTTGAAGTAGCTGAAAAAATTCTTACTGATGAAGTTGAACTGGTGAAAGGGAGGAAAAGAAATGAACTTGTAAGAATGGGTAACAACATTGATATGAGCAATGAAGAGGTTGATGAATTTTCTTGTTCTGGAGAAATAAACTCGTTGTCCTGGAGTTTGATGATGCAAGATGAAATTTCTCAAAGAGAAACTACCGAGGAGGTCACCAGTGAGCAAGAGAACACCTCACAAGTTCTTGTAGAGAATTTGGAGGTAAGGAATATAAAAAACTTATTTTTCAACTATAAGCATGATGATTCTCTCAATACTAGAAATATGCATTTCCATTACATGATGATATATATTATTTATGCGACATTTTTAATAATCCATATTTTAGCTTGTTATCATTTCTCAAATAATGAGCTTAAAAATCAATTCTTACTCTTGGTCATCCACTACATAGTTGTTTGCCTTGATATATGCATCTGTAGTCTACTCCCCTTTAACTACAAAAATGCTTGCTTTTATGTTGTTAATGAAGAAAAGATCACTGGGTATGACTTTAAGGTATTATCCAGGAATTTTCAAGGTATTAGATCAACTCTAAAACAAGATCATCTTAAACACCTTAGTAAAACACGTAATTTAGACATGATTTTCTTATCTGAAATAAAATTTCAAAATAAAATGGTAGAACAAGTCCTTCATAAATTACATGTTAAAGACTGGTTGATAATACCATCTATTGGTAAATCTGGAGGTTTTGATGTTGCTTGGTTTCATGGAGTCTCTGCAAACATCACATCTTTTAAAGACAAGGTTTTTAATTTCCACATTATTAAAGATAATATATGTTGCAATATTTCTTTTATATATGGTGCCTTGAATAATAACTTAAGAATGAATCAGTGAGAATGTATTAGCAAATTTAGTGACCATAGTATACCTTGGGCTATAATAGGAGATATGAATTTTATACTTCATAAGGATGAAAAAGAAGGGGGTAATGGAACATCCTCTAGTATCTTATCTTATGTTTATAGTTGTATACAGAATCTATGACTAGTAGATTTAAATTTCACTGGTTTACCATTTACTTGTACCAATAAGAGAACATGAGACCAACATATTCAGGATAGGATAGATCGTGTTATTGTGAACCACAAATGGTTAGAACTGCTCCCAAAATCTAGTACAAAACATCTAACTAGGATCGTTTCAGACCATGCACCTATAATGCTAGAAACTATACCTATTAGTGAAAAAGGAAATAAAGCACATAGGTACATGAAATGTTGGATAGAAAATAAAATTTATAATAATAATATAATCAAGTCTATAAAATAAAGTAGTAAAAGGAACTGTAATATAAATGGTTTGCTTAAAAAAAATGGAATATGACTTAAGACTTTGGAATAAATCTGAATTTGGAAACATCTTTATAAATATATCAAACATAAAAGCAGAAATTGATGCTGAAAATAGTAAAATGTATGTATGGAAGTGAAAAATAGAATAGAATTAATACCTACAAAATGAACTTAGTTCTTGGTACGAAATGGAAAAAAATATATTGGAGTCAACATGTTAAGGGAAAATGGATTAAAGAAAATGACCACAATACGAAAATTTTCCATCAAAATGCCTCAGAGAGAAAGAGAATAAACAACATTTATACTAGAAATAATAGTATTGATACCTTATTTAGTAGTATTATAGAAAAAACGGTCAGACAAGAAGAAAACATTAAACTATGTTTTATACCAGATAAAGATGAGATTAAAGAAGCCTTATTTTCTATGAATTCTTGGGGGGCACCTGGACCTGATGGGTTTTCCATGGGTTTTTACCATCATTATTGGGAAAATCTAAGTGACGAAATTGTAGACTGGGTTCAGAGGGTCTTTAAAGATAAAAGTTTTGAACAAAAATTTAATCATACTTTCGTTACTTTAATACCGAAGAATAAAATCCCTAAGACCCCAAATGATTTTAGGCATATTAGTTTAAGCAATGCCCTTTACAAGATAGTTGCAAAACTTATCTCAAATAGGATGAAACCTTTACTAGATAATCTGATATCTCAAAATCAATCTTCCTTCATTTCGAAAAGACAAATAACTAACAATATTATAGTAGCTCATGAAATTCTCCATACAATGAAGACAAGCAAAAGAAAAAATGGACATATGGCTTTGAAATTGGATTTGACTAAGGCCTTTGATAGATTAGAGTGGGACTTTATTATTAAGATTCTAGAACTTCTAGCTTTTTCGAATGATTTCTGTGATTTAATTTATGCTTGTATTTCTTCAGTTTCCTATGTTGTCCTTGTGAATGGAATTCCAGGTGAAACTTATTTCCCCACTAGAGGGATTATACATAGGGATCCTTTATTCCCCACAATTTTCATCATTTGTATGGAAGCATTGTCGAGACTATTATTTCATGCTGAAAACTTAGGAGATATCTTTGGTGTTAAAGTTACTAAAAATAGTCCTTCAATTTCGTATTTATTTTTTGTTGATGATTCTTTTCTATTTACTTTTGCTACCATAGTTCAAGCTAGAAACTTGCTTAAGTACATGTGTTAGAGCATTGCTCGGTTGAACTTACCAAGCGTTGGTATGTCAAGTTTGGTTGTCATATTTTTGTATCAAAACTCATTTAGAGTCACTTGATTAAATACTAGAGTCAACTTCGTTTAGGTTAGACTAGAAAGTCTATGAATGTTTAGACATACAAGTATTACTCCGAAGACCTGAAGAATGTGAAGAAGTAACTGATAGGTGTAGAATACATCTTGATTTAATATCTATTGGTTATGCTTTCTTTGCTATTTTTATAGTAAATTATTTATTTTACGCGTGTGTTTGAGTTATTAGGTACTCTGGAGTCGCACGGAGGAAAAGAAGAAGAAATCGCCCAATTTGAGCAAAAAGGGCAAAATTTTCATTTCATGGGCGAACACTATCTGGAGCCCAGTCTAGGTTAAAGGGAAACTCTGTTTTGGAGGAGCATTAAAGACAGACTAGCTGATGTTAAGGGGCTGCCAATTTGGGTAGCCCTTATCTAGAAGATTGGTGTGTTGTTAGCACCCATCCAACCTCAACCCTAAATCGAGAAAAGTAATCCTCTCTCAATCATTTTCACTCATTCCATCACCAGAAACTGAGAAGAGAAAAGCAGTGCAGCTGCTGCTGAAATCGATAGATTGAGATCGAGAAGTAGGCAGAAAAATTGAGATTTCGAAGGGATTTCGAAGGTGAATTAGACGATGAAGCTAAAATAGCATAAGAATGGGTTCTCACTGTTTTCTGTGTTGGTGGTTAAGTGTGTGATGAATTTGTATACTAGAGCTTGAACAGGTGAGGTGTTGTATGCTGTGAATTCATATGAAGAACAAGGAAGAACTGGTGATGATTGACTGTTGTTGTTACCGTTGAATTGAAGATGGGACAGAAAACAGTGAACAAGTGGTGGTGTTGCTGTTACAGGGAATGAAGAGTGAACGCTTAGATGCATGGTAGGAAATTGTTCCAGGGAAAGAAGAATGGCCTGAACTCGGCCTGAGAAATGCCAGAAAATAGACGGAACCCTTCCTCAATTTTCTTACAGGCGAGCCAACTCAGTGAGCGATCCGAGCCAACCAATTCAGCTGATTAAGCCGAGTTAGACAGCTGACTCGATAACTGACTCGGCTGACTTCCTTTTCTTTGACCATGTTGACTGTCAGAGACTGTTAGTTTGACCGTTATCTGTAACAGCGCCGTGACGGAATATTCCGTCGACGGAGTGAAATATTCAGGTGGGCGGTGGTTACTTTTTCGGTCGGATTTCGGTGGTACCAGGATCCGGCTGCCCAAAATAAAAGAATTTGGTGTAAACTTTTCTCATGGGTGTGAAGACTTGGATGTGGAATTCGACTTGATATTGAATTTGGAATAGAAGTGGAGGAATTTTACAAAGACAAGGACTTGGAGATTGGATGGGAAAAGGATTCTATTCCTAAGAGGATTGCAAGCAAATTGAAGCCTATATATAAATAGAGAAGTTCTCTACTTTTCTCTATGCACTTCTACACCTCTACACACACAACACTTGTGTTTTTGCTTGCTTTTCAAAATTCTTATTTTAATTATTTGTGTGAATTTCAAAAACATGAGTAGCTAATTTTCTTATTGATTGGGGATGAATTCCTAGTTCTTAACATGCTTTGAGTTATTGTTTTCAATTCTATCTTAAAGTTTTTCACATGATTATCGTTTGTTTTTGCTAATAAGAATGTTTATGCTTGATTGATAGGTCGTTTAGGTGGCCAACTAAATTGATTTGTTAATTGATATAAAGCTAGTGAAAGTTAGGGGATAAGTAATCATTTCTTGACTCTTTACACAAGTAGAAAACACGAGACCTTGCGGAGGGATTCCGTGGAGCAATTGTGTGTGAAAACAACGTTAGCAAGCAGACCTTGATCTAAGAGTCTAAGTACTAATATCAACCTAATAAATTCATGAATCTTAATGCGTTTAACTAAATTACATCTTGAGTGATCTACTACTAGGTGGTTTGGTAAATAAAATCCGGTAGTCGAGAACTTCCGTGTCCGTTGATATAAGGAATTCAGGGGTTAACACTGATCTAGCTGTTATACCTACGGTTGGTGATAATCTGTGACTAATAAAAAGTGGACAAGAACATAACTTGATTCATTGTTTTGCAACGAAGAAGGATTCCTTGATCTAATATCTCTTATTGATTTCAACTTTTGATTGCTTTATTTACTTTCTTTTTCAAACTTAAAACAAGAAAACCCCCCTTTTTGTGACAATCTTACAACTAAAAATCTCTTGATCCTCGTGGGAACGAACTTTACTACACTATATTACTTGTTAATTAGGTGGAAAAATATTAATTAATTTGTTGTAGTTACGACACACATCAAATTTTGGCACCGCTGCTCCAGCTTTAGTTGTTTTTTCTTTTATTTTCGTTTTATTTTTTTGTTTTTTAGATTTTATTTTAGTTTCTAACTTTCTTTTCTAGAATTTTTATTTCAGGTACCAGTTTTCCATGTATGGTGGACAAGAGCAAGCATATTACAACAATCAATAAGGTTTTTAACCTCAACACTATGGCAACTTCCAACCATCCATAGGATACAATCAAAACCAATCTTTTGGTTATGACCAATTTTCTACAGAACCTTATGGATATTCTCATACATATCAACAACCTTATGACGGGTATGTAAGTGGACAATCACAAGGATGGGAGGATAGTTATGCTTTTGATCTGAAATTCTCTAGTTTTGCAGATAAGATGTGTACCATGATTGGAGATCTTCAACAAAAGTTGCAAGAATCACTACAAAACCAGCAACCCTATGATTGGGAGGAACCACATCGAGAAATTTAAAGGAATTCGGAGAAATTATACGAAAAAATTACTCAACTCGATAAAAATAGGGATGAATCACTCCAACAACTTCGGGACGGCATTACTAAAATACGAAGAGACATGGATCAATACAAGGAGGAGAGGGATAAAGAAGAACTTTGGTATCAAAGCAATAACTATTTTAATGCGCCTATGGTGTGTAATGAATATTTGATCGATGATTATGTTAGAAAAATCCAACCTTTGGATACTTTTGATGACGCTAGTGTAGCTTACTCGAGCCTTGATCTTAATAATGATCAAACACCTATTGAAAAGGTAAAGCTTGAGGAAGATGCAATTAGTGCTTTTAAAAAATTCCTTAGGGAAAGATATGAGTCCGCGGTAGAGTATGAGCCTTGCAACAATGAGGAAGTTATTCCAACTCCGGATCGTAATAACGATCCTTCGCCTATTCAAAAGGAGGAGACTGGGTGTGACATCCCTATTGTTATAAACGTTGTAACACCCTCACAAGAAGATCTTAAGATTTACACCGAAGAAGAGAGGAATTCTATTCGGATGATGTGGATGTTGAAGAGATGATGCTCGATAATGAAACCAAAGAATATGATCATAATATTAATGAGTTAGACTACGAAGTATAACGCTTATTGATGTAATTTCAATGTTGTTGTAGTAGGATGATTTGTTCAAGACTTGTGAAAGCAATAGATTTTAGACTTAATTTTAAAAATAAAAATATAGCAAACTCAAAAATAAGAAGTGTTGTGAAAGTTATGGAGGAAATCAAGGGCTATGGACTCCACTATTTACCAATATCAAAGTGATTTAAATTCTCTAATTATAATCATGCAAATCATGCGTTCAAATTGATTCTAAATATTGCAAAAATTGATTTTTTTAGAAATAACAATTGTAGATCGAAAGTATGGGACATCAAAACCCTAGGCTAAGCATGCTCCATCAATTGCAATAACAATTGCTTAACAAAAACCATTTTATCAATTTATTTATATCAAGGCAAATAATCATATAATAATTGCATAAATTAAATAAAATAGAAAATACCACATTTCATTGGCGAAATAGCTTCCTCTGTCGCCCCACTGGATGGGTTTAGCTCATCATCTTGGAAACACGCTCAAAATTCGATTTTATTGCTCAAAGGGTGTTTAGAAAGGTGAATATATAAGAAAATAAAGATTTGTAACGGTTTATGGCCGTTACAGAACCCACTATATCACAAATACGGACTGTTACAAACACTACACCATTTTAAGGATATAGCAACCCAGAGTAGCAACAGCAGTAGCGCCGTTGATAAATTTCCGTTGCTATATTTTCGCAATGGCGTATTTCTATTTCGAATGTAGCGATAACAAACTTTCTGTTGCGAATAGCAACAGCAAGGTGTTCATGCATGCGAAGCACGCGTGTGATCGGGAACACTTTGACGTTTTTTTACGCCCAAGTCAAAGTTTGGTCACTCCTCTTCTTTATTTTTCCACCCTTTCAGCCTTATCTACTACAATACTACTCCCTCAGCCAAAGGAGTATTATCCTTAGAATTTTCTCAGCCATTTTCATTTTTCATCACCCGCTCTTCTTTTTTCTGCTCCCGAAGATATTTTCTCCCCTTGATATCAACTGGAGATTCAGTTCATGTCTCGATCTAAATCGATCTTCAGTCGCAGTCTTGTATTCGATCTCGTAAGTATTTATCGGTATTAGTTTTTTTATTTCAGTTAATAAATTCTAGGGTTTCACGATTTTAGGGATTTTGATTTCAGTTTCAAGCAACTAATAGAGTATATACATCTCGGGGACTTGGGTTTTCTAGATCGGTCCTCAATCTGATGTATATATTAATTTTTTTTTGTAAGTGATGTATGATTTATTTTAGTTACTAAGGTGAAGTAATAGAGTTGGGGTGGTTTTTGTAATGGCTTGATTAGAAACTTTGCTGGTTGGATCTGCTTTAGAATCATATATGGTTTAGAACCAGCAATTTTAAATGTTATTTTGTGTTTGTAAATATAAGAATGGAGAAGGTTTAGTTGAAGGAACTGATTGTTCTGTGTGTAAAGAAACTGAATGTTAAGTAACTATGTAATGTTTATTCAATTTCAAGAACTGAATGACAGTAAAGAAATTTGTAAACCGAAAGACTGTGCTATTGTGGTTTTTGGGTGTGTTTTGTAAGTTGTGCAAGTGAGATTTATGCTTGTCATCTACATTATAATGTATAAGTAACAAACTTATTGAGGTAATATACATTTGGGTCTGAACTGCATTAAGTTCTCATACTCCATTGTGACTTCAATTTTGTTACTCTATATTGCAGAATTCTTATGTTGTCTTATTTCATTCTTAAAAAATCCTTATGTTGTTTTAGTTGCTTGTCACTATGTTTTGACAATTTTTGAAGCTTTTATAGATCATTCTAGTGCTTGGAAGATCTGTGGTCAGATAGTGAAATCAGAAGTTTGCGCATATGTTGTCAAAATCTGGTGTCTGAGACTGAGCGCCTTGAAGCATTATCAGTGATATATGCACAGTTATATTTTTTTCAGTCTTTTGTGCATAATTCTAAAATTTGAGAGAGCTTAAAAGTAGTTCTAGTTTCCATTTTCTTTGTTAGTCTTATGTTTCTTCCATTGGACTTCAATTTATTTAGAAGGGAAGTAGGTAATATTTTGTTGTAATTGCGTCTCAATTAGGCATCATACTTGAGAGTTAAGTTGAAAAAAGCATACATCTTTGACTACTTTTTACATGGATGAAATTCTTTTAGTAGAATTGATCTTCTGTTCTTTAAAATCTCTAGTTCTAGGAATCGGAGTAGGTTATAACTTATAATGGAATTCTTGTCCACAAAAACTGTGGCAATGATTGCATTTTTTTCTCTTCTAGTTTGGGCGTCATTGTCTATACAAGTTTGATATTGGCTTCACAAGTTTTTTTCTTTTCTTTCTTTCATTTTAGTCTATCGATTTTAGGGTTCATCTCTGAATCTTTTTTTCGATTTTAGGGATTTTGATTTTAGTTTTTCAATTTCAGTTTATCGATTTTAGGGTTTCATCTGAAATATGTTGTTTCCGATTTCAGTTTTTCAATTTCTTCTTTCTCTTTCGATTTAAAGGTTTAATATGTGAATCTAACACGATTTTATTTTTTCCATTTTAGGGTTTGTCAAGGTTGAAGAGGTGAACTACTTTGAAGAAAGAACTCTGAAGAACTGAAGAACATAAAAATGTATAAGTTTAAATTATTGTTTTATGTTAAGTTGTTTTAGGGGTTTTGATATATTTTCAGTTTAGGGTTTAATTTCTATATTATGGTTTGTTGTAGTTATATGATTACTATTTCTATGAACTAGTAGTGAAGTTGTTTTGATTGTACTTCAATATTGTTTTTGTGAAGTTTTTTTGATTTTGGATGATAATAGCATTCTGAGATTTGGGTGTTTGCTGAACATGATAACAGAACATGATAAATAGTCCTAGTGGTGATTCTGAAAAGCTACTTGTAGCTCATTCTCTCTTCGTTGAGTGGATGTTTCTGTCGTTAACCTAAGGGCTTAGGCAACCCTACCACTAGGACTAGTTTGTTTAAATTATGAACTTAGGGACTTTTGTAAGTTTGTATGAACTGAACTTATGAAATTTTTTAAGTACTTTGTATGATCTTGTAAAGTACTGTGTTTGATCTTGTAAAGTTTATTTTGAAGAGTAATATATCATATGATGAGAACAAGAAATGGATGAAGCGCATATGTCAAAATAGAATTGGTTAGCAGGTTATTGTGATTCACTTCATAGCTACATGTTAGACTTCAAGTGGGAATATCAACTTCATGGAATAGAAACTGGCGGAGTTTATACACTTGAATTCTAACATGTAGCTTTGAAGTTCTGAGTGAAAATAAATCACGATAACTTCATGACCTAGCTCTATTGTTTGGTTGTATTCATTTCATTGATTGAAAATGCTGCTGATTTTGTATTGATGTTGAGTATATATATGGTCTGAATTTTCATTTAACATAGATACCGTCAATCTTTAGGATATGTCATCTATGGTTGATAAGGGCTGGATGAAATGTTCCCGTAAATATGCTCAGTACATATAAGGTGTTAGGTCATTTATAGAATTTGTTAATAAAAATGATGGTGGAAATACCTTATACTCATTCCCTTGTGTTAGATGTAAGAATGGTAAAGGATTGGAGCCACTTAGTAAAATTTCATTGCATTTGCTTAAGTATGGTATTCAATCTACGTATATGCCATGGTGTTTTCATGGGGAAAAGTTAGAGGTAGAATCACGGTCACATGAGGATAATACTAGTAATGGCAATGTAGTTGAGAATGTAAAAATATAGGAGATGTAGCTGTTGATCCTGCTATAGGCATGGGTGATAATTTAGGAGATGTTGCTGAGGATGTTGGTGCTGCTATAGGGGTAGATGATAATATTGGAATATGTAGTGATTCATAATGATGATGGAACCAGGAAAAGGAAGAAAAGGAAATCTGTCTATGACCGTGCAAAAGAACCGTTATATCCTTCATGTCCTAAAGGAATGACAACATTGTATGCTTCTATAAAATTGAATCACATCAAGACACAGTATGTTTTTTTTTTGATAATGGTATGACTGCACTCTTAGAGTTGATGAAGGAGTTGCTTCCTAAAGAAAACACGTTGCCATCTAAGTACCCAGAAGTGAAAAAGATGATCCAAGAACTAGGAACGGATTATATAACATATGATTCCTGCGTAAATGACTGTGTTTTGTATTGCAAGGATCGTGCATCGTTGGTGAAGTGTCCTGTTTGTCAAGAATCTAGGTATAAGAAGGTTTTTAATGATGAGAGGAAGATTACTACTATTGCGCAGAAGAAGGTAAAACATTTTTCGTTGGTTACAAGGTTAAAAAGGTTTTATAGTGAACCATGGATCGCGGAGGCAATGACTTGGCATTCTAGAGCAAAGTCAGATATAAACGTCATGTGTCATCTCGTCGATTCTTCAGCTTGGAGATGTGCAGATAGTTTTTCGCCTGAGTTTTCCAAGGAACCAAGGAATGTTACACTTGGGATATCAACTGATGGTTTCAATCCGAATGGGTGTTTCGGTCTTGCACACAGCTGTTGGCCAGTGATTCTATGTATATATAATTTAGATCCTTCGTTGTGTATGAAGCGGGAATTCTCCATGTTGACATTGTTTGATATCGTGCCCTAAAGCTCCCGGTAAAAACTTTGATGTTTATTTAGAAATATTGGTGGATGAGTTGAAGGAGTTATGGGATGGTGTTATAGCATTTGACGCCTTCAGCAATACTGAATTCTTGATGAGAGCACGGTTGTTGTGGGTAATTCACGATTTTTCGGCGTTAAGTACTTTATCTGGTTGTGTAACTCATGGATATTTTTCCTGTCCTACTTGTGGTGAAGGCACTGTTGCTGATTGTCTCCCATTTACTAAGAAGATCTGCTATAGGGGACACCGAAGATGGCTACCAACGAAACATAAGTATCACGATGACAGGACGAATTTCGATGGAGGGGTAGAGCATGGTACAACTCCATGGACACTAACAGGGCAGTAGATACAAGAGATTGTAGGTAAAATCAGATCTAAGAAGGGTAAGCGAAAACAACCTCCACTAGCAAGTTTGAAACGCAAAAGGAAGCTTATAATGAAGCGGAAACAGAAGGTGATGCCAATGCAGAAGATGAGGTTAATGACCAATATTCTTTGTTTACACGAAGATCTATTCTTTATGACTTGCCTAACTGGGGTTCAAATGCAATTCGCCATTGATAGGCTTTCGGGATTGCCTATATATAAATAACTGCAATCGCACGGTGTCTAGCTAGTAGACAGAGGCAAGTATGGGTCGAACCCACAGGGAGAGGTGAAAAGTACTGTAATCAATATCTCTAATCGACTAATTAACCGATAAAAGATGTTTTTGATATTTTTAGAATTGTAAAAAAAAATAAAAAAAATAAATTAAACTAATAAAATAAATCCAATGGGAAACTTGGTAACCAGGGTTTATAGTATCCACCACAACTTCTTTTCAATTACTGAAATGAAACATAATCCATGAATTATTTATCGTTCGTTCTATCGACATCACCTATTATATGTATTAGAGTCGCAAATATCACTGGAACGCCCTAAGCATGGCACATCAAAAGATTAAACCGAAGCATGCACCATCAAATTGCATTAGCGAGAAAGTTATACGAAGCTAAAATATTGATTCTCAACTATTATATGACTCTTCTAAGCATAACCCATTAAAGATATTAACCCAAGCATGAGATTATCAAATAATGAGACAAAAATATATTATGAACCTAACAATTACGCACAAAGGTTTACAAAACCGGTGAAGCAACAACTCATTTCTCATTAAATCAATATATAAAATCATGGAATTAATTTATTCAAATCATAATAGTCTTTTGCTAAATATTATTCAATTGAAAATATCCTAAAACTCCATGTGGTTTCAACATAAACCCTAGTTACAAAAAATCTTAGCAAAACATGGTTTTCTCAAAGCCATAAACATATCGGAGGAGATCTTGCTAATCAAAATCGAAAATGGGAGAAAGAAAACTTCAAAGTTCAAACCGTATAGGCTCTGTCGCCTCTGTCTCCTTTTCAATCTCTATTCCTTGTTCCCTAGTTGCGTCTCCAGTAGCCGGATTCCCCCTTTTTCTTATGTTTACAAAACTAGTTTTACACCCGTGCTACGCACGGGTTCTGTTCACGCTTATAAACTATGGGAGGCCATGTTTTATCTGAAAAAAATCTCTCCATTCCTATTTCCTAATCAGTTTAGTGACTCTATGTTTTATCTTTCTTTTTTTTGAAAAGAGAATTTTATTTAAAGGCTCGAAATTCAAGGGTTACATAGTTTAGGAATGTAGCATTCCCAGTCTTTACAATCGGGTAAATTAAGCATAACTAATTCCCAATTATAAGAATTAACTTCTGACCATCTTGTTCGATTAGACCTTATCCCTTTGATAGCATGGATATTTCTGCGATTTTTGATTCTTGTTTTGATTCCTGTTACCTGCATAGTTTCGTCACAATCTTTGTTTTTTCTTGAACCTGGTATCTGAATCCAAAGTTGGTGTAGAGCACAACAGTTACAACTAGCCCAGTAGTTGTTGAAGGTGTGATGATGGTCGATCCGAAGTGTGAAGGTTATAAAACCTTCTTCAATGACTATCCACAAGAATAGCCGTAATTTTGAAGGATACTTCAGAGTTTGAACAATGAAGTGATCCATTAGTGTTGGTGATGGTTCTGTAGCCGAGGGGTTGGCGGATTGGTCGTTGTTCCTGATGTGCTGTGGTGTAACGCTCATGTTCCCACCTTCTATGAGCACCTTTTGTAGTTATTGACGTGAAACTTGCATCAAGGAAACCTGGTGTTGATGATTCGCAGATCCTAGACTATCCTTAGTACTACTAATAAACTTGTCTAAAAACATGAAAAAAAACAAATACAAAAGCATATACTAGTTGACGATTATGGTCATTCTCATACTGGTTGGCAAAGTTGCATCGGCTATTATCTTTGTTTCTTGACTTCAGCTGCCTATGTGGGGGGTGTTGATGTGGTTGTTGGTGATGGTGTGGAGCCGAGTTGTTGTTGTAGTATCGTAGTAGCTGAGAGTAAACAGAGCCTACAGAATGAACCCATGCTATAGCATGGTAGAGACCAAAAACTAAACCTAGACCTAAAGACCAACTGGAATATGGTGCTAGATCACACTTATTTATATACATGAAAGGATAAGACGACCAAGCATCAAGCGCGAGTTCGTGCCATATTTGTACGGTCAAAACCTGGTGTTTCCTTTGACATCCCCTCCGGACCTTACTCATTTTGCATGCGAGTTGGTTCCCGAGAGTTGGTTCTGCCAACATCTCGCATTTCTCCATATATGGTTGAGACGTGCTGTGGTTGCCTTTGAATTGGTTTAATCGGGGTTGTAGCCGAGTTTTGACTGGCTGGAGTACTTGTTGTTTTGCTGACCGTTGACTTGACTTTGCCATATGTGATAGTTACTCGATGTGACACACTATTTTTTGGTAAGACGTGGCTTGAAGTCAGTGTTAATTGTATAAAGCCGTGCCCGCGATTAATGGTGTTGTGTCGAGAGAACTTTTTATCCGTCAGGTGAGACAGGTTTGACAGCTCATACTTATCTGTTTTAGCTCGGGACATTGTCTCGCTTCGGTTTCGCATGCCGCAGAATTTGCGGGTGAATTATTGGATGCTGGTGTCCACATCACACTTGGTGGGACAACGTCTTTAGCTAGTCGACTCGGAACTGAAATTTTTTGAGATGACTCAGACCCATTTAAACAGACGATTTTTGGTTTCTCTCTATCAACAGCAGAGATATTTGATGGAGATCTAGTTTGAGGCTGGTGGATGTTGCTTGAGAATAACAGCAGTAGATCACTACGTTGGTACCCATCAGTACATCGGAGGAGAGAACTTAGAGGACCGATTCCAAAAATTCAATCCAATAGTTTTTGCTTGCCAAAGTGAAGAAGCTTGACCCAGTTCCTAATATGTTTCAAATCACACATCGAACCTTCTACCAAGATTAGAAATTTGTGGTGATATGCGAATAAGATCCTAAAACCTCTTGAATTCATTTGACTATGATGTTCGTAGATGGTTGTAGAAGAACATGTGTCTAGCTCCCTCTTGAAATCAGCATCTAAATAGGACTCAAATTTAAACCAGAGATGGTCATCCGTGTTCATAGCAAATTTTTTCTTTTTTTTCTTCTTCATGACAGAAAACAGAGAATTAAGGTGGTATAAGCTTATAGTAAAAATACAAACGATTCCCAGAAATTCAATTAGAGTTTTTCTCTTGTTGGGTGATTTTAGATTGAACCCATCTTTAAATTGCAGGAGCAAAGATACTCAGGGGATAAGCAAAACCGATTTGCAACAGTAGCTATACCAACAAATTAATCAACAACGATGAACTCCAAATATCAATCATGATTAAATATAGCAAGGAAACCAAAGTAAACGAACAAAACTCACAGTTAGAACCGGATTGAGAATTGAAATCCAAACCCAATCTAGGGCATCCTCTCTTGCTGGTTGGAGATAGTTTGATTCCTCTCAAACTAAATTGCAAGACGAAAAACACACTTCTAGTAGTTTGACAAATTCAATTCTTTGTTTTATCATCTGTGAATTGTTGGTTTCATCTTGTTGATTGGTTTAATCAAAAGGTTTTTCTGATGGATAAAGGCTGTTAATGGTTGTTTTTGGTGTGACTCGTTCACCCGAGTTGCAGAGCAAAAATCGGAGGAAAGAGAAAACTACTAACCCTATGTTTTATCTGTATATAATTTACCCAATATTTATCTCCTTCCAGTGGCGCATTTTCAAAATTTTCGAATTCAGCACCCAATTCCTTGCAAAATTCAACTATTTTTACCACTCTGCACTATAAACGCTGATTACCATACCACAACAATAATTTGAGTACATTTTTCTCAAATATGTACTTGTTCCGTATATCATATATTCGTAGTGTCGGAAATCATCCTAAATATTGTTTTTTCGTGTTTTTTATTGTATCCTTGATCCATTAATGGAATGATTTATATTTAATTCTCCCTCACAATGTCCGGTTTCAGTGGATGTGTTAATTATTATTTTTCTAAGCTATTTTACCCACAAACAGAACACCATGTGAACTGCAGATTTTGAAAAACGAAAAAAACACTTGTGCATTTGAAGTTGAGAATCCCTAATGTAAACTAAAGAACGACTCTTGCATCATACAATCTTGAATCAAATTTGCCCAACCAATTCACCCAACCAAACAACGCGGGAAACATAATGTCAGGCAGCCCCTAATTAAGGCCAATTTTATGGTGTAGAACCCATAAGCTGTACTTAATGTAATAAGGCCTAAATCAAAAAAAGTGACGACTATTTTATGTTGCAACTGCATATCAAGCACCCAGGTTTGTGTCTGGCTCTGGATGCGCGACAAAACAGAGGTGAAACAAAATAAAAGAACCAAAAATCAAATTAACTCCAAGTAAAGAAATAAAGACAATACCCTCCAGCAGATCCTCTTAGCACCCTCACTCTACTTGAAAGCTCACTTCATTTCTTCTCGACAGCAGACTTGGTAGTCTTGGCTCCTGCTGGGTCCTTCACAACTTTCTTGATGACACCAATAGCTACTGTCTGCCTCATGTCCCTAAGACCCTAACAGCGAAAAGTCTAAGAACTGGGAGAAAGTTATACCTTGTTACAAAGAACGTGCTCATTGGGTCTGAGCATCCTTTGAGAACCTCAAAACCACCAGGGGTAGAATCAATAATGAGGACCGCACAATCATCCTAAGAGGTACCATTAAACATGTATTTGATAAAGTTTGATAAAGTCACGATGTCCAGGAGCATCAATAATTTTGCAGTAGTACTTTGTGGTCTCAAACTTCCGCTGGACTTATCATGCTCACGTTCAGTCTTAAGCTCATCCCAGCAGCCTCCTTCTCGATCCTTTGCACAACACAGTTGTCAATAACTCCAAGCTTGTAGATCAAGTGACCAATGGTGGTCGACTTTCCAGAGTCAACATGTCCAATGACGTCAATGTTGATATGAACTTTCTCTTTACCCGTCCGTATTGAATTCGTACAACATTTATCAAAACAAAACTAACCTTGAATTATAATAATTACAGATGGCAAAGAGACATACGTAAAGTTTGCTTACATAAATGAATTATGGAGGCATAGTTAGTAACTCATAAGAAATGCCTTCAGTGCACTTTCATTGACTGATCCCAAATAATGAGCAACTTCGGCTACCGAAATTCCTGAACGTCATGGAGACAATACCCTTGTATCTTCCATTCTTCTCCTTTTTCTATTTGTCATCATCCTATTCTCTCCCTCTTAAAAGTAATTTTTTCTGATCTTCTTCCATAAGCTTAAAATTGATTTCCCATTGCAAAATCACCGAAATTATTTCCAAGGAAGGTGAAATGCTTCGAGCAAGTCTCTACTAAGAACGAAAATATGAGAAACTGGGGACATCAACTCCTATAGACTCTTCAGGGTGAGTCTGACTGATGATATGATTTTGCAATAAGTCATAATTTCAAAATACAATAAAATCATATTGTAATATTGTAAATCATCAGTCATCATGAATATGGTTCTCCACTCATTGCAACACCAGTAAGAATTATATCATTTGCAGATTTTAAAAGCAGATATCACACTTTGAAGAAATTTCAGGGGGATGCAATGTGTAATGAAAAACAAAAACTAATGCAGGATATTATCAACATAATTTTTTCCAGAGCCAAGCCAAAATATTTAAGACACTTCAGCAAATAATATTAAACTGAACCTCCAAAGAGGAATAAAACGAAAACAAAATAACCTAAAATTCCATATTTAAATTGCTCAAATATACTTCATACTAATTTATTTCCAAAACTTATTAACAACCCAGAAATTTTAAAGATATACTAAAAGGACAACCAAACCATGCATCTGAAATCAGTTTCCTATATTACTATGGATAAAAACATAAAAATATTTAGAATAAAAGATCACCTTTTTCGCTGGGGCGGCCAATGCTCTACAAAAGAGAAAGTGGGTACTTGACTCCAGAGTTTTTTTTCCATTTCCGATAACATCCAGCAACACATTCGATCACAACCAGCAACACACAAAGTGACTTATAACTGAACTTTTCATTGCAGTCCCCAGTAAAGCATGTACAACAACATAACTACGTACACCATCTACAGCTTCACCACAATGTTAACCCCTCATCGGATTTCTTAGAACAGACTGTGGCTTAGTCTCCATTGTGGAATAAGGTACAACAACATTGTTCTGCAGAAACAAAATATAGTCCTTTTTCAATAATGATCTAGACCCTTAAACTGAAATCAAGAAAAAACATCAATAAAATAAAAAAAAAATAACCGTTGCATATTTTTAAAAGGCTTCATGGTCATGAGCACCCGAGGAGTTTGATTTCTCATTAACGAATAAGATTTTTTCATGACTTTCTTGAGAGGGACGACATAGATGATGTCATTGGAAACCTCTCTTTCTGGTATCACCCAAAAATTTAGCTGCTCAGGATGAAATTTTTTTTGTAAAATTGTGTTTACCTACATTGTGTTTATCCTGATGAAACATCGAGTTTGAGAAGTGGATATGAGTTTGAGTTCGCGAGCTGTTTTTTAATCTTCATAAAGCTAATTTCAGCATTTCCTTCGAGCTGTCA
>JAJJWW010000984.1:0-26742 GCA_023531295.1 Papaver armeniacum | reverse complement strand
GAAGGCCGTGATATGCTGGCTTGCCATGTCCTTGTACAGCCAAGATGGCCGGATCCGGCCTCGCGGGAGTTGATGAATGTTTTCCTCCCTAATCCTACTTGTAGAAATACGAATAAGACATATATGGGAGGGAGTTGGTTGGAAGTCAAAAACAAGATATGTCCCAAAACTCGTGGGAAGCCCATGGCAACACATTTGGACCAATTTTGAAGCCAAAAATTGCTTGGTCATACTCGAAATGCAACACTAGACGCTTGACCGGATCGAATGCTTTCGGCCGTCGTGGCTGAGCGCTGCTAAGAGCACAGGCAGAAGCTCGACCATCATGGCCGGGCTTGAGTACGGTGAGGCTTGCTAGGATGCGAGCCGCTACGGCCAAGGCAGTAGTGATATGCAAGCGCAAGCTTGGAGGGTCAGCCTCGGCCAAGAAGGCAGTGATATGCTAGCTTGCCATGTCCATGTACAGCCAAGATGGCCGGATCCGGCCTCGGGGAGTTGATGAATGTTTTCCTCCCTAATCCTACTTGTAGAAATGCGAATAAGACATATATAGGGAGGGAGTTGGTTGGAAGTCCAAAACAAGATATGTCCCAAAACTCGTTGGAAGCCCATGGCAACACATTTGGACCAATTTTGAAGCCAAAACTTGCTTGGTCATACTCGAAATGCAACACTAGACACTTGACGGATCGAATGCTCAGCCATCATGGCTGGACCCTGCAAGCAGGCCTGGACGAAGCTCGGCCATCATGGCCGGGCTTGAAGGCTGGGAGCTTGCCGGAACGACGCTCGGCCAAGGCGGCCGTGATATACAAGCTGCGAAGCTTGGAGGGTCGGCGCTCAGCCAAAGAAGGCACGTGATATGCTAGCTTGCCATGTCCATGTACAGCCAAGATGGCGGGATCCGGCCTCGGGAGTTGATGAATGTTTTCCTCCCTAATCCTACTTGTAGAAATGCGAATAAGACATATATAGGGAGGGGAGTTGGTTGGAAGTCCAAAAACAAGATATGTCCCAAAACTCGTTGGAAGCCCTTGGCAACACATTTGGACCAATTTTGACAGATGCTTGGTCATGCCGAAATGCAACACTACACTTATGTGGATGAATCTGTATCATGGTGAATGGCCCTGCTTGAGAGCACTGGGCGACTTCAGCCATATGGCGGGCTTGAAAGGCTATGAGCTTCAAGATCGGCTAAACCCAGGCAATGCGTGATATGCAAAAGTTTGCAAGCTTGGAGGGTCGAGCGCTACGGCCAGAGAGGCGTGATATGCTAGCTTGCCATGTCCATGTGCGACCAAGATGGCGGGATCCAGGCCTCGGGAGATGATGAATGTTTTCCTCCCATAATCCACACTTGTAGAAAATGCGAATAAGACATATATAGGGGGAGTTGGTTGGAAGTCAAAAACAAGATATGTCCCAAAACTCGTTGAAAGCCCATGGCTTGTTTGGACCAATTTTGAAGCCAAATTATTGGCCATACTCGAAATGCAACACATAGACATGACGGATCGAATGCTCGACCCAATCAGCGTGCGTGGGCTGGCAGGGCACAGACGAGCTCAGCCATCATGGCGGGCTTGGCGGAGCTGCGGAGCAGCGTTCGGCCAGACCGGCCGTGATATACAGGGTTGCAAGCTTGGAGGGTCGGCGCTGGGCGAGAAGGCGGCAGTGATATGCTAGCTTGCCATGTCCATGTGACCAAGATGGCCGGGATCCGACCTCGGGGGTTGATGAATGTTTTCCTCCCTAATCCTACTTGTAGAAATGCGAATAAGACATATAGGGGGAGGGAGTTGGTTGGAAGTCCAAAAACAAGATATGTCTAAAACTCGTTGGAAGCCCATGGCAACACATTTGGACCAATTTTGAAGCAAAAATTCCTTGGTCATACTCGAAATGCAACACTACACACTTGTCGGATCGAATGCTCGACCATCATGGCTGGACAACCTGCAAGCAGGCCTGGACAAGCTCAGCTGTCCTGTAGTAGGGCTTGAAAGTGGGAGCTTGCCGGATCAGTAACAGCCAAGGCAGCCCGTGATATGCAAGTGCAGCAAGCTTGGAGGAGTCCCGCGCTCGACCAAGAGGCCGTGATATGCTAGCTTGCCATGTCCATGTACAGCCAAGATGGCCGGATCAGGCCTCGGGGAGTTGATGAATGTTTTTTCCTCCCCTAATCCTACTTGTAAAATGCGAATAAGACATATAGGGAGGGGAGTTGGTTGGAAGTCCAAAAACAAGATATGTCCCAAAACTCGTTGGAAGCCCATGGCAACACATTTTGGACCAATTTTGAAGCCAAAAATTGCTTGGTCATACTCGAAATGCAACACTACACACTTGACGGATCGAATGCTCGACCATCATGTTTAAGGACAATCCAGCGAGCACAGACGAAGCTCAAGCCATCATGGCCGGGCTTGAAAGGCTGCGACTTGCCGGATCGAGCGCTCGGCCAAGGCCAGGCCGTGATATATCAAAGAGTACCAAGCTTGGAGGGTCGCGCTCAGCCAAGAAAGTGCCGTGATATGCTAGCTTGCCATGTCCATGTCAGCCCAAGATGGCGGGATCCGGCCTCGGGGAGTTGATGAATGTTTTCCTCCCTAATCCTACTTGTAGAAATGCGAATAAGACATATATAGGGAGGGGAGTTGGTTGGAAGTCCAAAAACAAGATATGTCCCAAAACTCGTTGGAAGCCCATGGCAACACATTTGGACCAATTTTGAAGCCAAAAATTGCTTGGTCATACTCGAAATGCAACACTAGACACTTGACGGATCGAATGCTCAGCCATCATGGCTGGACAGCAGTTGAGGCCTGGACAAGCTCGGCCATCATGGCCGGGCTTGAAAGGCTGGGAGCTTCTTAGGAGCAGGCGCTCGGCCAAGGCAGCCGTGATATACAAGCTGCAAGCTTGGAGGTCAGCTCGGCCAAAGAAGGCGTGATATGCTAGCTTGCCATGTCCATGTCGACCAAGATGGCCGATCCGACCTCGGGGAGTTGATGAATGATTTTTTCCTCCCCTAATCCTATTTGTAGAAATGCGAATAAGACATATATAGGGAAGGGACGTTGGTTGGGAAAAATAGTTGGTTTGGCATCAGTTGGCTCATCCTCATGCGCCAATTGTGTCAGTCCCCAGCTGAGTGAAGCTTCACTCTTGCAATTTGCAGGTTTTGCCAAGCACGTGAAGCCTCATCTTGCAATTTGCAAGTTTGGCCAAGCGGTGAAGCTTCATTCCTCCAAGTTGCGATCCGGCCTAGCACGATGAAGCTTCATTCTTACAAGTTGGAAGTCCCTCGGTCATAATGAAGCTTCATTTGGGCTAGGCCTCGAAGCAGATCGGCCTCGAGGAGTTGATGAATGATTTTCCTCCCTAATCCTATTTGTAGAAATGCGAATAAGACATATATGGGAAGGGACGTTGGTTGGGAAAAATAGTTGGTTTGGCATCAATTGGCTCATCCTCATGCGCCAATGTGTAGTCCCAGTGAGTGATGCTTCGCTCTTGCAATTTGAGTTTGGCCAAGCACGTGAAGCCTCATCTTGCAATTTGCAAGTTTGGCCAAGCGATGAAGCTTCATTCCTCCAAGTTGCGATCCGGCCTAGCACGATGAAGCTTTTCTTACAAGTTGGAAGTCCCTCGGTCATAATGAAGCTTCATTTGGGCTAGGCCTCGGCAAGATCCGGCCTCGGGGAGTTGATGAATGATTTTTCCTCCCCTAATCCTATTTGTAGAAATGCGAATAAGACATATATAGGGAAGGGACGTTGGTTGGGAAAAATTGTTGGTTTGGCATCTGTTGGCTCATCCTCATGCGCCATTTGTGTAAGTCCCCAGCTGAGTGAAGCTTCACTCTTGCAATTTGCAGGTTTGGCCAAGCACGTGAAGCCTCATCTTGCAATTTGCAAGTTTGGCCAAGCGATGAAGCTTCATTCTTACAAGTTGGAAGTCCCTCGGTCATAATGAAGCTTCATTTGGGCTGGGCCTCGGCAAGATCCGGCCTCGGGGCGTTGATGAATGATTTTTCCTCCCCTAATCCTATTTGTAGAAATGCGGATAAGACATATATAGGGAAGGGACGTTGGTTGGGAAAAATAGTTGGTTTGGCATCAATTGGCTCATCCTCATGTGATTGTGTAAGTCCCAGTGAGTGAAGCTTCACTCTTGCAATTTACTGAGTTTGGCCAAGCACGTGAAGCCTCATCTTTGTTTGCAAGTTTGGCCAAGCAGTGAAGCTTCATTCCTCAGAGTTGCGTCCAGGCCTAGCACGATGAAGCTTCATTCTTACAAGTTGGAAGTCCCGGTCATAATGAAGCTTCATTTGGGCTAGGCCTCGGCAGATCCGGCCTCGGGGAGTTGATGAATGATTTTTCCTCCCCTAATCCTATTTGTAGAAATCACGAATAAGACAAATAGGAAGGGACGTTGGTTGGGAAAAATAGTTGGTTTGGCATCAATTGGCTCATCCTCATGCGCCAATTGTAAGTCCCAAACTGAGTGAAGCTTCACTCTTGCAATTTGCGAGTTTTGGCCAAGCACGTGAAGCCTCATCTTGCAATTTGCAAGTTTGTCAGATGAAAGCTTCATTCCTCAGTTGCGATCCGGCCTGCTTACATGAAGCTTCATTCTTACAGGTTGGAAGTCCTCGGTCATAATGAAGCTTCATTTGGGCTGAGCCTCGCGAAGATCGGCCTCGGGAGTTGATGAATGATTTTTCCTCCCTAATCCTATTTGTAGAAATGCGAATAAGACATATATATAGGAAGGGACATTGGTTGGGAAAAATAGTTGGTTTGGCATCAATTGGCTCATCCTCATGTGATTTGCGTAGAGTCCCACTGGAAATGAAGCTTCACTCTTGCAATTTGTAAGTTTGGTTGCACGTGAAGCCTCATCTTGCAATTTGCAAGTTTGGCCAATCGAGTGAAGCTTAATCTCAGAAATTGATCAGGCCTAGCACGATGAAGCTCGTTGTACTGCAAGTTGGAAGTCCCTCGGTCATAATGAAACTTCACATTTGGGCTAGGCCTCGGCAAGATCCGGCCTCGGGAGTTGATGAATGATTTTCTCCCTAATCCTATTTGTAGAAATCTCGAATAAGACATATATGGGGAAGGGGCGTTGGTTGGGGAAAAATAGTTGGTTTGGCATCAATTGGCTCATCCTCATGCGCCCGGTTGTGCAAGTCCCAGTGGTGACTTCATCTTGCAATTTGCGAGTTTTGGCCAGCTGCCCGTGAAGCCTCATCTTACAATTTACAAGTTTGGCCAACGGTGAAGCTTCATTCCTCCCAGTTCGCGATCCGGCTAGTGATGAAGCTTCATTCTTACAGGATGGAAGTCCCTCGGTCGCCAATGAAGCCGTTTGGGCACAGGCCTCGCCGAGTCGGCCTCGGGGAGTTGATGAATGATTTTCCTCCCTAATCCTATTTGTAGAAATGCTGAATAAGACATATATAGGAAGGGGCGTTGGTTGGGAAAAATAAATTGGTTTGGCATCGAGTTGGCTCATCTTCATGGGAAAGGGGTGGTTTCCAATTCTTGTTGGTTGGCCAAGAAAGCCTGTCTGCATAGTTGGTTTCATTCCTCAAATTCACATCCCAGGTCTAAAGACCTATGAAGCTTCATTCTTACAAGTCCTCGGTCACCTCACAAACTCTACCAGTCGGGAGTTGATGAATGATTTTTCCCAATCCTATTTGTAGAAACGTAGACATATAGGGAAGGGACGTTCATCAATTGGCTCGTCCTCATGCGCCAATTGTGTAAGTCCCTAAACAGCTGATGACTTCACTCTTGCAATTTGCGAGTTTGGCCAAGCACGTGAAGCCTCGTCTTGCAATTTGCAAGTTTGGCCAGCAGTGAAGCTTCGTTTCTCAAGTTGTGATCCGGCCTAGCACGATGAAGCTTCATTCTTACAAGTTGGAAGTCCCTCGGTCATAATGAAGCTTCATTTGGGCTAGGCCTGAAGCGTCCGGCCTCGGGGAGTTGATGAATGATTTTCCTCCCAATCCCTGATTTTGTAATCACGAATAAGACATATAGGGAAGGGACGTTGGTTGGCATTAAATAGTTGGTTTGGCATCGGTTGGCTCGTCTTCATGCTTGATTATGTAAGTCCCAGCTCAGTGTTTTACTCTTGCAATTTTACGGGTTTGTCCAAGCTACCCGTGAAGCCTCATCTTGTTTTACAGGTTACCATGCATAATGGCTTCATTCCTCCAAGTTAAAGTCTTTCGATCGTGTTGTAGTTGGCTCATATTCATGCGGCAACCCCAACCAAGTCCCGAGCCGAATAATTTCGGCATTGCCCGTTTTCCTTCAAGGCGAAGGAAATCGATTGATCTCGCAAATAATATATTTTCACCTTGTAGTGTTCTCTTGGAATGATTTGTCCGGTGTTAGTATGCGTTAACACCTTAAGTGAAACAATTTGCAATTCTCTGGAGGCGGTTGTTTCTTTTTAATGGACAATACGTGTTGGCGTATGAGTGGTGTTGTTTGGTTTTCTTGTCTTTGGTTGGCTCTCCCGGCTCGAGCGGCTGGCGCAAAGCTTAGTCCTCTTGATCCGTCCCGCATGTTTTCCTTCGACTACCGTTTGTGGTTTCTTTGTGTTGCCTACCTATCGATCGAAGGTATAGATTTTGTCCTACGACTTCTATTGCCTCTCGTGCTCTCAAGGTGTAGCGAGATGGTACTGACAAAGAGTCTCGTGTTTCCCATTGTTCGGTGATATTATTATCTAGTTCTCATGGAGCATGAAGATCTTTTGTTCCCTTGGATCGGAGATGATGCCATGTGGAGCTCGGAGTATTTTCAAGCCCAGAAAAAGGATTTCCAAAATCAGTTGCTATCTTCTTCCGGAGTGTTCGCTCGGAATGATTTGTCCAGGTGCTCTTGCAAGTTTGGGCTTTCCTTGAGTGGATTGGCTTGCTAGTTCTATTGGAGACGGTGAAATTCCGACGACGGTCCAGTGCCGAGAAGATGGCGTCATTGAGGAATGCTACCTGGTTGATCTGCCGGTAGTCATATGCTTGTCTCAAAGATTAAGCCATGCATGTGTAAGTATGAACTAATTCAGACTGTGAAACTGCGAATGGCTCATTAAATCAGATATAGTTTGTTTGATGGTACTTGCTACTCGGATAACCGTAGTAATTCTAGAGCTAATACGTGCAACAAACCCAGACTTATGGAAGGGATGCATTTATTAGATAAAAGGTCGACGCGGGCTTTGCCGTTGCTCGAATGATTCATGATAACTTGACGGATCGCACGGCCTTTGTCTTGCGACGCATCATTCCAATTTACCTATCAACTTTGATGGTAGGATAGTGGTGGCTACCTGGTGTTGACGGGTAGCGGAGAATTAGGGTTGATTGGGAGAGAGTTTTGAAAGCAGCTACATCATCAAGAAGGACCAGCGCGCAAATTACCCAATCCTAATACGAGAAGTGGTGATGATAAATAACATCTTGAGGGATCTTGATGCAGTGATGGAATAAATTATAATCTAAATCCCTGCCGAGGATCCATTGGAGGGGGCAAATCACGTTGCCAATGACCGCGGTAATTCGACTCCAATAGCGTATATTAAGTTATTTGTGATTAAAAGCTCGTAGTTGGACTTTGGGTTGGTCAAATCCAGTCCGCCCTTTGGGTGTGCAGATCGATCTGTCCACTCTTTGACGATGCGTTCCTAGCCTTAATTGACGGGGTCGTTTTCGGTCTTTGTTACTTTGAAGAAATTGAGTGCTCAAAGCAAGCCCAAGCTGGATACAGTAGCATGGGATAACATCATAGGATTTGATCCTATTAGTTGACCCTTGGGGATAGGAGTAATGATTAACGAGAGACAGTCGGGGGCATTCGTATTTGCATGATCGGTGGTCTTGGATTTATGAAAAATGAACAACTCGAAAGCATTTATAAGGATGTTTTTCATTAATCGAAACCGAAAAGTTGGGGGCTCGGCTTGATCGGGAATCTTGAATCCCAGTCTCAGCAACGATGCGAGCCGGATCGGCGGATGTTGCTTTTAAGACTCATGGCGCCTTATGAAAGTCAAAGTTTTTGAGTTAGGGAGTATGGTAAAGTGAAACTTTAAAGGGGTGACGGAGGCACCACCGGGTGGGCCTGCGGCTTAATTTGACTCAGCTCTGCAGACTTGCAGGTCAGTTAGTAAGATTGGCAGTGGCGACTCTTTCTTGATTCTATGGGTGGTGGTGCATGGCCGTTCTTAGTTGGTGGAGCGATTTGTGCAGTTAATTAGTTGCTTGAGCAGAGACCTCGGCCTGCCTAACTAGCTATGCGGAGGATTCCCTCGCGACGGCTTCTTAGAGGGACTATGGCCGTTTAGGCCACGGAAGTTTGAGGCAATAACAGTCTGTGATGCCCTTAGATGTTGGGCATACATGCCATACAACGATGTATTCAACGAGTATACTAGCCTTGGCCGGCAGATTAAAATTTGTCTGTGAAAAGTTCATCGTGATGGGGATAGATCATTGCAATTGTTGGTCTTAAACGAGAATTCCTAGTAGCGCGGTAAATGCGGCTCGCGTTGATACGTCCTTGCCCTTTGTACACCTTGCCCGTCGCTCCCTACGATTGAATGGTCGTGAAGTGTTCGGATATGTGACATGAGCGGTCCGCCCGCCCGATGTGTCTGTGAAAATGTGAACCTTATCATTTAGGAAAGGAGAAATCAGCCAATAAGGTTAAGTAGGTGAACTGACGGAAGGATCATTGTCGAAACACCTTGAAGCGACAGACCAGAGAACACGTGAATCCAAGTTCAGTGGTGATGCAAGTGGGGAGGATCCCCCTTGCTCCACCGCTCGGTCGGGAGTTGGCTACGCCCTCTCTTACGTCTAGAGCGCCGAACCCAAGCGCGGTAAGCGCGGAAAAACAAATGGATACTAAGCGTGCCTCTTCTCTTTATCCACGCCTCGGTAGAGAGAAATGCAGCAGTAGGTGTCGCAATCCAATCTTAGGCACTTCTGGCAAAGCGGATATCTCGGCTCACCATCTGCATGAAGCGTGTGCGAAATGCGTCCTTGGTGTGAATTGCGAGAATCGCAAAGTGAACCATCGAGTTTTTTTGAAGCATGATTCGCCCCAAGCTGCGCCGGGCCGAGGGCACGCTTGCTGGGCATCCGCGCCGCCCAAGAGTCTCCCCCTCGGCTCATGTCTTGGCGCCGGCGACATTGGCATCTCTGACGAATGGGAGGATATTGACCCCGGTGCCTTGAAAGTGCGGTCGGTCTAGCTCCACGAGCCACAGGAGGCCGGCGTCACGATTCGTGGTGGTCGACACTCGTTGTCTCTCTTCATTCACGAATCGAGTGTCTGCTGTGCCTGCGGGTGAAGGACCATAAGGAACCCATCGGACCAGTAATTACGGCTCCCACTCTGCGACCCCGGGTCAGCGGGACTACCGGCTGAATTTAAGCATATCAATAAGCGGAGGAGAGAAACTTACAAGGATTCCCCTAGTAACGGCGACGGCAGGAACGGCCCGGCTGAGAATCGGACGGCTTCATTTGTCCAGAGTGTAGTCTGTAGAAGCGTCCTCGGCGACGGACCGGGCCCCAGTCCCCTGGAAGAGGCGCACGAGAGGGTGAGAGCCGTCGTGCTCGGACCACGTCGCGCCACTGGCGTCGTCGGCGAGTCGGGTTGTTTGGGAATGCGGCCCAAAGCGGGCGTAAGTGTAGTCCAAGGCTAAATGCGGCGAGGCTAGATAGCGAACAAGTGCAGCGAGGGAAAGATGAAAAGGACTTTGAAAGAGAGTCAAAGAGTGCTTGAAATTGTCGGGAGGAAGCGGATGGGGGCGGCGATGTGCCCGGTCGGATGCGGAACGGTGATGGCCGGTCCGCCCGATCGGCTCGGGGGTGCGGACCGACGCGGATTGAGGCGGCGTCCCAAGCCGGGCTGTAGTCATGCCCGCGGAGACGTCGTCGCCTCGATCGTGGTGGGCGACACGCGCCTCACGGCGTGCCTGCAGCAACAGCGTGCTCCCGGCGTCGGCTTTGTGGGTTCCCATTCGGCCGTCTTGAAACACGGACCAGGAGTCGACATGTGTGCGAGTCCACGGGCGAGTAAAACCAAGTAAGGCGTGAGAAGGCGGCGCGGGATCCCCTTGTGGGTTGCACATGCGCCGGCAGGCCTAGATCTTACGTGAAGGGTTCGAGTGAGAGCATACTGTCGGGACAGAAAGATGGTGAACTATGCACGAGCGGGGCGAAGCGAGAGAAACTACGGTGGAGGCTCGCGACGTCTGACGATGCAAATCGTTCGTCGACTTGGGTATAGGGGCGAAAGACTAATCGAGGCAGGTCTAGTAGCTGGTTCCCTCAGGAGTTTCCCTCGGGATAGGCCGGAGCCCGCGGGCGAGTTCTATCCGGGTAAAGCCGATGATTAGAGGCATCGGGGGCGCAACGCCCTCGACCTATTCTCAAACTTTAAATAGGTGGGGCGCGCGGCATGCTCCAGTGCAGCCGCGCCACGGAATCGAGGCTCAGTGGGCCATTTTCGGTAGCGAAGCGGCGATGCGGGATGAGCCAGGAAGCCGGGTTACGGTGCCCAGCTGCGCGCTAACCTAGAACCCATAAGGTGTTGGTCGATTAAGACAACGGGACGGTGGTCATGGAAGTCGAAATCGCTAAGGAGTGTGTAACAACTCCACTGCAAGTCAACTAGCTAGAAAATGGATCGTGCTGAAGCCTTGACGCCACCTGTGCCCGTCGAGGCATCGTTAAGCCTAGATGAGTAGGAGCGCGGCGGTAGGCTCGAAACCTAGGCGGTGAGGCGGGGCAGAACCTCAGGTCGGTGCTGAATCTTGGTGGTAGTGGCAAATATTCAAATGAGAACTTTGAAGGCCGAAGGGGAAAGGTTCCATGTGAACGGCACTTGCATGGGTTGGTCGATCCTAAGAGACGGGAAGCCGTCGAGAAGCGTGCAACACGCGAGACCGAAAGGGAATCGGGTTAAATTCACGAGCAGGACGTGGCGGTGACAGCAACGCATTAGGGAGTCGGAGACGTCGGCGGGGGCCTCGGAAAGAGTTATCTTTTCGTTCAACGGCACCTGCCCACCGAAACAGTTCGGCCGAATGGGAGAGTGAGGGTCCGACGGCAGGAAGAGCACCTTGCACGATCGCGTGGTGTCGGGTGCGCCCCGGCGACCATGAAATCACGGAGGGCCAGAGTGCCATCCACGCCGGTCAGTACTCATGCACGCATCGGTCTCCAAGGTGAACGAGCCTGCGGTGGATCGGAACGATGTAGGCAAGGAAGTCGGCAAAATGGATCAGTAACCTCGGGAAAGGATTGGCTCGAGAGGTCGGGCACGGGTCCCGATCCGGAGCCAGTCATTGTCAGCGGCCTCGCTCAAAGGCTGCTCTACGCGGCGAGAGCGGGTCGTCGCGTCGTCGGCCGAGAGGCAGTTGGGAACGGCTCCTCACGGGGCCTTCAGCGTGCGTCGAACAGTCGACTTTCGAAGCGAGTACGGACAAGGGAATCCGTGTTTAATTAAAACAAAGCATTGCGATGGTCCTGCGGATGCTAGCGCAATGTGATTTACGCAGTGATCATACGAATGTCAAAGTGAAGAAATTCAACCAAGCGCGGAGTAAACGAGCGGGAGTAACTATGACTCTCTTAAGGTAGCCAAATGCACTCGTCATCTAATTAGTGGCGCGCATGAATGGATTAACGAGATTCCCACTTTGTCACTGTCTTCTATCGGCGAAACTACAGCCGAGGGAGCGGGCTTGGCGAGAATCGGCGGGGAAGAGACCATGTTGAGCTTGACTCCTAGTAAGACTTTGTGAAATGACTTGAGAGGTGTAGGATAAGTGGGAGCCGTCTTTGGCGGCGGTGACAATACCTACTTTTAACGTTATTTTACTTATTAGTGAGGCGGAAGCGGGCATCGCCCTTCTTTTTAGATCAAAGGCTAGCTTGCTATCTGCCGTCAGAGTGAAAGACATTGTCGAGGTGGGGAGTTTGGCTGGGGCGGCACATCGCATTAAAAGATAACGCGAGGTGTCCTAAGATGAGCTCAACGAAGGCAATCTCGTGTGGAACAAAAGGGTAAAAGCTCGTTTGATTACGATTTCCGAGTGCAGATCAAGCTGAGTGAGACCGTGGCCTATCGATCCTTTAGATCTTCGAATTTGAAGCTAGAGGTGTCGGAAAAGTTACCACGGGGATAAGCGCTTGTGGCAGCCAGCGTTCATCGCGCGTTGCTTTTTGATCCTTCGATGTCGACTCTTCCTATCATTGTGAGCGAGATTCACCAAGTGTTGGATTGTTCACCCACCGATGAGGAACGTGGTGGGTTTAGGCCCGTCGTAGGCGAGGGTTGGTTTTACCCTACGATGACGGTGCCGCGATAGTAATTCCAGCACAGTGGAGGCAGTTGAGTTCACCCTGGTGGAGTCTGTCGAGCAGCTTGGATTTGAAAGCGGTGGCGTGAAGCGCTCTGCCCGTGTGCGGGATTGCCGGTGAGCAGCCTCTAAGTCGGGAGTCCGGGCTAAAGAACGGCGCCTGCGCCGGCTCCGCCTGGGCTGAGCCTGCGGTGGGGACCTTCGGGTCCCCCAGAGAGGCACGTGCGAGTGGGCGTAGCCCTCGCGGCCGGCCGAGCTGCAGCGGGCGCACGCACCCAGTACTGTCTCCACTTAGGGTGGCGGGCAGAGATCATTCAGGAGCGACTTAGTCCGTGACCGGGGGTATTGCAAGTGGCGAGTGGCCTTCGCACGATCCTTGAAATTCAGCCCCATGTCACCTGGGTTAAATCCCTCCCTCAATCTTCTTGCTCCAAAAGAATCAACTACAGAAGAAATAAACAAGTCCCTCATGCCAAAGTCATTCACTGCTATGACCCTAAAAGACGAGGTTCAGATCCTGCGATCAAGGTGTTTGCGATTCAGATATCGTAGCACCACGTCATGCGCGATGTAGATCCACAGAGAAGATTAGGAGGATGCGGAGAAAATGTAGCTGTTGGTTGAGATTTTTTTATCGTGCAGAGCACTTGTCAAAAAAAAAGAGTTGCTAAAAAATATATGTACTTGTACATGATGACTAACGAGATCCATTGCATTCTATGCATACATAGCGGGAAGAGGCGGAATGACTTCGAACTCGTCGCCATTGCACCAATCCTTACTGCAGATAATTTAAACAAGATATGTCCCAAGACTTCGTTGGAAGCCCATGCAGCAACACATTTGGACCAATTTGAAGCCAAAATTGCTTGGTCATACTCGAAATGCAACACTAGACATTGACGGATCGAATGCTCAGCCGTCCTTGGGCTGGGCCCAGCATGACGAGGCACAGGCAAGCTCGTGACCATCATGGCCGGGCTTAGGCCCAGTAAGGAGCTTGCCGAGTGAGCAGCTCGCCAAAGCGGCGCGATGTCACTGTTGCAAGCTATAACAGGAGGTGGCGCCTTCGGCCAAGAAGGCAGAGCGATATGCTACGCTTGCCATGTCCATGTCTAGCCATAGAATGGGATCCGACCTCGGGGAGTTGATGAATGTTTTCACTCCCTAATCCCGCAATCTGTGGCAAATACGAACATATAGACACGGGAGGGGAGTTAGGTTGGCGGTCCAAAAGCAGGTATATGCTCATCCCAAAACTTCGTTGGAAGCCCATGGCAACCACATTTGGACCAGTTGTGCAGAGCCAAAAATTGGCAGGTCCCTACTCGAAATGCAACACTACACACATGGCAGGATCGAGATGCCTCGGCCGTCATGGCCGGGCCAGCTATAGCGAGGCTACGGACGGCTACGACCATCATGGCCAGGGCTTGAAGAGGCAGAGACTTCGTAGGAGCAGCGCTCGGCCAAGGCGGCCGTGATGTGCAGAGCCACAGGCTTGAGTCAGCCTGGCTTCGACGAAGGCGAGTGATATCGTGGCTAGCCACCTGTCCATGCTCTGACCAAGATGGCCAGGATCCAGGCCTCGGGGAGTTGATGAATGTTTTTCACTCCCCTAATCCTACTTGTAGAAATGCGAGATAAGGCATATATAGGGAGGGAGTTGGTTGGAGGTCCAAAAACAAGATATGTCCCAAAACTCGTTGGAAGGCCAACATGACCCATTTGGTTCGAATGATACAGGCCAAAAATTGCTTGGTCATACCTCGAAACGCAACACTACACACTTAGTGAGATCGAATGCTCAGGCCATCCTTGGCGGGCCTGCGAGCAGGCAGCGGGCGAAGGCTTCAGCCATCGTGGCCGGGCCTGAAGGCAGAGACCTGCGGAGCGAGCGCATCGGCCAAGGCAGGCGTGATATGCAAGTACGCAAGCTTGGAGGGTCGAGCGCTCGGCCAAGAAGGCGCGTGATATGCTGGCTTGCCATGTCCATGCTGACCAGGGTGGCCAGGATCAGGCCTTCCTCAGAGGGAGTTGATGAGATGTTTTCCTCCCCTAATCTGCCTTGCTGAAATGCGAATAGAGACCACATATATAGGGAGGGAGTTGGTTTGGGAGGATCCAAAACAAAAGATATCGTCCCAGAAACATCGTTCGAAGCCCAGCCACAGCGACGCATTTGGATGAGCCACAGGAGCCAAAATTGCTTCGGTCTATACGCAAGTAGCCACACCACCTGTGGATCGGATGCTCAGCCATACTGGCTTCGGACGCATGCAAGCAGGCTGGAGCGAGCTCAGCCATCATGGCGCGGGCTTGAAAGCTCGGGAGCTTGCGGAACGGACGCTCAGCGCAGAGCTGGCAGTAATCATGCAAGCTGCAAGCTTGGAGGGTCGAGCGCTCAGCCAAGAAGGCGTGATATGCTAGCCTACCATGTCCATGTACAGCCAAGATGGCTGGATCCGGCTCTCGGGGAGTTGATGAATGTTTTCCTCCCTAATCCCTACTTGTAGAAATGCGAATAAGACATATATAGGGAGGGGAGTTGGTTGGAAGTCAAAAACAAGATATGTCCCAAAACTGGCTGGAAGCCACAGCACATTTGGACCAATTTTGAAGCCAAAAATTGCTTAGGTCGTACTGAAATGCAACACTACACACTTGACGGATCGAATGCTCAGCCATCATGGCTGGACGCTGCACGCAGGCCTGGACGAAGCTCAGCCATCATGGCCGGGCTTGAAAGCTGCGAGCTTGCTCGGATCGAGCGCCCGGCCAGATGCGGCAGTGTCCTGCAAGCTGCAGCTTGGAAGGTCAGCTCAGCATGGAAGGCCGTGATCATTGCTAGCTTACCATGTCATGTATTGCCAGATGGCTGGATCAGGCCTCGAGAGGTTGATGAATGTTTTTCCTCCCTAATCCTACTTGTAGAAATCACGAATAAGACATGTATGGGAGGGAGTTGGTTGGAGTCAAAAACAAGATGATGTCCCAAACTCGTTGGAAGCCCATAGCACTTTGGATAATTTGAAACAAAGTTGTGAGTCATACCTCAAATCAACATAGACCACTTGTGGATCAGAATGCTCGATACATCATGGCTGGACAGCCATGAGCTGGACGAAGCTCAGCATCATCAGCTGAGGCAAAGCCAGGAGCTTGCGGACGAGCTCGGCCAAGAGCAGGCCGTCGATATGCAAGCTCGCAAGCTTGGAGGGTCAGCTGCACCATAGAAGGCGTGATATACCTAGCCCCCATGTGCATCATGCTGACCAAGATGGCGGATCCAGCCTCGGGGAGTGATGAATGATTTTCCTCCCCTAATCCTATTTGTAGAAATCTGAATAAACATATATGGGAAGGGACGTTGGTTAGGGAAAAATAGTTGGTTTGGCATCAGTTGACTCATCCTCATGCGTAATTGTGTAAGTCCCCAAGCTGAGTGAAGCTTCACTCTTACATTTCACGAGTTTTGCCAAGCACGTTGAAGCCTCATCTTGCAGTTTGCAAGTTTGTCAGCAGTGAAGCTTCATTCCTCCAAGTTGCGATCCGGCCTAGCACGATGAAGCTTCAATATTACAAGTTGGAAGTCCTCGGTATAATGAAAGCTTCGTTTGGGCTGAGCTGACATCATGATCAAGCCTCAGGGAGTGTGATGAATGATTTTCCTCCACTAATCCTATTTGTAGAAATACGAATAAGACATATATGGGAAGGGACGTTGGTTGGGAAAAATAGTTGGTTTGCATCAGTTGACTCAATCCAATACGCCGATTGTGTAGAGTCCCAGTTGAGTGAAGCTTCACATCTGCAATTTGCGAGTTTGGCCAAACTACGTGAAGCCTCATCTTAGCAGTTTGCAAGTTTGGCCAAGCAGATGAAACTTCATTCCTCCAAGTTGCCGTCAGGCCTAGCACGATGAAGCTTCGTGCAAGTTGGAAGTCCCTGGATCACAGTAGGCTTCATTTGGGCTGAGGCCTCGGCAAAGATCAGGCCTCGAGGAGTTGATGAATGATTTTTCACTCCCTAATCCTATTTGCAGAAATCGCGAATAAGACATATATAGGAAGGGACGTTGAGTTTGGGAAAAATAGTTGGTTTGGCAGTTGAGCTCATCCTCATGCTTGATGTATTGCAGAGATCCCAGTGAGTGAGCTTGAACACGTCTTGCAATTTGCGAGTTTGGCTCAAGCATTGTGAGCTCTCATCTTGCAATTTGCAAGTTTGGCCAGCAGTGAGAACTTCGTTCCTCAAGTTGCGATCCGACCTCTAATGGTGAGCTTCATTCTTACCAAGTTGGAAGTCCCACCGGTCATAATGAAGCTTCATTTGAGCGCGTTACCAATAGCCATCAGCGAGCCTCAGGGAGTTGATGAATGATTTTCCTCCCTAATCCTATTTGTAGAAATGCGAATAAGACATATATGGGAGGGGCGTTGGTTGGAGAAAATAGTTGGTTTGGCATCAATTGGCTCATCCTCATCGCTTAATTGTGTAGAGTCTAGTAGTGAAGCTTGCTCTTGCAATTCTGAGTTTGAGCCAAGCAGTGAAGCCTCATCTTGCAGTTGCAAGTTTGGCCAAGCGTGGTAGCTTCATTCCTCAAGTTGCGTCCAGGCCTAGCTGATGAAGCTTACATTCTACAAAGTTGGAAGTCCCTCGGTCATAATGAAGCTTCATTTGGGCTGAGGCCTCGGCAGAATCAGACCTCGGGAGTTGATGAATGATTTTCCTCCCTAATCCTATTTGTAGAAATCTAGAATAAGACATATAGGGAAGGGACGTTGGTTGGGAAAAATAGTTGGTTTAGCATCAGTTGGCTCATCTTCATCGCCTGATTGTGTAAGTCCCAGTGAGTGAAGCTTACTCTTGCGATTTCTGAGGTTTGGCCAAGCACGTGAAGCCTCATCTTGCAATTTGCAGAGTTTGGCCTAGCAGTGAAGCTTCATTCCTCAAGTTGCGATCCAGGCCTGTACGATGAGCTTCATTCTTACAGGTTGGAGTCCCTCGAGTCATAATGAAGCTTCATTTTGGGCTGAGGCCTCGTCAGATCCTCGGGGAGTTGATGAATGATTTTCTCCCCAATCCTGTTGCAGAAATGCGAATAAGACATATAGGGAAGGACGTTGGTTTGGGAAAAATAGTTGGTTTGAGCATCAATTGAGCTCATCCTCATGCACTCAATTGTGCAAGTCCAGTTGAGTGAAGCTTCACTCTTGCAATTTGCGGGGTTTTGGCCAAGCACGTGAAGCCTCATCTTGCAATTTGCAAGTTTGGCCAGCGGTGAAGCTTCGTTCCTCTCAAGTTGCTGATCCAGCCTGTGCGATGAAGCTTCATTCTTACAAGTTGGAAGTCCCTCGGTCATAATGAGCTTCATTTGGGCTAGGCCTCGGCAAGATCCAGCCTCGGGGAGTTGATGAATGATTTTTCCTCCCTAATCCTGTTTGTAGAAATGCGAATAGAGACATATATAGGAAGGGACGTTGGTTGGGAAAAATAGTTGGTTTGGCATCAATTGGCTCATACTCGTACGCCATTTGTGGGATCCTAGCTGAGTGAAGCTTCACTCTTGCAATTTGCAGGTTTGGCTAGCACGTGAAGCCTCATCTTGCAATTTGCAAGTTTGGCCAAGCGAGTGAAGCTTCATTCCTCCAAGTTGCGATCCGGCCTAGCACGATGAAGCTTCCTTCTTACAAGTTGGAAGTCCCTCGGTCAAGAATGAAGCTTCATTTGGGCTAGGCCTCGGCAGAGTCCCGGCCTCAGGGAGTTGGTGGATGATTTTCACTCCCTAATCCTATTTGTAGAAATGCTGAATAAGACATATATAGGGAAGGGACGTTGGTTGGAAAAATAGTTGGTTTGGCATCAGTTGGCTCATCCTCATGCGCCAATTGTGTAAGTCCCAGTGAGTGACTTCGCTCTTGCAATTTCGGAGTTTGAGCCAAGCCACGTGGAAGCCTCATCTTCAATTTGCAAGTTTGGTCAGCCAGTGTGAGCTGCTTCTCCAAGTTGCGATCCGGCCCTAGCACGATGAGCTTCATTCTTACTGAGTTGGAGGTCCTCGGTCATAATGAAGCCGTTGGTTATCCCAAACCTCGGCAAATCGGCATCAGAGGTTGATGAATGATTTTTCCTCCCCTAATCCTATTTGTGAAAATCTGCAATAAGACGCTATATAGGAAGGGACGTTGGTTGGGAAAATAGTTGGTTTGGCATCATTTGGCTCATCCTCATGCGCCAATTGTGTAAGTCCCAGTGAGTGGAAGCTTCACTCTTGCAATTTGCAGGTTTGGCCAAGCACGTGAAGCCTCATCGTGCAATTTGCAAGTTTGGCCAAGCGAGCTCAGGTTGCGATCCGGCCTAGCACGATGAAGCTTCATTCTTACAAGTTGGAAGTCCCTCGGTCATAATGAAGCTTCATTTGGGCTCATCCTCAGAGAGTCTGACATCAGGAGTTGATGAATGATTTTTCCTCCCTAATCCTATGTTTGTAGAAATACAGAATAGGTATATAGGGAAGGGGCGTTGGTTGGTAAAATAGTTGGTTTGGCATCAGTTGAGCTCATCTTCATGCGCCAATTGTGTAAGTCCTCAGCCTAGATGAAGCTTCACTCTTGCAATTTGCAGGTTTGGCCAAGCACGTGAAGCCCTGTCATGCAATTCAAGTTTGACCAGCAGTGAGCTTCATTCCTCAGAAGTTGGAAGTCACTCGATCGTGTTTGGCATCGGTTGGCTCATATTGTGCGTAAGCAGTGCTGCAAGTCCCGAACTAATAATTTCGGCATTGCTTGATTTTTCCCTTGCAAGACGAAGGAAATCGTTGGTCAAATAATATATTTTCCACGCAGTACATGTTCTCCTGGAATGATTTGTCCTAGTGTTCGTCAAGATTGGCTTGCCTCAAGTGGCTTGGCTTGCTAGTTCTCTGAGACGCAGTTGTTTCTTTGACGGACAATACGTGTTGGCGTATGGTGGTGTTTAGGTTCTTGTGTGCTGGTTGGCTCTCGCTCTAAGCGGTGACAGCAAGCAGTTACCTCTTGGTCCGTCCCAATGTTTCCACTGGAAAACACCGTTTGGACTTACCTGTGTTGCCTACTATGAGAAGGTACAGTTTTCCTCTGCCTCTTATTCTTGTGCTCTTGGGTGGCGCGAGATCGGTACTAAACAAAGGATACGTGTTCCCATCGTTCGGTGATATTACTTCTCGTTCTCATGGAGCATGAGATCTTTTTGTTCCCTTGGATACGATGATGCCATTGGGGCTCGGAGTATTTTCCGAACCAGGAAAAGGTTTCAAAATCATGCGCTATCTTCTTCAGGGTGTTAGCTAGGTAATGGTTGTCCGGGTGCTCTTGCAAGTTTGGGCTTTCCTTAGTGGATTGGCTTGCTAGTTCTGTTAGAGCGGTGAAATTAAAGCGACGGTCGGCTGTGCGAATAAGCGTCATTGAGAATGCTACCTGGTTGATCACACCGGTAGTCATATGCTTGTCTCAAAGATTAAGCCATGTATGTGTAAAGTATGAACTAATTCAGACTTGGACTACTGCGAATGGCTCATTAAATCGATTATAGTTTGTTTGATGGTACTTGCTACTAGGATACAGTAATGGTAATTCCACTAGAGCTAATCGTGCGACAAACCCAAACTCTGGAAGGGATGCATTTATTAGATAAAAGTGAGCGCGGAGCTTTGCCAGTGCCACGAATAGTTGCGATAACTTGGCGGATGACGCGCGCTGGCATGCGTGCATCACTCAAATTACCTTATCATTTCGATGGTAGAGATGGTATTCTCTATGGTGGTGACGGGTGACGGAGAATTGGGGTTCGATTAGGAGAGAGGAGCACGAAACGGCTACCACATCAAGGAAGCGACGAGTGCGCGAAATTACCCAATCCTATGCGGGAGTAGTGACAATAAATAACAATATGCCTGGGCTCTTGAGTGCACGTGTAATTGAATAGTTATACAATCTAAATCCGCTTGAGGATCCATTGGAAGGCAAGTGCGATTGCCAGTGACATGATACATTCGAGCTCAATAAGCGTATATTTAAGTTATTGCATGATTCAAAAAGCTGTTAGGTTGGACCTTGGGTTGGGTCGTCAGGTAGCCTTTGGGTGTGCGCAGATGCGTCTCGTCCCTCTACCAGCGATACGTTCCTAACCTGTAATTACGAGCAGGTACATTATAGATCCTTACTTTGAAAAAGAAATTAGAGTGCTCAAAGCAAGCCCAAGCTGGACAGTTGGCATGGGATAACATCATGGATTCGATCCTATTGGCGTTGGCACTCGAGGATCGGAGTAATGATTAACGAGGAGAGATCGAGGGGCATTAGTATTTCATGATGAGTGAGAATTCTTGGATTTAGAAAAGTGAACGAACTGAAACATTGCATATTGCCAGAGGATATTTTCATTAATCAGAGAACGAAAGTTGGGGGCTCAGAAGACGATGGACACCCGTCTAGTCTCAACCACAACAATCCCGACAGGGATCGACCGGATGTTGCACTTAGGACTCTGTAGGCATTATGAGAAATCAAGATTTTGGGTTTTGGGTTAGAAGTATGGTCGCAAAGCTGAAACTTAAAGGTGATCGGAAGGGGCACCACCGGGAGTGGAGCTGCGGCTTAATTTGACTACTGGAAACTTACCAGGTCGGACATAGTAAGGATTGTCAGGTGAGAGCTCTTTCTTGATTCTATGGGTGGTGGTGCATGGCGTTCTTAGTTGGTGGGCGATTTGTGCAGATTAATTAGGTTATGAAGCGAGACCTCAGCCTGCTAACTGGCTATGCGAGGATTCCTCATGGCGACACTGTTGGGGACTATGGTGAGTTTAGGCCCGGAAGTTGAGGCGATACACGGCGTGTGCCTTAGATATTGTGCTTGCTTGTCTTCTGCTGATGTATTCCGCAGTATATAGCCTTGGTCCGACGGTCCCGGGTAATCTCGAAAGTTCGTCGTGATGGGGATAGTCATTGCAATTGTTGGTCGCTAAGCGAGGAATTCCTGGTAAGCGGTGTATTGCAGCGTTGACTACGTCCACGCCCTTTGTACCCACGCTTTGGCAGCTCTGCTGATTGAATGGTGCGGTGAAGTGTTGGATCGCCGGTGACGGCGGTTACGACTGCAGCGTGCGAGCAAGTCCTTTGAACCTTATCGTCTCAGAGGAAGGAGAAGTCAACAAGGTTTAGTAGGTGAACCTGCGGAAGGATCATTATATAACACATTGCCCGTGAGCGACCCGTGGACACGTGAATCAATTTGGGTGGTGATCAGCAGAGTGGAAGATCCCTATACTCCACAGCTCGGTCGAGTTGGCTTGCACGCCCTATATTACGTCTTGAAACGAGCTCGAAAGCGCGATGACAAGCCCGGAAAAACAAATGGATACTAGCGTGCCTCTTATCTTTATCTTTGCCTCGGTGGGAGAAATGCGGCCCGGTGGGTGTCGCGAAATCCAATCTTCGAACGACTCTAAGCAACGGATATCTCGGCTCTCGCATCGATGAAGAACGTGACCAGTGCTGATGTGAATGAGAATCCGGTGAGCCATGAGTTTTGAGCATAGAGTTGCGCCCCAAGCCTTGGGCCGAGGCACGCTTGCTGGCGTCTCTGCAGTCTCCCTCAGACTCATGTCTGGCGCCTTCGGCGACATTGTGCATTAGTGCGTGAATGGGGAGGATATTGACCACAGTGCTTAAGAAGATGCGGTCGGTCGCTCTGATGCCAGGAGGCCGGCGTCCACGGGATTCGTGGTGGTCGACCACTGTTCGTCTCTCTTCATTCTGAGATACATGTCCTTTGTGCCTCAGTAGGTGAAGGACCATAAGGAGCCCATGGATGGACCAGATTACTCCCACTCACGACCAGTCAGTGGGACTAGCATTGTTAAGCATATCAATAGCGGAGGAGAAACACAAGAGATTCCCCTAAGTAGCAGCGACGAGCAGGAACAACCCGGCGAAATCGGACGGACCATCTGTCAAGGTATAAGTCTAATAGCGTCTCAGCGACGGACGGGCTAGTCCCCTGGAAAGAGCGCGCTGCGGAAGTGAGAGCCGTCGTGCTCGGACCCTGTCGCTCTACTGACGTACGTGAGTCGGGTTGTTTAAGGAATGCGGCCAAGCGGGACGTGGTCTAAGTCCCAGGCTAACTATACGGCGAGAGGCAGATGGCGAACAAGTGCCAGCGAGGAAAGATGAAAGGACTTTGAAAAGAGAGTCAAGGAGTGCTTGAAGTGTCGGGGAGGAAGCGGATGAGGGCGGCGATGTGCACCGGTCGGATGCTAGACGGTGATGAGCGGGTCCAGCCGATCGGCTCGGGGTGCGGGCCAGGCGCGGATTGAGCGCGTCAGCCCGGGCGTGGTCATGCCGCGGAGCGTCGTGCGCCTCGATCGTGGTGGAGCGGCACGCGCCTCGGCGTGCCTGCAGCAGCGGCGTGCTCCGGCGTCGGCACTGTGGGTTCCCAGGTCGGCCGTCTTGAAACACGGACCAAGGAGTCGACATGTGTGCGAGTCCACGGGCGAGTAAAACCGTGAGCGCGGGAAGGCGGCGGCGGGATCCCTTGTGGGTTGCACCGCCGACCGACCTAGATCTTACGTGAAGGGTTCGGTGAGAACACCTGTCGGGACACGAAAGATGGTGGACTATGCTGAGCGAGGGCGAAGCCGGAAGCTACTCGTGGTGGAGGCTGCGATGTGCGACGTGCAAATCGTTCGTCGACTTGGGTATAGGGCGAAAGACTAATCGAGGCAGTGTAGTGTTGGTTCCCTCAGAAGTTTCCCTCGAGATAGGCTGGAGCCGCGAGGCGAGGTTCATCGGGTAAAACCAATGATTAGAGGCATCGGGGGCGCAGCGCCTCAGTCTATTCTCAAACTTTAAATAGGTAGGACGTGCGGGCTGCTCCATTGGCCGCGCCACGGAATCGAGCTCCAAGTGGGCCATTTTTGGTAAGACGAAGCGGCGATGCGGGATGAACCGAGGAGCTTGGGTTGCGTGCCCAGCTGCGCTAACCTAGAACCCACAAGGGTGTTGGTCGATTAAGGCAATGGAGACGGTGGTCATGGAAGTGAAAATCGCTAAGGTGTAATGCTCGCTCTCTGCAGGAATCAACCAGCCCAGAAAATGGATGGCGCATTTGGCACGCGCGACCACCACCGGCCGTCGGGGCAATCGGTTGAAGCCAGATGAGTAGGGAAGCGCGGCGGTGGCTGCTGAAATCCTAGGCCGTGAGGCGCGGAGCCTCCGTCGGTGCGAATCTTGGTGGTAGTAGCAAATATTCAAATGAGAACTTTGAAGACCGAAGAGGAAAGGTTCCATATGAGCAGCCTGCACATGGGTTGAAGTCGATCCTAAGAGACGAAGCACGTCGGGAGGCGTGCAACACGCGAGCCGAAAGGAATCGGGTTAAAATTCTTTGACACGGGACGTGGCGGTGGCAGCGGCAACGTTAGGGAGTCGGAGGGCGATCGGCGGGGGCCTCGGAAGAGATTATCTTTACGTTTAGCAGCCTCTGCCACCGCAGACAGTTCAGCAGGAGGTAGGGTCAGGCAGCCGGAAGAGCACCGCACGTCGCGTGGTGTCCGGTGCGCCCCGTGACGCCTTAATCAGGAGGAATAAGAGTGCCATCCACGCCGGTCAGTACTCACGCATCGGGTCTCCCGGGTGAACGGCCTGCGGTCGATGGAACAATGCAGGCAGGGAAGTCGGCGAAATGGATCAAGTAACCTGGGAAAAGAGTTGGCTCAGGAGCATTTGCACGGTCCCGATCCCGAGCAACAGTCGGCTGTCAGTGACTCGCTGGCGCTCGCTGCCAGCGGGCGGGTCGTCCGCGTCTCGGCCGGAGAGACGGATTAGAGACGGCTCCTCACGGGGCACTCAGCGTGCGTCGAGACAGATCGACCTCGGGCCGGTACGGACAAGGAAATCCAGCTAATTTAATTAAAAACAAGCATTGCGATGGTCCTGGGATGCTAACGCGATGTGATTTCGCGCAGTGCTACCGAATGTCAAAGTGAAGAAATTCAACCAGCGCGGGTAAACGGCGTGAGTAAGCTATGACTCTCTTAAGGTAGCCAAATGCCTCGTCGTCTAATTAGTGACGCGCATGAATGGATGCTGAGATTCCCACTGTCACATGTCACTATCCAGTGAAACCACGACCAAGGGAGACGGGCTTGGCGAGAATCAGTGAGGAAAAGACCTGTTGAGCTTGACTCTAGTCAGACTTGTGAAATGACTTGAGGGTGTAGGATAAGTGGGAGCTGTCTTTGGCGACGAAAGTGAAATACCACTACTTTGTCGTTATTTTACTTATTAGTGAGGCGGAGCGGGGCGCCGCCTCTTTGAATCCAAGGCTAAGCTTACCATGCCGTCTGGGAGGCCAGAAGACATTGTCAGGTGGGAGTTTGGCTGGCGACATGTCTGTTAAAAGATACTTGAGGTGTCTAAGATGAGCTCAAGCAATCTGCGTGTGGAGCAAAGGGTAAAAGCTTCGTTTGATTACGATTTCCGTCACGAATACGAGCAATGAAAAAGCGTGGCCTATCGATCCTTTAGATCTTGAATTTGAAGCTAGAGGTGTCGAAAAAAGTTACCACGGTTCATAGCGCTGGCTTGTGGCGCCAGCGTTCTATGGCGACGTTCTTTTTGATCGCTTCGATGTCAGCTCTTCCTATCCATTGTGACGAGAGAATTCGCAAGTGTTGAATTGTTCACCTGACCAAAGGAGCGTGGTAGGTTTGAAGCAGTGCGTGAAGGCAGTTAGTTTTACCCTACGATGACGGTCACGCGATAGTAATTCAACCTAGTACGAAGAGGAGCAGTTGATTCACATGATGGTCATCGCGCTTGGTTAGCTTGATAACGAAAACTACCGGTGTGCGGATTATGGCCGTGCATACCTCTAAGTCGAATCCCGGGCTAAAGCGGCGCATCGCCATGCGATGCCAAACTGCGGTAGGGACCTTGGTCCCAGAGGCACGTGCGTGGCGTAGCCCTCGCGGCCAGGCAGGCTGCGCGAGGCGTACTAATGCTATTACCACCGGTGGCGGGTAGAATCCTTTGCGAGCGGCCATCTATGTGAGGTATTGTAAGTGGCAGTGGCCCCTTGCTGCCACGATCCTTTGAATTGGCCAATGTCAGTGGAATTAGTCCACTCCCCTCCAATCTTCTTCTCCAAAAGAATCACTTTGAAGAAATAAACAAAGTCCCTCATGCAAAAATCATTCTTCTATGACCTAAAAGACAAGGTTCGATCTATGATCGGGTGTTTTAGGATAGATATGCTAACTCCAGCGTCTTGAGAGTAGATGCTCGAGAAGATTAGGAGGATGCGGAAAATGTGCTAGATTAAGTTTTTTATCGTGCGACACTTGTCGAAAAAAAGAGTTGCTAAAAAATATATACTTGCTGCATCGCATGGCTGCAGATCCATGCATTTCTATCTATCATAGCGGAAGAGGCGAATGACTTCGAACTCTGCGTCCGTGCCAATCACCGTGCATTTAAACAAGATATGTCCCAAAACTCGTTGGAAGCCCATGGCAGCACATTTGGACCAATTTTGAAGCCAAAAATTGCTTGGTCATACTCGAAATGCAACACTTAGACACTGACGGATCGAATGCTCGGCCATCATGGGTCCGGACCAGCCGCCTGACGAGCACGGACAAGCTCAGCCATCATGGCGGAGCATGAAAGCTGGGAGCTTGCCGGAACTGAGCGTTCGGCCAAGGCAGTCCCGTGATATGCAAGCTGCAAGCTTGGAGGGTCGACGCTCAGCCAGAGAAGGCAGTGATATGCTAGCTTACCATGTCCATGTCATGACCAAGATAGCGGATCAAGACCTCGGGAGTTGATGAATGTTTTCCTCCCTAATCCTACTTGTAGAAATGCGAATAAGACATATATAGGGAGGAGTTGGTTGGAAGTCCAAAAACAAGATATGTCCCAAAACTGGTTGGAAGCCCATGGCAACACATTTGGACCAATTTTGAAGCCAAAAATTGCTTGAGATCATACTTCGAAATGCAACACTACACACTTGACGGACTCGAATGCTCGCCATCGTGGCCGGACGCTTCTCAAGCGGGCACAGGCACAGCTCAATGCATCCATGGCCGGGCTTGAGCCTAGGAGCTTCTTAGGAGCAGCAGCTCGGCAAGACGGCCGTGATATATGCAGCTGCAAGCTTGGAGGGTCGAGCGCTCAGCCAAGAAAGTCGTGATATGCTAGCTCTGCCATGTCCATGTACAGCCAGATGGCGGATCGGCCTCGGGGATAATTTTCCGAAAATCAACCGAAACAACAAAGATGAAGTTCTCTAG
>JAJJWW010000983.1:0-41352 GCA_023531295.1 Papaver armeniacum | reverse complement strand
GGGTCAAAGGGAGAGTCGGTCACACCAGGGCTAGCTTGAGTTAGTATCTTGATCGGCCGACTGGGTCCGAGTTGCCGAGTTATCCGACTCGTGAGTCGACTCATCGTAGAGAGATTCGCAGACGAGTCTCCTCTGCTTTCAAGGCATTTCCTGTGCCGTTTTTGTGCTTATTTTTGGTCTTCTCCTGTGACAATCCTAACATACATCTATTGCAACTTCATTACAGCGTTTCCTGTGACAGAGCTTCACCCATTCAAGTCACAACCTTATTCTGAAACCATAGCAGCATCACTCTTGTTTGGCAACTTCAAACAAGCATCAACCCATGAAAATCCTCAATAACGCACCACCACCAACTCTTCCATTAGCAACATCTCGTCACTCTCATACTATCAATGTAAAGATCCCTTCAATTCACAGAAAATCACAATTGCAATTTCGAGACAACCCACTTCTCTTTATCACTTCAACCATCATTCTTGAGTGACAAAGCAAAGATCTCCATCTGCTTTTGTTGCTATCATTCACATCCATAAACCATTTACGGTAACCACCATCTTCTCCCTGCTGCTTCAATCTCGGATCGAACTCGTCTCCTCAACATATTCTGCGGAATTACAAAAGATCAACCCAAAAGGAATTCCGTCTCGAAATCTTCTCGATCCATTACCATCAACATCTTCTTCTCTTGATCAATTTACAACAAACCCTCAATCTCAGCTATTTCCAGTGAACCCATATTAATCTTCAACCCAATTTAATCACAGACCCATCTCCCTGAGCTTCAATTCCTTGATTTCTTCTCTCGTGGATTCGAATAACAGTAGCCGAACCCATCTAAATGTCTCTATCTCTCGATTCATATCAAAAACCTTTTTTTTTTTTCTCAAATCTTCTTCTCTCGGTTCACCAAAGAACAATAACATCGCCTAAACATCTCTTCTTCGATTCTCATTTCTGGCTCTCTAATCGCAGAATCAATTCAAACCCCATATGTATCGTGTTCAACCAACATCGAGACCACCACCATCTCCTTCCCTTGTCTCTCGATTCGATTGAGAAAAACTCATTAATTCTCTCAACCTCTCTGTATGTTTCTAACTGCTCTTTTGATTTTCGATCTCAATCGTAGGCAACAGCAGCCCATGACTCGCTTTTTCTTTCTCAATTTCGTGATGGAATGAATGAGAAATGATTGGGAGAAGATAACACTTCTCGATTTAGGTTGGGTTTAAGTAATGTTATTCAAAGGTTGTCTGGTCACTTTGATAAGGGATACACAACTAGCAACCCCTAACTATTGTTGGGTTGTCTTTTAATACTCCTCCCAAAAGAGTTGCCCCAACCTTGACCTGCTCCAGGATAGTGTTCGCCCATGAAATGACAATTTTTATTTTTGGCTCAAATAGAGTAATTTCTTCTTCTTTTCCTCCGTGTGACTCCAAAGTACCTAATAACTCAAAAACACTCGTAAAATACATAATTTACAAGAAAAAATAGCAAAGAAAGCATAAACTCTATATAGTAAATACCGGTTGTATTCTACACCTATCAAAATTATGCACCTATTCCACGTACCATTTTGGCAAGGATTGAATACGATGCTCGCATGTTTTCTCTCGAGAAAGTTAATGCCAGGATCATGCATTGGTCTACAAAGCAACCTCGATCAAGACTCGCTTTGTTGATGTTCGGATTGTGAATTTGAATTCAACTTCCACCCATGGGTATCGCCTTCCCCTTTATATCTCTCGACTTGAGAACTTTAATGATGAAGAGAGCATGACTTTGAAACTGTGCCTATTTGGACGACCAGTGAGAGAGCTTTTATGCTAAGTTGTACTCCTGGTTATCTAATATCCATAATGCATGGGGAATTCTCGGTGAAAGAATATAATATTGATAGGGCCGGCTCGGAAAATGGGTATGGATCAGTGTGTTCCGACTTTCCGAAGAAGAAAACCCTCGCTGATCAAATTATGACCCGTCTGACCGCACACATGTGGAAGGAAGCAAATTACGGTTCCCCACTGGAAAGAGTTTCATATGTAACTTCGGGTTACATAGACTTTTGGGATCAACAACTCAAGCGCTTATCTAATTTTGTAAAGTTAATCAACCCTTGTTTGAAGGAGCCCCCTTCTCCCGAGATGATTGCTACTCTACCAAGATCAAGCATTTCCCCAGTAGTGACAAACGGAAAACATTTCCGTGGATGTTCGCAAGTAAGTATTTTACAAAGTCTTTGTAAGATTATGATGATTGTATTTTGATTATTGCATCAAAATTTTCTTTTCCACAGGGAGCCCGTAATGTAAGACCACGGATTGATGTTGTAGTTGCAGGAAATCATACAATACATCCATCACAAGAATTCATAATATTCAACACATCTTTAAGATCAACAATCAACCTTTTTATTAATTGAGTTAGAAATTTTACAAGAAGGAAATGAAATCAAGAATATAATTGCTACTCTAGACTTTCCCTCTCCTCAAAACTTTCTCTCCACTCTAAAGAAGATCTCTCCTTTCTTAAGCCTATTCGGCTCTTTATATAGGACATTACATAGTGGATGACGTACTAAGTTGTCCTTTATTTTTGGATCCGGCTTGCGACATTCTCGCAAAATTATACGAATGTTGAATCTCGCAACACTCCTAAATATCGCTAGGTCTTCACATCTTTCTCGTGTTCAGCCTGTCGTCATCCGCTAGCCATTTTTATTACTAATCTATGATATCTTCGCAGTGTGTTTTTTAACGATTTCGCAAGGATACTTGGTGTTGCGATATTCGATCCTACATCTTTGCCTCTTCTCTGTCTTCTCTGCGAAGGAGAGAATGATGTGAACTAGTACTTTCAAAATGCCAGAATTGCTCATCTTTTCATATTTTTTCTTCATTGACATGATTCTCGTACTTTGCCACGAATTTATTACACGTGATCTCTTCTTCCATCCATTTCTTGACACGCTTTTTCAACCGCTATTTCTCAACCGTTCACGCCTACTCTTCGCATTAAATGTGTTTACCTTTTCGAGAATTATTCTCTATATATATATCTTTCTCATTCTTCTCTTCTTCTTTTTACTTTTCTTCTTATTTTTCTCCAACTTTTCTTCAACATTCCTCCGTAACTTCCGCTTCGTTGTAAATCTTCTTCTTTCTACTTCTTTTCTTCATTCCCATACTCCGAAAATGCCTCCATTTGGCCGTAAATACGAAACTTCTCTAGAAAAAAATTCGTAAAGATTTCGAAGTGAAGGGTTTCACATTAGCCACCATTCCCCATCAAGAATCTAAATCCATTCTTTCGCCAAATTATTTTCCGATCATCATTGTGATGATAAGAAATCATAGTTTCAACTTGGTCAGATTTTCGGGCCTTCCCATTCCTATCTATGATCCTAATCTTCCTTATTTTATGAAATTCTTGCTCATGCGAAATTCGTGAGTCATCTACCAATTGAGTGGGGATTGTATTCGTTTAATGCTTGAGTTCGCCAACCGTGGTGCTTGGTAGAGGGTCTTTACCCAAAAGAAGTCAAAGATCCTGAATTTGAGGACTTAGAGATATTCGCCGAAAAAATATACGGAGAGAGCTTCTTCAAAAAACTATGAAGTAATAAACATGAAGAATGATAAAACCATTTGGGGTGCTTAGCTTAAAGAGGAGAGAAAATGTTGCCAGCGATAAGATACTTATGCAAGACATCGATTGGCATTTTGGCAAGAACAATATTCCTCGTCACTCTAAAGACGACATATGGTGCGTCTTTCCTATGGTTTTGAAAGGACCTTATATTTCGTGTTCAAATGTGCTTCCTCAAGGAATCTCGCCAATTATCAACCTTGGGTATTTAATTGGCCCGAGAAAGCGAAAGAGGTATTTTTCTTAAATTTCGCTCAATTTATAATCTTCACTCCTTTTTATACCTATTAATCTTAGAAATTTTCAAAGTTACCAAGCTAAGAAGAAGCTACAAAAGGACTGCTAAGGCAATTACCCTAGCTACGCTCCGTTCGATCACGGATGAAGTAAGAAATACTTTCTTTTATTATTTTTAACAATATTGTTGCCTCTTGTTTCTTATCTTCATTCGTGTATGAAGGTCGATTGTTGAGGTTGTTGAAGAAGAAGAAAGTTCTAAGGTTGCGAAGACTAAAGGTAAGGGTAAAGGTCCTCTTCGCAAGGAGAAGTCCACTGCCCCACCTTGAAAGAAACGAAAGATTCACTCTCCCTCTCCTTCAAATCTTCAGTCCAGTAAAGCTACGATGATGAAGATAATGATGATGATGATGAATCTTCTATGGCACAATTGTCTAGCATCTTCTCGACTCCATGCAAGGGATTGGGATGATCGTCTCTCTCGAAGACATACAAAGCTCTTGCGAGCATATGTGATGCTCCTTTAATGGATGGCGATGATTCTCTTCATGGATTCTCCATATCAGTGACTCCAAGCTCTCTAAATTCGCTTGGTGTCTTGGTATGTCTTCGTTCCCCTACTTCTTCATAATTTTGTTTTTGTTATATCTTGATAATTTCTTCATTTTCCTTCACAGACCGGGAGAGCTTCATTCGTTGTTGCCTCGGCATCTTGAGAAAAGGCGTATTCTTGAAAAGAAGAATCTTCAACTTCGCAAGAGAATGAAGAACTCGAAGTCGAAGTCGCCACTCTTCGCGAGAAAACTAAGCAATTAGAAGTTGATTCTTCCACTCAAAGAACAAGATATCTAGTCTTCAAAGTGCCAACCAAAGAACTTTATGGTATGAGACTTTTCTTTTCCTTCGTTTTTTTATTTTCTCATTAACTTCCTCATCTCGATTCACCATTTCCATGCAGACGCTCTATAACCTTCTAGATGAAACCATTCTTCTTCTCATTCCCCACTCTTGTGGATAATAATTCCCTTCTTGAACACCTCAAAAATTCTTGAATAGTTTTTCAAATGACAAGATTAAATCTCTTCCCCTAAATGAACTCCAATCCAAATTTCGCCTCTAGAAGTTGACCATAGATCCAGGTTGGGCTTAGCCAACCAATTTAAGCGCTCTCTATCTTAATTCTAAAGAGAAAATTAGTGCTTTAAGAACCAAGATCGGTGATCTCATAGATGATAAAGATCGTATCGCTAGACAGAGTGCTCAAGCATTAACGAAATTCCAAAAGACTCTTCTTGAGGTTCAAATTGAACGAGATGAATCTAACTGTAAAAATGCTATACTTAGCGAAAGAGAGGATCAAATTAGCTCCTTGTTCTCATAAATAATGATGATGAATTTGCTTGGGTCATAAAATTCTAGATGACGCCAGAAATAATTTAGGTGTTAACGTTATCTTCAAGTCGAGCATACGGCCTTAGTTAGGGATATGAGTTCGAAGAGAAGGTTGTTAATTGTTCTTCTTTATTTAAATGTTTGTCTTTCATAAAATTGTCATCAAGTTATTGATTCATTGTCACATGTTCGTGAGTCAAGAAGAGATTTCTCAAAAAGGATTGAAGAACTTGAGTCTGAGAAGGAGCAAATTTCAGAAAGAATCTTTCTTATCGGGATGATAAATATTCTAGATCGAAGAGCCAACTAAAGATCATTGTTGGGAGTTTAAGAATGATGCTAATCTTTTTTCGCAATCGACTATTAAGACAAACAAGAACGACAACAATATCCCTCATTCTCGCATATCCTTGCCTCTAGAAGAAATCCCCAAGAATGTGCCTTCTCTGGATATCTCCACGACAATGATGCTAAATGAAAAGAGGAATCAATGGAGATGAAGAAGAAGGATTTGATGAAGATGATGAAGAAGAAGAATCAAACAAGAAATCGTTTTGTTTCCTTCTTTCTCTTTTTGTAATATCTCGTATATTCATTCTTTAAATCTCCTTATCTTTGTAATCTTTTGCTTTCGAATTTCTTGAATCTTCAAATACAAGTTCTACCTTTGTTGTCCCTTTTCTCGCACATGTTAAAAAAGCAATTTGTTTTTGCAATATAATTAATCAATATATTATCAACCTTTCATTTTATGAGTGCGTAAATCTATCATATGAAGACAAATAACATATTCTTATTCTACACATTCCCATACTTGCCTCATTATTTGCATTCAAATGAGAGATTAAGCAAGCGATATGTATTCATGCCCTCAATCTCGCAATTGTTTACTCATAAATTTTCGCGAGTTGATATTTCTTGATTACTTCCAAGATTTTATTTTTTTCTTTTTCTATTATGTGGTCTTATTTTGCCTTCCTAGTTAAAGGTCTTATTGTGCCACCTCTTGTCATTGCGACAAAATCGCAGGACGTGTTTGCACTTGCATGCAAAAACCCATTGATCTCGCCTTAACTCTCTCTTTGAAATTTTTGTTGCGACAATATGACAGGCCTAAACTTTCTTGCGAAAATAAAGCCCCATGACATTGTCGCCTTGCGCATTTAAATCGCAAAGACGTCCTTACACTTTCATGTATTTGACCCATTAATCTCGTCTTATCTTTGTCTTTTGTATTATTGCCTCTTTAGGATTGTCGCACAAATATGACAAGCCTAAATTTTCTTGCGAAAATAAAGCCTCATGACATTTGCGTCTTTAAGACACTTATCGACTCCCTAATGGAGGGTGCCGCCTTATCTTCCCCCGGGTTGCCCATTCAAGGATACGTACTTCTACCATACAAGGTTAGCTCCTCCCATCCGGTCTTAACAACAAGCGGTTGTTTTCGTGACCTCTTATCCTTTTTTGCCTATAGGGCTTATGGTTACGAGACCGCACCCTAAGTGGTGTTTTCTTGGTAGAGTCGGCATAAGCCAAGACTTGCCAAGAATGGCCGAGACGCTTCAAACGCCCTGCACTCTTTGGCTCAACCGTGTACCTCCGACGCCTTGATCGGATGCCGGTCCTTAGAAGAGACCCTCGATCGTCCAACCTAAGTCATAAGCTTAGGTTGAAAATTCGAGTGTACCTCTCATGATGGGCTTTATTGACCCCAAATCTCCATGACTCGAGTTCTAGGGGCGGTGTAACCTTTTCCCCGAGCCATGCAAACATGTACCCCCCTTTTATGACGCACTTTAGGTTTACATTTGCCTCTTGCGAAATTTTTGATTTCGCGAACTAGGTGTACGCCATAGCAGGTTCGCCCTTTCCAATTGTTTTCTTTTTTCTTCTGCATATCAGCTCTTTTGTAATTTCGCAATCTCATCTTTGTAACTCATAAAAGTTTTTTTTTTTTTTTTTGACAAATCAGGCATACATCTTTCCTTCTTCTCAGTCATAAAATCAACAAATACATTCACTCTTTAAGTCTCTTACTTCTACTACTTTATGCCTCTGCATTTTTGAAATTTTCTCGTTATTTTCTTATCTTTTATGAAGCCTTCGCCACTTCTTATCTTCAAAGATGCATTGGTTTCAGCAAATAGTTTCTTCTTCTCTCTGCTTATTGCATCTACCATCAATCTTTCACTTTTTGTTTTTCTTTGATGTTGTGTTTCCAATTATTTTCTTCGACTCTTTCTTCGCAAAATTCTATATCAATTTCATAACACTTCTTTCCTTCAATCCAATCTCCTTTTATGATGCCAATACCACTGGGATGAGGGAACTTGATACATTGATGGAAAGTCGATGCCACACCTAGAATATCATGTAACCAAGGTCGTCCAATCAATGCGTTGTATGGTGATTCCACATCGACTACACGAGAATAAAATTTCAGAGGACAATCCTTTCAAAGGGAATTCGCATATGAGCTTCTCCTTTGGGATTATTTTGCATGTGACTGTTAAAACCATAGATTTTGTAAGTTGAAGGTATTAGATCTTCATCTTTCCCTCCCATAGTTTTATAAGTATGATAAAAAGGATATTCACGAAACTTCCAGTCGATCAAAATTCTCCGTTGATTACCCATTAATTCTCAGCTTCATCATCTTCATCATCGCTAGGTTTTGGGTTAATCTCCAATCTTACCACTAATGGGTTGTCGTGGCATTTCTCCACATTCACGTAACCTACTTAAAAGAGATAGTCTGCCTTTGCCATTCTTTCGGTGGGGATGTCTTCGCAATGTTCATTACTTCTCTTCATTATCCCGGTATCTCTTGAAACCCCGCTGAGAGTGTGATCGTGAAAATCTTCAATTGTCTTGTACGAATGCACAATGGAATTACATAACGTTTCTTTGCCTTTGCTCCAACTTCTATCACAAATGTTTCTCTTTCTTTTCTTGTGTTTGTCCTGCGAATTTACGGAGGAGGTGGTAATGCTTGAGGTTGAGTTTGTCCTACTAGAAAGTTATTTAATTTTCCCCGATCTATTATCCCGAGAATGATTCTCTTTATATTTCGCAGTCATTTGTTGTATGTCCATGGAAATGATGATAAGAGCAAAATTCATTACTCACGTAGCTTGGAGGTGGTTCACTTCCCATGTTCCATGGCGCGGGTATGTTTTCCATCGTGATTATAGCTTCCCATATCTTCTCCACACTAGCATTCAAAGGTGGCATTTTGATTTCTTCCCATATTATCTTGTGACTTATTTGTCCTTTGTGATAGTTTTGCCTCGAACCTCCATAAGTTTCTTTTATGGCCGATCAAGTCACCATGGCTATTGAAATTTCTCTCTCTCTAATTCTTCTTGATCACGACTCCCCATAGCTACTAGCTTTGGCCGACTATCACCCATTATCCTCTCTTGTTGCCCTTGCGAGGTGCTCGCCACCGTATTTATCAACTTAGGTTACAAGCTTGCATTCGTCGCTTTTGAACTTGTGTTCGTAACTGGGTATGATTCCATCTCATTTTGCTTTTCCTCAAGAGCAATATACTCCTCCTGAAGTTCTCGCAACTCAGTCATTGTGATTGTATTCTTGACTCTGAAAATTTGAATGTACAGCAGATTGGTTGCGAACATAGCATTAATGAATGATAGAATTATATATCTCTCATCCACACGACCAGCCGTATCACTACACATTGTCTTCCACCTCATGGTTAGATGTTTCAAACTTTCACCAACCCTTTGCTTTAACCCAAATACATCTTCAATACCAGGTCGCGAGGAATTGTTACTTATATACGCCCCACTAAAATATAGCACACTAAATGGTTGAAAGATGTTATAGTATTCTTTGGCAAACATTCAAACCATTTCAAGGCCTCTCCTGTTAAACTTGATGCAAAATATTTGCACAATACATCATCATGGTTCTCCCATTGTAGTATACATCTTACATAAGCTTTGATGTGTTGTATCACACAAGTTGTTCCATCAAAAATGTTTGGTTAACGCAAGTAAATTGCACTTTGGGGGTATTCCTCCTAATTGTACTTCTTGTGTGAATGGGGTTTTCAGCCTTCTTCTATGGCTTCATCCAATTGTCTCTTACCTCCTTCTCTTTTATTATTTAACATTCCTCTCATTTCCGCTAACTCTCTCAAAATTTGTTCATTTACACGTAATTTGGATCCATTGGTCTTTTTAACTCCTTTCTCTTCTTCCGCATTCATGTCTGTTTTGACTTTCTTGTTCATCATTTTCTTCTGCGTCTTTCTCTCATGCGATCTTCTCTTTCATTTCTTTCATGAATTAACACCAGTTATATTCCTCATTTTCTCTTCTTTGTAGCCTTTCACTCTCCCTTTGTACTCTATCATATTCTTCATTGATATTACCATTATTGCGATTTTGTTCACGCCTTCTTTCTCGATTATCATGATTGTTCTGGCGAATTGCCTCTTGTAGCTCCTGTGGAAGTCTGAATATTTCCCTCTCGCAAGCTAGACGTGCTTGTTCAGTGTAGTGTCTTTCAATTTTATCTTCAATTACTCGATGATTTCTTTGTACTTCTCTCCCATGTAATATTCTCCTTCCTTCTTCCGATTTTCTTCGCCATCTTGATTATTTCGCCATCGACGTTGTCCTATTTCCCGATTTCTATCGCTTTTGCCCATTTTGAAGAGTTTCAAGACGTTGAATATAACGATCTTCCATTATTTCTCTTCTTTCGCGACGCTCTTTGCTTCGGATTTTTGTACTTCCTCCAAGGTTTCTTCATTAGCATTTTCAAGGTGCAAATTTCGTCTTATTTTCTTCTCTAACTGATCTTGAACTTGACGTTGTAGTGCTTCTTGACATTCTACTTTGTAATCTCATGTTTTCCATCCTCAACTCATGATTTTGCCTTGTCGATTTGCATGTTCTTACGCCACTAATCGCCTTTCTTCATGTATTATTTGCCTTAATGCCTCTAACGCTGCAATCTCTTCATTTCCATGAATTATTCCTCCAATTACTTCTTGGTCTCTCTCCCTCTCGTCCATTGCTTCTTAATTGCTGCTCTTCTCCCATTTCATCTACAGTAACGATCGCTAAGTATGTACACTCACCAGCATAATCCACGCTTCTATTTTATATTGGTGTACGTTGAATTGGCGGTTGAACTTGATTTTCCCCATTGTTTCTTGTGTGCACTCTTAGAGATTCCTCAATTTCATCTCTCTCTTCCAAAGAAGCCTCCTACTCCTTGAGTTGTTGGTTGTTTTGATATATTTCTTCTTCTAGCCATTTTTAAATCTTTACGAGTTGTTAAAAATTATGTAAAATTCTTTACCTACTACTAAAAATTCCTTCAAATCACAATATCAATCTTCAATCCCTGTTTCTGGCGCCATTATGTAGTTGCAGGAAATCCTACAATACATCCTCACAAGAATTCATAATATTCAACACATCTTTAAGATCAACAATCACCCTTTTTATTAATTGAGTTAGAAATTTTACAAGAAGGAAATGAAATCAAGAATATAATTGCTACTCTAGATTTTCTCTCTCTATAAAACTTTCTCTCCACTCTAAAGAAGATCTCTCCCTTTCTTAAGCCTATTCCCTCTTTATATAGGACATTACATAGTGATGACAAACTAAGTTGTCCTTTTTTCGGATCCGGCTTGGACATTCTCGCAAGTATACGAATGTTGAATCTCGCAACACTCCTAAATCTTGCTAGGTCTTCACATCTTTCTCGTGTTGTTTGTCGTCATCCGTTGCGTCATTTTTATTACTAATCCTGCGATATCTTAAGTGTGCTTTTTAAAGATTTCAAGGATACCGGTGTCATGATATTCGATCCTACGATGTAAACCTCTCGAAGTCGGGCAACTGCTCATGGCGGAAAAGGCGGAACAAGAATTATAAGTTGTTGCCTAACACCATAAAGTCCGGTTATTTCTTTGGTGAGTTGTCAACACTTTTCCGCTCAGAACTTCTTTCATCCGTATTGCTAGGATCATGAAACCAATATTTGTTATTTGATTACAGAACTTTGATCCATCTAGTATTGATGGTCTTCAATTCTCTGCTTCTGGGCAGACAATCTCTAATTTGAGCGTTGAAGAAGAAAATATTGTGAGTACTCTCCCTCATAGCCAATCATAAATGCCTCACATGAAAATGCTAATTTGTTTGAGAATGTGTCCAGGAGGATGTTGCCATGGAAGTAGAGAGTGCTGATACTCGGTCATCTCTCGAGAATAAAGGCGAAGGAAGTTCCAAATATTCGAACCGGATGAAAATGATGAACCTCTTGATGTTGACACGGGCAACCCCAACTCTTTGAACACTTCAAGACCCCCAAGTAATCACATCATCTTGTAACCTCTTCATAGAAGTATCAAGTTGCTGATTTTTGAGTGAATGAATGAGAATCCATGTGAGTGTACAAGTACTTTTGGCTAAATACGTCGTCGAAAAATTTCAAATTTCGCCTTTTTAGCAAAAACACCGTAAAACCTTCATCCAAGTCGGATTTTTATGATCCGCATATGTATCTTCAAGCCCAGATAATTTCCAAGCTTTAATCAAAGAATATTTTTGAATTTTCAGCACGTTTAGGACCTGAAAAAGGCGAAAAAAGAAACTTCCGTGGAGACTTCGAGAACTTTTTCAGATTGCATGTTACCCAATGTTTTACGACCACATCTTTTTGCTCGTTCATTGGATTGTCATGAAATTTTGACATGTGGTAGATAACATCCATACAAAGAGAATGGTATATGACCCATATTCGGATTCCTTATAGGTTGCTCCCAGTTCGTATTTTAGTACAGAGCAGAGTACAGTTTTTCAGACGAGATTACCGTAAAACGTATTTTCATGACTTTTATGTTATTTGCTGACCTCTAACATGTAGAATGAAGAACCTTGATGATGTTAGACCACTCATATGCTGTAGTTTACTATCTCTTTTGGTTTCATGCTTTGGTGATCCTAATCTCATGTAATCTTCGATTAGGTACAAATACTGAAGTTGAGAATGAAGGAATCAATAATGATGAAACGAGCAACCCTGGGGTTATTGATAAAGAAGTAACTATACCTGCACTTCAGGGCCATGAGAGTGTTGTTGCTGAAGCAATTAAGGGGATCGATACCTCGATTGTTGTTGCTTTAGTGATGAAAGAATCTGAGCCGCAAGTAAAAGAGACTGAAGAAACTGTTGTTGTAGAGATCGTCCCAGTGATTGAAAACCGTATAGTGGTGCATGAATACCCAAGTGTAGGAGTTGCTTTAGATCCTCCGTTTGATGCATCACTCCCATACCACGAACTAGTTGGTGGATTCGGCGTTCCCATTTTATATGCCAACTTATACGAGAAAATATGGAAGAAATTTGGTCACATCGTCGTTACTAGAGACCTAAAGCGTGCTTATTCCTTGACCATGCAAGTAAGTGTTATCTTGCGTGTTGTGTTTATATATGCACTAGAGATATAAATACTGTGACTCCGGATGTACTCTTTGATTGGGAGTTCAACTTTGAGAATTCTCGAGAGACTTGGCTTCAATGTGAAGTGGCTCAAGTAAGAAGATGAATGCTTGTAAGGACTCATGTGAGAATAACATACCCTTTCCCAATGATGTTGTGATGGAAAAGGAAGACAAAATTGCCAAACCGACTCGAAGAGCCGAACATGGAGAAGGCGGTTTTGCAAGTCTTGAAGGATCACGAGAGGAGCAAAAATCTTTCTTGCTGATTTCCTTTGATTTCTTTTCATAATATCTTGAACTTCTGAACTTCTAAGAGATGTGAGGTTTTATTTTTGGTTTTGATTGGTTTTGGATCGGTAGATGATTGAGGATTTTCTTTGGGTTTGATAGAGATTTTCTTTAAGTAAACTGAATTTTGATAAATTGCTGGTTTTAAATTACTGAATGCAAACATTTGGAAAAATTGAAATACAATGAAAGAAAACTCTAAATGCCAAATATTTTAGGTGTTCATGCCATGAACATCTAATACCTCGAATATCCAAAACCTTAGACATTAAAGGCCTTGAGCCAATTCTCATGTATCACGGCCACGCTTTCCTTGTTATCCATGTTGATCATTTTGTAGTATCCACCACCAACAGACTTAGAGACCATGTAGGGTCCTTCCCAGTTGGAATTATTTGCAGAATGTGAGTTACGCTTAGTTGCTTTGAGAACCAAATCTCCTTCTGGAATTTGTTAGACTTGAACATTCGTGCCTAATATTTTCTGCTGGTTTGGAATTCTTCGTGCGGTGGAGTTCACGGCTGGTATGTATGGACGCTCATGCGGAGGAGAGTATTTGAGGCACTCATTTATCATGCTTGGCTATGTCTTCAATAAACTTTTTTGATGATATGTTCGGTTGAAGAAGCTCGAACTTAGCCATTTGGTGAAATATTGATGGGCGAGGTTATCCATTCATAGTATTTTGCAATTGCTAAGTTGTTGGTGGAGGTAAAGTCCTCGGATCAAATAAGCATATTTGAAAAACCGATGATATAGACACATGAGGAGGAATAAGACTTGCTCGGAGTGCGAAACCTTCCGATGAAAGCGTTTGCATCTTCTTCGGTTTTGTGTTAACTCTCTAGGGCTCGACTTCCTTCAAATACTCGAATGGTGAAGTATCTTCTTTTCTTCTTCGAATCGAGGTTTCTTCAATAGAGAGATGTGCAACGAAGGTGTTGGTGCTACCTTTCCGGTGAATCCATGTTCGTCCAAGAATCATATCATATCCTGGATCTTCTCGAATTATGAAAAATTTTGTTTCTTTGTCCCACGGCGAGTTTATGTTCACCTTGAGGGTGATGTGGTCATAAGCATCTCCGGTGTTCCTTAATGATCTATAATCGTTATCAGCATGAATGCTTCTTGTCATGTGATACCGGTAGCTCGAGAGTTTTCTTAGGATAATATTAACAAAAAAATGCCGACATCAATCAATACTCGTTTGAACTCGTTTTCCTTGTGATGGACTCAAAGTGAGGAGTCCCAGGTCGTACATTTCTTCATCTGCACATTGAGGGCGGCTCATGGAACGCTTCTTGGATCGACAAAGCTTTCGACATAATGTGGTTCAAAGCAGCGAACATGTCTCCCCTCTACGGGCTTTTGATAAGTATAACAATTCACGATATGTTCAATTAAGGATTGAATCTTCTTTGACAGTGTGGTTCGAAGGAGTGAAGGTTCTCGGGGAGAGGATCTCTGTGTACTCCTTCATCCCATGTTGAGTTCTCCGATTCGATCTTTTCTTTGAATATGCGCTTCAAAGTTCCGCAATCACTTGTGGGATGGTTGACAAACCTATGAAAGCGGCGACGAGGATTTTCCATGGCTTCTTGAGTTGGTTCTTTCTTGACATATGGGAGCTTGATCGCCGTATTGAACCCGGGGTCTAGAAGTTCAATAACTTCCTCAACGGAACAGAAAAGTCAGGTACCTCTGGATCAACTGTGTTTGAGCAGAACTTGCACATTATCCTTCCTTTGCGCCTTTGAAGGGGTTGAGGAAGTATGTTTGCGCTGTGGATCGGCTTTTCGCTTACTCCCTTCTGCAACATCATTTGTGGAAGGTTGGAGGTTGTACTGTTTGTTAATTAGGCGCCTGCTACCCCGAGTCTCCCGTGGCTCTTCAACCTTCATAGTCTTAGCCCTTTCTAATAGGGCAAAAAGAGTTGCGATCTCTTGGCTGCTTCATGGAGTTTGAGAAAGTCTGGAACCTGAGATTTTCCAATAAATCTCTATAGACTGGGATCATTCCGTTGATGCACAAGTCCATGAGTTGTTGCTCTGTGATATTCGGATCATGGCAATCCAAGGCCTAAACCCTGAACCTTTTCACATAATTGTTAGGATGTTCGTTGCTCCTTTGAAACATCCTTCCGAGGTCAGAGAGGGTGATTTGCTCTGAAACGAAGAAGTATATCCTGTAGAAAGCATTAACCATTTCTTCCCAACTTTTGATACTTCCCCGTGCGATGTTGTTGTACCGGTATATGCCTACCCTGGGCAGAGACTTTGAAAATTCCTTCGACCCGACAAAGATGGTTGTGCTCATGTTCACCCGGTGCTTCCGCAAACCGAGAAACATGTTCTCGAGCGTTGCCTGTTCCATCATAAAGTGTGAAGGTTGGAGAGGTGCAACCTTTTGGCAGAGGAATTCTTTGCGTAGTAGTAGGGTATGGAGGTTGGTAACGATGCTCAGAAGGCGTTTTATCTTTTCCACGATCCTCCAAAAGTCGTTTCAAGTCCTCACGAGTGATGAAACTGGATGGCTCTTTCGCGGGAGGATCATCTGCAGCCTTAGGAACTTCCTCATCATCTACTACATGGATCGGAGTAACTTCGGGATCACCATCCTAAGACTTTTCTTTAGCTTTTCCTTTCTCTTGAGTTTTCTCTGACACCTTGTCTGTGAGAGTCTTGAGATAGTTGAATAGTTCTTTTTGAGTGGCATCCATATCAGTCTGATTTTTGGCAAGAGTTTCTTGCACTTTCATGAAGTCACCTATGGTTGGTGGATTTTCCCTGACTTCTTCGGGAGACCGACCGAAGAGTGGATTATTGATGGCTCCAGTGCTAGTACCAGCGTTCGAAGGAGTGGTAGTGGCGGGTTGCACCTCGGAGGAGTGGTAGTGGCGGTCGTCTTGGAGGAGTGGTAGTGGCAAGTTGCACCGGAGTGGTGTCGGCAGTACCACCGGAGCTTGCAATATTAGAACCAGGGTCTTTGAATCCGGGTTGGTAACTGAAGCCGGACCTAAGACCGACCATCTTTGTGATAAGTGAATTTGCAACCGAGAGAATGATCTCCCCTTTGTGGTCACCAATCGTAGATGGGGAAAACGATTCATCGGTTTTACGGAATTGAAAAGATGATCGCGGAGGAGACTCCTTGAACCGAGCAAAATGCTTAACCTCACACAAGATGCACCGCAAGAAGGGAGTGTTTTGAATTCGAGAGATCAATCTGTAGTACTCCTGCTAAACCAAGACAATGGCCGTTCCAGAGTAAATTCGGTCACAAGAGGGATGGGTCGGTCTGTAGGAGGGAAGCCGAGAAATGTGAGATCAATGGTGATCAAGATTGTTGGTGTGTTGTGTATTACGAAAATAAGATAAATTTTGAATGATTGAATTTGCTCTGTTGATAGTTGGATTGTTAATCTCGTGTTGTCAGTTTGACCTGAGATTATCCTTTTTTCAATCATGATTCAGAGATTTATTTATATTGCTGGAATTATAGACACCATGATCCCATGAAGTGTGACAGTTGATCGAATTGAAGAGTGGGGAAACGGAAATCGTGTTTGAAACCGGTTGCTCATCGTGCGAGACTTGCTGATTTTTCATCCACTACTTTGTTAACTCCTTCAACCGATGCACGACTTGCTCACATTCTCATCGTGTGTATGAACACATGTGCCGTAGACCGCCATGAGACCAAAACCCTAGTTAATATCCCCATGTGACAAAGATTGATGTCTCGTGTAAGTGTGAGAGTACTGCATGCGTACGTGTATTTAGTTAGTCGATTGTTGACTTCATGACTTCATGGGACGATGAGTCCTTGTATTGTTGAGTCGAACGTGGTTTGGAAATGTTCTGAGACTCATGAATTGAACATGTATGTTGAGACAGAGATATGATGTGTGACTAAGTTAACGTGAGCAAATATTGCTCATTCGATGAATTGTTGAATATTGATAGTTGAACCAATATTATTTGATTTGAGCAAGTATTGCTCATCTGAGCAAATATTCCTCGTTTGATGAATTATGGTAACATGACCAAATAAAATATTAAATCAATATCCGGCAATTGAACCAGTATGATAAATAAAATGTTGATCATGGGATCAACGTAAAATTATTAGTGTTTGAATGGAATCATTAACCTTGGACTCAAAAACCCTAATTTGATCAACTGATGATTTATTGATGGTTTATTGAGAATTAACCACGAGGGACGGCTACATGGGATTATGGGTCGACCATGTAGTTCCCAGATGCTCACGTGAGCAAATATCAAGATCTCCTGAAGACCAGTTAATTTGTTGATGAAAGGATGATTAAATGCTGGTTTAATCATTTGTTAAAATAATGATGAACCTTAGGTGATAAAACCCAATTAATTATGAAGATATGAGGGAGCGACCCAGGGGTCATGAAACCGGCCCTGGGTGTTCACGGGATCAAATGATGATCGCTCCATGAAGTTCCAAGTTGTTTGGAAGAGTTTTGGACCTAATACGTGCAATTGTGCAAATTAGGGTCAAATCATGAGAATACGTGGGACCGGTTTCTTGCAAGCCGAAGAGCCAACCTTGGTTTGGTCAAGGTAACATGCTCACATCACCAAAGTGTCCGTATCTCAATTAAGAGAATTTTGATATTTTCTCGGTGTGCGTTTGAGCAACATTTGAGAAAATATGAAGAAATCGGGTTTTTTTCAAATCACAAAACCTTCATGAGATGAAGGAAAATAATAGAAAATGAGGGAATCATGAAGTGTGGGACCGACTATGGCCAAGGCATGGCCGACCGGCTAAGGAACCTGGTCCCACGGTATTTTCCCTATTTTTTTTATAATATATTCATGATTTTAGGGAAATATGATAAAACCAAAGAGTTTGTTGAAACCAAGGAGTTTTGTTGAAATCAAAGAGTTTCCATGAGATGAAGGAAACAAAAATATTAATAATAATAAAATAAGGGCGTGTGGGACCTAGCTTGAGCATGGTTGGTAGAAGCTAGGGTCTTGGTCCGTGAGTTTTCCTTATTTTATGTATTATTTCATGATTTGAAGGGATTTTCATAATTTTGAAAGAATTTTCATAATTTGAAGGAAATATCAAGAAATCAAGGAATTTCATAAAATCAAGGAAATATAAAAATAATAATAAAAAATAAGGGGTTTGTGGGACCGGCCAGCTTGGGCCCGGTCCCACAAGTTTCCTTAATTTTATGTATTTTTTGTGTATTTTCCCATAATTTGAAGGAATTTCATAATTTGAAGGAAACATCATGAAATCAAGGAATTTCATGGGATTAAGGGAAACATGAAAAATATAATAATAATAAAATAGGGCGTGTTGGGCCACCAGGGCATGACCGTCAAGCTATGTGGCCCGTCCACGGGTTTCCCTAATTTTATATTATTTTTCATGGGATCAAGGAAATATCATGAGATTAAGGAGTTTTCATGAGATTAGGGAAATAATAATAAAATAATGAGGAACCATGAAGTGTGGGGCCGGTCGGGATCAAGGCATGGCCGGTTGGCTTGTAGGAGCAGAATATCGCGACATCAATACTTCGCGAGAGTAATAAACGACTACATTACGAAGGCGTCGCAGGGAAGTAATATAAATGACGCAATGGATGACTGATAGGTGCAGAATACACCATATTTACTATCTAGAGTTTATGCTTTCTTTGGTATTTTTTCTTGTGAATTATGTACTTTACGCGTGTTTTTGAGTTATTAGGTATTCTGGAGTCGCACGGAGGAAAAGAAGCTGAAATCACCCAAATTGAGCGAAAAGGGCAGAGTGTCATTTCACATGCTATCGGGAGCCAAGTCATGGTTAAGGGGCAATTCTTGGAGGAGTACTAAATATAGACCAACAAGGTTAAGGGGTCAGTAATTGAGTAGCCCTTATCGTGGGTGACCGGGTGTCATTATCACCCTTAACCCTAAATTGAGAGAATTGTCTCTCATTCTTCATTTCATTCTTCCCATTCGAAATTGAGAAAGAGAGCGATGTTTATGGTGGATCGAGTTGCTTGATTCGAAGCTAAGATGGGATCGACATCGATGGACGGAGATCGAAACATAGCTATGATGATTGACGAGCTCATGAAGAAGACCGGAATCGCTTGGTGGTGTTGCCGATCAAGCCGTGAAATTGTTGAATCGAGAAATTGAAGTTGAAATTGGTCATTGCTTCTATCGATCGAAATGGGTTTACGCGCTGCTATAGATGAAGTAGAAAGAGATGGGTTCGTGGCTCGAGGAAGAATATCGTGGGTTGTGGTCATTATTTCGAGAGAATTGGTGGTGCTGTAGATGCTCAGGAAATGGAATTCATGAAACTGTGATGAAGATTGAGAGGTTGATGCTCGGTGATCTCATTGAGATCGAGAAGGAATTGATTCTCACTGGAAGCCGGGTTTGGATGATTATGAGGTTGAAGTGATTCTCATTGCTGATTCGATGGGTTTTAGGTTGATTAAGATCTTGATAGTCTTTGGGTTAGAAGTTTGGGTTTGCGAATGGAATGGGTTTTGAGTTGATCCGAGATTTTGGGAAATGGTGGTTTTGGTTGAATTTTAGGTGTGTGAAATTGGAGCCGAGGCTTAGTTGGTTGTTCCTATTGAAGTTGAATAAGGGAATGGTGATGATTGTTGGCCCCGAGGTTGCAAGTTTGTTGCGAATATGGGTGTTGGTCTGAGTACTGGTGATGCTGTTTGTGAGAGGCTGGCTAGGAATTGATTGTGGTGTTATGGACTAGAGAAGCTGGTGCTGTGCAGATGGAATTGATGCGTGTCGTAGGTGCAATCAAATTAATTAATGTTTCCACTCAATTAAAAATAATATAATGGAAGTCAAGTTCGTTCCCACGAGGAGCAAGAGATTCTAGTTGTAAAAATTGTCACAAAAGGGAGGTGTAAAAAGCAAAAGAACATAAACAAAGCAATTAAAATCGAAAGTTGAAAGCAATAAGAGAGACAAGACCAAGGAATCCTTCTTCGTTGCAAAACAATGAATCAAGTTATGTTCTTTTCTACTTGTTATTAGTCACAAATTATCACCAACCGTAGGATAGCAGGTCCGCTTAGCTAGCCCCAAAATCCCTTATTTCACCGAGTAACAGTCCGCTTAGTTATCGATTCTATCCAAAAGAACCACCTTGAGGTTCGCTTACAAGATGTAATTCCCCCGAATGCATTAAGATTTATGAATTTAGGTTTAGTACTAGTAGTTAAACTCGGTTCGCTTGGTTCACTTTCTAGCGTTGTTTCTACACACAATTGCTCCACGGAATCCCTCCTCGCAAGGTCTCGTGTTTGCTACTTATGTAAAGAGTCAAGAAACGATTACTTATCTCCTAACTTTCACTAGCTTTAGATCAAATTAACAAATCAATTTAGTTGGCCACCTAAACAATCTATCAATCAATCATGAATGTCTTTAAGATCATTCCTATTAGTAAAAACAAACGATAATCATGTGAAAAACTTCAAGATAGAATTGAAAACAAAAACTCAAAACATAAATTAAGAACTAGGAATTCATCCTCAATCAATAATAAAATTAGCTACTCATGTTAAAGAGTTCACACAAAGAATAAGAAAAGAAAAGTGTTGTGTGTATAGAGATGTGTAAAAGATATGGGTAGAACTTCTCTATTTATAGGCTTCAATATTCTCCAAATCTTCCAAGGAATAGAATCCTTTTCCTTTAGCAATTCAATTTCCAAATCCAAGCCTTTCTCAACTCTTCCATCTTCTCTTTCCAAATTTGAGTCCAATTCTCCATCCAATTCCTAGCCCAAGTCTTCACACCCATGAGAGAAGTCCATAGAAAATTCTGGAATTTTGGTCGTCGGAAAACTGGTATTATGGACGGAATCCGCCGAATAGTCGCCGCCAAGCCACCAGAATTCTTCCTGGTCACTGGAGGAATATTCTGTTACGATGCCGTCAGAGATAACGGTCTCCGTTAGTCAATCGGGTCAGAAGCAGGGGAGTTAGCCGAGTCAGTTAGACATCTGACTGGTCTGAATCGTCTTAATCAACTGAGTCATACGGACGGATCGGCCATCGGACTGTTGAGTCGACTCGCCAAACAGAACCGACAGAGTTTCCTCGCTTTCGGGCATTTCTCGTGCCAATTTTAGGCTGATCTTTAGTCTTCTCCCGTTAAGAAACCTAGCATACATCTACCGTGTTCAACACCTTCACTTCTTTGTTACTTCTTAGCTCAATCGACTCACCTTTCAATTGAATCAAGAACATCTCACAAATCATCAATCACCCACAAATTCAAACCACATTCCATCCTACAGACCACCGACAACATTTCCAAGAACACCCAACTTCACTAGCACCATTCCCCTGTCTCGTAATCTATTCAAGTAATTCACCATTCATCTACAATCATTATCTTCTTTCTCAGATCAATTTCTCATTCTCAATTCTTCTCGCATCACTCTTCACAATTCAATCCATCGTTCCCTGTAAACCAGCAGACTCCATCAAACCCCCATCTGTAATCTTCCAGCCACTGATTTCTTCTTTTATTCCTAACAAAACCCATCTCTCTCACTCGCTGCCCCACCTCAAACTCTGAACCATTTCGTCCTTCTGAGTCTGTCTCAAAACTTCAAACTCCATCACAGATCCATCTCAACCCAGCTCTGTCAAGATTCAACACCTTCAGAACTCAGAACTCAACAAATCGTCATCGTCTCTTTCTCAATCTTCCTTCTCAGTTGAGCCAATCGGTACCACCATTAATCGGAGCAACATCTCGATCCCAAACTATACCATGTTCATCAATTTCTTCCTCTCCATCGGCGAAAATCAATTAACCACAAACCCATCTCTTTCGTCTTCAAATCGGAACCTAATTTCTCCAAAGACTACCGTAAAACTATTCTCGATCCGATTTCTCCATTACCAAAGACCATCTTCTTCGATCTGGAATTAACAGCAGCAGCAGAAACATCCATCGCTAACCCTCCTCGAATTCTGCTCTTCATCTCTGAGGTCTCTTATCTCTTCTCCCAATTTCTCTGCATCTCGATCTCTACCATGACAAGAAATTCTCGCGGTTTTCACTTCCATCTCTCGGTTCAACGGCAGCCATGATGACGCATCAATTTCAGTGAAAGGGAAGAGAGTGAAGAAGAAGAGAATGAGAGAAATATCTCTAGGGTTGTAATGATTTGGGCGTATTTGCACCCAGATGATAAGGACCATCCCTCTCATTAGATAAGGGATACCCAGGAGATAATTACACCTACGATAAATGATAAGGGGTACCCTGATGACAACCCCCCTTAGCCTTGATTGGGCCTGGCTTTAGTACTCCTCCAAATTGGGTCGCCCCTTAACCTCAACTGGGCTCCATATATCAATTGCCTGTAAAATGACCTTTTTGCCCTTTTGGCTCAAATTGGGTGATTTCTTCTTCTTTCCTCCATGTGACTCCATAGTAGCTATAAAACTCAAAACAAGCGTAAAATACATAATTTACAAGAAAAATAACAAAGAAAGCATAAACAATAGATAGTAAATAGGATGTATTCTACACCCTATCGGGAATGAGCAAGAGCTGAAGTTACTAATGAGCCGGAATGGAGCAATTGGGTGGGTGATGTTCTTTGTAGATCTCTATGAAAATATGAGGGAGTTGCAGGTATTGATGGTGCTGCAGTGGAGCCGATTTGGTAGATATTGGTGCTGTTGGTTTATGCTCGGGGAATGCAATGGATTAGCGATCGCAAGTAGCAGTGAATAATATTACGGGAAATGGAATTCTTGGGTTCCAATTACATTTGAGGTCTCGTGTACAAGGGTTGTTGGTGATGGCTAAGGCTCGAGAAAGATTGGGCAGGGAACAAAAGATGATTAGTATTGCAGGGCTGGAGTTATAGGCTAGGTTGCTAATGTGTGTGTGACAATGGGTCTTGAGCAAACTGAAGACTAGAAAGAATTGCAGTTGTGATATTGAGCTCGGTGCTGCAGGTTGATGGCAGCGAAGCAATGGCAGGAAAGGGAAGAATTATGGTTAGTGGTGGCGGTCATGTTATGGCCAGTGCTACTGGTGCCTTTGGATGGATGTGGAGGAAGGACATGGTAATGACTGGGGAGAAGCGGTTCAAGTTGGTCATGTTGCGGGTGAAGCTTAGTAGGTACTAGTGGTAATGGAACTGCCAGTGGTAGGTTGTGGCATTGTGACGATGGAGATTGAGCTGAATGAGGTTTTGCGAGCATGGGACTCGAAGTTGTATGTTATTGCACAAGGTGGTGCTAAGACAGTGCAGTTGGCAATGGACTGAAATTGGAACTGGGAGCAAGTGCAACACTGTCTTGTATGGCTTGAGGAAATGGCAGCTGAGATGGAGTTACAGGGAGAGTTGTTATGTATTGATGCAGCATGAATTGGTGGCTACTCAGGTTTACAGGGAGGTATTGAGTGCAGAATGCACAGCCTTCTTGGCTGGGATTGAAAGTGGTAAAGCACCATCTTAGTGCAACAGAGACTACGGCTCGTGCAACGGCAAACACAACTAAGCCCAACAGCTAGTTAGACTTTCACTCAGCCTATGACTCAGATGGATCACTGACTCACCCTGACTCAGAACCTGACTCGGTTGACCCGAGTTGACCCGATCCGACCCGTTGATCTGTGGACCTCGGCGGACTCTGCCACCCAGATGCTTTTCCTATTGACTATTCCGTGGGATTCCCAATATAATCCTAGTTTTCCGGGCGAGCGTTTTGGGATGTAATTTCTACACGGGTTTCTCTCACTTGTGGGCTTGGTGGACTTCTAACTAATGGACTTTGAAGACAAAACCTAATTTTGGAAGGAGTGGAGCTATAAAAGAGAAGACTTTTCTCAAAACACATATCTTTATCTTATTATTATTTTTCTTTGCCTCTACTTTGTTTCTAGGGTTTAGAACATGATAGGGTTTCTCTTTCTCCTTGTTATGAACTCCATTAACATGAGTACCTAAGTTTATTATTGGTTATGGAATAGTTGGATTTCACATAATATGATTCTTTGATTCAATATATTAGTTTTGTCTCATATTTATCGTTTGCAATTCTCTGAAAATATTGTTTTATGATTGATTGATTATTTTGTCAAGTTGCAAATTGGTAGAACTTCTAATCACATCTATTGCTAGTTTAGGGTTTATTATACGTAAAAGTGATATTCCTTGAATACAAGTAGCATAATATGATTATAGTTTGTAGTGATATATTCTTATGATCATATGTGAATCGTAACCTTTGTTAAATTGAATTAGTGCGCTTTCCACGTTCGATTGCTTTGATTGGCCTGATTTCATAGAACCTAATGCATCTAGGGAATTAAACTTGATTAGTGCTTTTACACGTTAGGTTGTTCCTTTAGATAGAATTCATATTCGCATCTTTTAATGTGTTTGTTGATGACATGAGGAGATTTGCGGGATATTCTTGCGATCAAGGTATTCTATGGTCTTTGATAAAAGTTGAGATTAAAATATCAATTCTAGTTATTGTGTGAAAACATGTTTGTGAATGAAAACGAAATCCATGACCAATATCTTTCTCATCCTTGATTACTTGTTTACTTTTCTTTATTTGCTTTTATTTTATTTTAGTTTATAAAATCACAAAACCCCTGTTATTTATAGGGAACCGAAACAATTTGACAACCTAGACCTCTCTGTGGGATCGATCCTTTCTTGCCCTTGCTATATTTATATTTTGAGTAGTAAGAAAGTGTAATTTATTTTTGACGCTACTTCACGATAATGATCAAATTTTGCGATTCTTGGGGAGGTAAGTTGTTAATTGTTTTTGGTTTCTTATTTTTGTATTTAGTTTTTGTTTTATTTTTTCTTATTTTTCTGGGTTTTAACCTTGGTTTGAGAATTATTTCAGGTGCTTATTTCTATGGAAGGAGCATATTGGAACAATGGATACGGTTTTCAACAACCTCAACAATACGACAACTACCAATTCCATGGGTATAATCAAAACCAATTCATTGGTTATGACCAATATTCCATGGAACCTTATGGTTTTCCTCAACAACCTTATGGCGGGGAACAACCACAAGTATGGGAGGATTTTTATGTTCGTGAACAAAAAGTCTCTAACTTTATAGACAAAGTTTCCACCTTTTTACAAGAGGAATTTCAAAAAGCTAAAGAGACTACAAACGAGCAACTCCAAGAACTTCGTGAAGGTTTTGCTAGCTTGCGAAGAGGCATTGATCAATACAAGGAAGATATGGATAATTCTTATGTGCATATGGTTTGTGATGAATATTTGATTGATGCTAATGTTGAAAAAGGCCAATCCTTGGGCACTTTCATGGATAATTGTGTAGTTAACTCAACTCTTGATCGTAATAATGATCATTCACCTATTCAAAAGGATGAGTTAGAGATTAGCAACACTAAATTCAGCGAGGACCAATCTTATGTTGACTATGATAGTGACGGTGATGATGATACATTGCTTGAAACAACTCATGGTGACATCTCCGAGGAGTCTTTTTGGGATCAAGATGAAGACGAAGAGGAATATGTCGACACTTGTGTAGATTACTCGACCATTGATCTTAATAATGATCAAGAGCCTATTCAAAGGGTGGAGCTTGAGGATATGCATTTTTGAGTGTTCTAGAAAAGTTTCTTATAATAAAATTTGGATCCGCAAAAGAGTATGTGCTTTACAACAAAGAGGAGTATGTTGAGAATGAGACCGTTATGACCAATATTGTGGAAGACCCAATTGAGCTTGCAAATGATTGTAATGATGATGTTTATGTCGAGAGTTTGGTTACGGCGAGAAATAGGACGAAGAATGGTTGCAAGGTTTGATAGAGGACCATGATACACAAGAGGTGAATAATTCACTTGAGTTTTCAAGGATGAAGAGGATTTCATGATACAAGAGATTGTGCAAGGTTTATCTAACCCTTTGCCTATTGTTTCTTCTCCTTTACCTCTTATTGGTTTGAATGTATGTGCTTCGAGAATATTGTTGAATGACTTTGTTTCTCGTTTTCCGCCATTAGAGAAACTTGATTCTCATACTATGTTTATGGAACAAGAAACCGTGGAAGTGCCCGACTTCATATTTTTATACACTTCCAAGTGTGGACAAGAATAAGTGTGGGGGAAGCTTTTATCGGTTCATAGCTTCACTTTTGCTTTATTGTACTAATATTTGTGTGAAGTTAGTGTTTGCAAAACGGGTTCTATGGAAGGATCCTCAACTTTTCAGATTGTTGATATATGGGGAATGAATCTTGCAAGGATATAGTGGTGGGATGACTTTAAACCAAGCGCTGCATGGGAGGCAACCCATAGGTTTTGTATCTCTTCTCTTTTAATTTTTTCTTTTCTTGTGTTTATCTTTTTCTTTTCGCATATTGTTATATGATTTCCCACCTTGACTTTCTTTGACGATTCAATTTACATTGAGGACAATGTAAAGTTTAAGTGTGGGGAGTGAGTTAAGCATTTGCGTTGTAAATTTTCAAATTTTTCAACTTTTTTGTAGAATAGTGAATAAAAAACTCCAACTTGTAGTTAGCTTAGAGTCACATAGTATACATGTCGCTAAGATTACATCGAGAATCTCATAATAGTGGACTGAACTTAGAGATGACAAGAGAACATGATCGGGTTTCTTAATTGTATGAGAGTTAAAGTTGGATTTAACCATGCCGGTGGCAAATAAGGTGCATCGAATTCGAGAATTAGAGTAGTGATCCCCTATAGTGGAGACTACCCATGTTACATAATGTGAGGCACCGACCTTCAATTCTTTGTACTGTCTAAACTTGTGCTTTTTAGAGTGTGTGTCACAGCACGTAAATTCAGAAGTGAATGGTGAGCTGCCCAACCTCCCACCATAGAAGCATTATTTTGATCTCTTGAGTGCTATTTTTATCAATGATCGCGGTCGTAAGCGTCAAAAATAATTTACACTTTCTTACTACTCAAAATATAAATATAGCAAGGGCAAGAAATGATCGATCCCACAGAGAGGTCTAGGTTGTCAAATTGTTTCGGTTCCCTATGAATAACACCGGGGTTTTATGATTATAATAAACTAAATAAAAGCAAATAAAGAAATAAGCAAACAAATCAAATCAAGGATAAGAAGATATTGGTCATGGATTTGCCATTCATTCACAAACATGTTTTCACACAATAACTAGAATTGATATTTTAATCTCAACTTTTATCAAAGACCCTAGAATACCTTGATCGCAAGAATATCCCGCAAATCTCCTCATGTCATCAACAAACACATTAAAAGATGCGAATATGAATTCTATCTAAAGGAACAACCTAACGTGTAAAGCACTAATCAAGTTTAATTCCCTAGATGCATTAAGTTCTATGAAATCAGGCCAATCAAAGCAATCGAACGTGGAAAGCGCACTAATTCGATTTAACAAAGGTTATGGTTCACATATGATCATAAGAATATATCACTACAAACTAAAATCATATTTATGCTACTTGCAATCCGAATTGTCACTTTTGCGTATAATAACCCTAATCTAGCAATAGAGATGAAAACAAACTCAATCGACTCGCACTCGACTAACAAGCATTCAAATCATGTAACAATATTCATGGTGAATCATAAACGGTAATATGAGAGAAAACTAATTTATTGCACAAAACTCATGTTTGGAAATTCAACTTATTCCATAACCAATAATAAAACTCTAGCTCATATTCATGGAGTTCATAACAAGAAGAAAAGAGAAGTTTCATGTTTCTAAACCCTAGAACAAGTAGATGCCAAAAAGAAGAGAAATAAAAGATTCAAAAAAGATAATCCTATGTTTTGAGAAAAGTCTTCCTTTTATAGCTCCACTCCTTCCAAAATTAGGTTTTGTCTTCAAAGTCCATTAGTTAGAAGTCCACCAAGCCCACAAGTGAGAGAAACCCATGTAGAAATTCTGCCCAAAAATCGCCAGCCGAAAACTGGGATTGTGGCCGGAATTTGGCTCTAAAATGTCGCCGCCGACCACCCGAAAATACACCTCTCGTTGATAGAATATTCCGTCAAGATTCCGTTATACTAATCGTTGACTAACGGTCGTTAACTCGTTGACCGGTCAAGGTCTAAGTCATCGAGTCGTGACCGAGTCAATAGCTAACCCTACCGACCGGTCCTAGCCGTGCCACTTTGCACAAAGCCAAATAGTCACGGCCAAGATGGCCATACCTTCCTCGCATCTCTCCTAAAATGGCATGATGGCCATGTCATCCAACATTAAATCCATTCTTGCATCCATTATTTCAAAGGTTAGCTTCACTTCTCCACCCGTAACTTCATTCAAGCATCACAAGCATCATTCATCCATAGCCAACCGATTCTCCACCGCATCAGAATTTTCGGTTCCTATTCCATCTATTGCCAGCTGCATTACATAACTCAACCGTGCACTTCAAGCCTCACATTCGCGACCTCACCAAAGAGCTCACATTGTGCTCACCACCAATATTCAACACAAAAACCTTGGCATCCATTTCCCGCGCAGTACACAATTACCGGCTCAGTTTCTCGGCTCAAATGAGCTTCATAACATGATTCCCCTTTTTCAAAACTTGCTGCCAGAACCACCAACTTCAAACCTCGCAATTCATCTCAACGGCACCAACTCATCCATCCCGTGCCATCTCTGCACTGCACCTCGACCTTAGCATCTCGATTCTCATAGCTTCGATTAGTCTAGCATCTCACTCCATTCTTAGATAGCAACCACCACTGTTCCTTCCCTTCATCATGTGTAGCTTCATTACATACTCCAATAGTTCAACTCCAACACCCGTAGTTGCTCACTGCTAATTCCATATATACAACACCACCAGACTCCCATTCAAGCCAGCCGAACCTATTGAAGCTCCACAAACTCTAGCACATCTGTTGCACCCCATTCCATTATCATTGCTGCCAATGGCATTCCATCGCCACGCCTAACGCATGAACTCCTTCCCTTATAAATGGCAATGGCATCGGTTCATTCTACAAACAGACGCTTATCAGCAAAGATCACCGCCACTCGAGACTCCCCGAGTCAGCCCGAACCTCGCACTTAACATAGCCAAACTACCACCGCAATGTCGTGTACCACAAAGACCAACTTAGCTCAATCTGCTCAAGACATCACCCATGCAGCTCAACCCCAATCAAAACCCTCGGATGCAACACCTCATACTCGTGCTCAATCCCGATTTGATAAACAACCTAGCTTCCCAATTCTAGATATTAACAAGGTACCCTCAACTCAATCGATCACAACAACAGGTCTTGCTACTTTCTTCTCATTTCTTGAACATCATCTCTTTGTTGACCAGATTTTCCAATTCTTCTGTAATGCAACTCCATCATCTAAGCTGCAAAATACCTTTACCAGGTCTAACTCCATCTTAAACTTTTCGTCTTGACCCCAAATTCACAAAGCAGAACAACACTATCTTCTTCAAACCCTCTTCCATATCGTTCTTCCTCGAGCTTCAAACAACAATCTAGGATGACAAACTCATTTCACAAACACTGACCTAATTCTTCACAGGCTTTAATCGATTCACTAGCTATTATTCTCGATTAATTCTTTAGCCGATCTTCATTTGAGCATCAACGTAGGTGATTACACGATTAGCCATCTCCTCTCAATTGAACTCTCACAAAGAGTTCTTCATCGATCTAACAACCATCGTGTTCACTGCTTCCATCATTTCCTCTCTATTTCTTACGAGTTCATCACAGAGACCACCATCTCTGTATCAATTCCACTACCAATTTCTTTCTCACGATTTCTCGATCTCGATTCAGCAGCAGGATCTCGGATCTCAACCACCAATTTCTTCATTACAGTCCCCTTTCCTGATTCATGGTCACGCATCTTCTCTCTTTCAGTGAAATTGATTGAGAGTAAGAGATAACTCTCGATTTAGGGTAGGGGTATGAGAGCTGGGAATTGATAAGGATACCCCACTACATAAGATAAGGGTCACCCCAGATTGAGTGCCCTATAACACAAGTGGTCACCCCTTAGTCACAAATTTGGTTGTCTCTAGTTTCGCCATGGTGCCTTTAGCACTTCGTGGGTTACCCCTTAACCTTTGGTCGGCTCTGGATAGTGTTTGCCATGGAAATGACAATTTTTCCCTTTTGGCTCTAAATGAGTAGTTTCTCCTTCTTTTCCTCCGTGCGACTCCAAAGCACCTAATAACTCAAATTCACACATAAGATACATAATTTGCAATTTTAAAAATAGCAAAGAAAGCATAAATACTAGATAATAAATACGGTGTATTCTACACCTATCAAATTCCCCCACACTTAGACTTTGCTAGTCCTCGAGCAAATCAAACAAAACTAAACTAAAACTAATACATACAACTCCGTGACGTCGAGGCTACGGTTAATTATAGCATAAATAACAAGCCTTTAAACCCCTAGGTGTCCCTTTAGTGGACCTACAAAAACCTAGTTATAGTCTCGTGAAGGTTTACTAGAGATATACCTACAAAGCGCATGATTAGATCTTTTGGATCCAAGCGCATGCTTCCTTGTCAACACGTATATGATAGTTGCCTTGGATCCTGCATTCCACGCTTGTTTAGGCGACGGAGACAGGGACTACGTTTCACACATAGATTAGACGCTATTCCCAAGTGTCTTTTTATTCCGTTTTGGTCTAATTGGTCGGTCTCTTTTTTTTTTTTCTTTTTTCATATATATTTTTTTCATCATTTTTTTCTTTTTTTCTAGTAACTCAATCACTCTATTTCATCCTAGCGAATAACACGTCGATGTTTAGTGACCCACCAAAGCACTTAGAGAACAATAGATAAATATGGAAAAAAAATAAAAAAAAATAGAATGTGATATGGTGATATTCCGAGATATGGTAACAACTATCATGTTAATTTGTGATTTCTGAGCTATATTCGTCCCCTTTTAAGTTAATTGGTTCCTCAACTCCTGCATTCAAAATGGTTCCATCCACTAATGGTGTCATCCTAAAGGCACAAGTTTCTAGATTTCGGAGTTCAAAAAGCACAATTTTTTTCTTGGTTTTTCAAATTTTCTGATTTTTTTTTTTAAAGGCATAAAACAAACTAAAACAAACTATACAAACATATAAATGCTCCCCCACACTTAAACTTCACATTGTCCTCAATGTGTAAAAACGAAAGTTCTGAATTCTGACGTAACAGCAGATAAAACGCAAAAACTGTGCAAATTGGTAAGGAATTTGGAAAACTCCATTTCACAAAAGTTGTTCACCTACGTGTTTTCTACACAGTGTCAAAATTTCACAGTGTTTTGATAAACGGTCTGACAGTTATGGTCTCTGGACTGAACTACGCGCAGTCTGAAATTTTCTGACGAAAAGGTATTCGTCATAATTCTCTTCTAAGATAGATTACGGACTCAATGAAATTAAACATAGGGATGCAAATATGATATGAAAACAGTAAAAACAAAACAAAAAAAACAAAACAAAAAAAAAATGCAAAAGGATAAGAGATACAAAAACCGTGGGTTGCCTCCCACTTAGCGCTTGTTTTAAAGTCGACGGCCCGACTTAGCTTCTTGTAAGATTCATTCCCATACACCAATAATCGGAAAAGTTGGGGATCCACCCATAGCACCTGTCTTGCAAACACTAGCTTCACACAAATATTAGTAATATAAAACAAAAGTGAAGCTATGAACCGATAAAAACTTCCCCCACACTTATTCTTGTCTACACTTGGAAGTGCATAAAGAATATAGAAGTCGGGTACTTCCACGGTTTCTTGTTCCATAACCTGCATAGTATGAGAATCAAGTATCTCTAATGGCGGAAAACGAGAAACAAAGTCATTCAACAATACTCTCGAAGCACATACATTCAAACCAATAAGAGGTAAAGGAGAAGAACAATAGGCAAAGGGTTAGATAAACCTTGCACAATCTCTTGTATTACGGAATCCTCTTCATCTTTGAAAAACTCAAGTGAATTATTCACTCTTTTTTATATCATGGTCCTCTATTAAACCTTGCAACCATTCTTCGTCCGTTTCTGCCATAACCAAAGTCTCGACATAAACATCATCATTACAATCATTTGCAAGCTCAATTGGGTCTTCCACAATATTGGTTAAACCGGTATCATCCTCAACATATTCTTCCTTTTTATTGTAAGGCACATACTCTTTTGTGGATCCAAATTTTATCATAAGAAACTTTTTTAGAACACTAGAAATGCATCATCCTCAAGCTCCACCCTTTGAATAGGCTCTTGATCATTATTAAGATCAATGCTTGAGTAATCTACACAAGTGTCGACATATTCCTCTTCATCTTCATCTTGATCCCAAAAAGACTCCTGGGAGATGTCACCATGAGTTGTTTCAAGCAATGTATCATAATCACCGGCCACTATCATAGTCAACATAAGCTTGTTCCTCGCTGAATTTAGTGTTGCTAATCTCAACTCATCCTTTTGAATAGGTGGATGATCATTATTACGATCAAGAGTTGAGTTAACTACACAATTATCAACGAAAGTACCCAAGGATTGGCCTTTTTCAACATTAGCATCAATCAAATATTCATCACAAACCATATGCACATAAGAATTATCCATATCTTCCTTGTATTGATCAATGCCTCTTCTCAAGCTAGTCATACCTTCACGAAGTTCTTGGAGTTGCTCGTTTGTAGTCTCTTTAGCTTTTTGAAATTCCTCTTGTAAAAAGTTGGAAACTTTATCTATAAAAATAGAGACTTTTTGTTCACGAGCATAAGAATCCTCCCATCCTTGTGGTTGTTCACACACATAAGGTTGTTGAGGAAAACCATAAGGTTCCATGGAATATTGGTCATAACCAATGAATTGGTTTTGATTATACCCATGGAATTGGTAGTTATCATATTGTTGAGGTTGTTGAAAACCATATCCATCGTTCCAATATGCTCCTTCCATAGAAATAAGCACCTGAAATAATTCTCAAACCAAGGTTAAAACCCAGAAAATAAGAAAAAATAAAACAAAACTAAAAAACAAAAATAAGAAACCAAAACAATTAACAACCGCCGCCTCCCAAGAATTGGCGCCAAAATTTGATCGCGGTCGTAAGCGTCAAAATAATTTACACTTTCTTACTACTCAAAATATAAATATAGCAAGGGCAAGAAAGGATCGATCCCCACGAGAGAGGTCTAGGTTGTCAAATTGTTTCGGTTCCCATGAATAACACCGGGGTTTTATGATTATAATAAACTAAATAAAAGCAAATAAAGAAATAAGCAAACAAATCAAATCAAGGATAAGAAGATATTGGTCATGGATTTCGTTTTCATTCACAAACATGTTTTCACACAATAACTAGAATTGATATTTTAATCTCAACTTTTATCAAAGACCCTAGAATACCTTGATCGCAAGAATATCCCGTAAATCTCCTCATGTCATCAACAAACACATTAAAAGATGCTAATATGAATTCTATCTAAAGGAACAACCTAACGTGTAAAGCACTAATCAAGTTTAATTCCCTAGATGCATTAAGTTCTATGAAATCAGGCCAATCAAAGCAATCGAACGTGGAAAGCGCACTAATTCGATTTAACAAAGGTTATGGTTCACATATGATCATAAGAATATATCACTACAAACTAAAATCATATTTATGCTACTTGCAATCCTAATTATCACTTTTGCGTATAATAACCCTAATCTAGCAATAGAGATGAAAAGCAAACTCAATCGACTCAAGGACTCGACTAACAAGCATTCAAATCATGTAACAATATTCATGGTGAATCATAAACGATAATATGAGAGAAAACTAATTTATTGCACAAAAAACTCATGTTTGGAAATTCAACTTATTCCATAACCAATAATAAAACCCTAGCTCATATTCATGGAGTTCATAACAAGAAGAAAGAGAAGTTTCATGTTTCTAAACCCTAGAACAAGTAGAGGCCAAAAGAAGAGAAATAAAAGATTCAAAAGATAATCCTGTGTTTTGAGAAAAGTCTTCTCTTTTATAGCTCCACTCCTTCCAAAATTAGGTTTTGTCTTCAAAGTCCATTAGTTAGAAGTCCACCAAGCCCACAAGTGAGAGAAACCCATGTAGAAATTCCCAAAATCGTCAATAGGAAAACTGGGATTGTGGCCCCATAATTTGGTTTTGGAAAATGTGCCGCGCCGACCACCCGAAAATACACCTCTGTTGATAGAATATTCCGTCAAGATTCCGTTATACTTAACTGTTGACTAACGGTGGTTAATCGTTGAGCGGGTCAAGGTCTAAGTCATCGAGTCGAACCGAGTCAGCTAGCTAACTCGGGACCGGGTCCTAGCTGTGCCACTTTGTACAGGCAAAATAGTCACGGCCAAGATGGCCATACCTTCCCCGCATCTCTCCCACGACCATGATGGCCATGTCATCCAACATTAAATCCATTCTTGCATCCATTATTTCAGTGCTAGCTTCAACTTCTCCACCCGAATTCATTCAAGCATCACAAGCATCATTCATCCATAGCCAACTCGATTCTCCACCCAGATCAGAACTCGGTTCCTATTCCATCTATTGCCACCGCATTACATAACTCAATCGTGCACTTCAGCTCACATTTATACCTCACCAAGACAGCTCACATTGTGCTCACCCACCAATATTCAACACAAAAACCTTGGCATCCATTTCCCGCAGCGTACACAATTACTACTCCGCTTCTCAGCTCAAATGAGCTTCATAACATGATTCCCCTTTTTCAAAACTTGCCTGAACCACCAACTTCAAACCTGCAATTCAAATCAACGGCACCAACTCATCCATCCTGTGCCATCTTCCTTGCACCTCGCACTCTTAGCATCCTGGTCAGCTTTCGATTAGTCTAGCATCTCACTGCCATTCTTAGATAGCAACCACCACCTGCTCCTTCCCTTCATCATGTGTAGCTTCATTACAGCTCCAATAGTTCAACTCCAACACCCGTAGTTGCTCAGCTGCTAATTCCATATATACAACACCACCAGACTCCCATTCAAGCCAGCGAACCTATTGAAGCTCCACAAACTCTAGCACATCTGTTGCACCCCATTCCATTATCATTCGCTGCCAATGGCATTCCATCGCCACAGCTTAACGCATGAACTCCTTCCCTTATAAATGGCAATGGCATCGGTTCATTCCTACACAGATCGCCATCGCCAGCATCACTTCCACTCGAGACTCTGAGAGTCATCTAACTGACAGGCTTAACACAACCCAAACTACCACCGGCAATGTCGGTACCACAAAGACCAACTTAGCTCGATCTCGCTCAAGACATCGCCACCGCAATTTCAACCCCAATCAAAACCCTCGGATGCAACACCTCATACTCGTGCTCAATCCCGATTTGATAAACAACCTAGCTTCCCAATTCTAGATATTAACAGACTCAACTCAATCGATCACAACAACAGTCTTGCTACTTTCTTTCCATTTCTTGAACATCATCTCTTTGTTGACCAGATTTTCCAATTCTTCTGTAATGCAACTCCATCATCTAAGCTGCAAAATACCTTTACCAGGTTTAACTCCATCTTAAACTTTTCGTTCTTGACCCCCAAATTCACAAAGAAGAACAACACTATCTTCTTCAAACCCTCTTCCATATCGTTCTTCCGAGCTTCAAACAACAATCTAGGACAACAAACTCATTTCACAGCTCCGACCTAATTCTTCACAGGCTTTAATCGATTCACTAGCCGTTATTCTCGACACCTTTAGCCGATCTTCATTTGAGCATCAACGGAGAGGTGATTACACGATTCGCCATCTCACTCTCAATCAACTCTCACAACTGACCTCTTCATCGATCTAACAACCATCGTGTTCACTCTGCTTCCATCATTTCTCTCTATTTCTTACGAGTTCATCACGAGACCACCATCTTCGTATCAATTCCACTACCAATTTCTTTCTCACGATTTCTCGATCTCGATTCAAAGCGCGGATCTCGGATCTCAACCACCAATTTCTTCATTACAGTCCCTTTCTTGATTCATGGCTGCGCCTCTTCTCTCTTTTCAGTGTGAAATTGATTGAGAGTAAGAGATAACTCTCGATTTAGGGTAGGGGTATGAGAGCCGGGGAATTGATAAGGATACCCCACTACATAAGATAAGGGTCACCCATTGAGTGCCCTATAACACAAGTGGTCACCCCTTAGTCACAAATTGTTGTCTCTAGTTTCGCCATGGTGCCTTTAGCACTTCGCGGGTTACCCCAACCTTTGGTCGGCTCTGATAGTGTTTGCCATGGAAATGACAATTTTGCCCTTTTGGCTCTAAATGAGTAATTTCTCCTTCCTTTTCCTCCGTGCGACTCCAAAGCACCTAATAACTCAAATTCACACATAAGATACATAATTTACACGAAAAATAGCAAAGAAAGCATAAATACTAGATAATAAATACGGTGTATTCTACACCTATCAATCAACCATGTTGGTGACATCGAATTGCTAACTTACATACCACTTGTAATCTTGTTCGCAGTTAGCACCATCCACCTTATCTCTCTACACCAACAGTCCATAAACACCATCATCATCAACAAGAGGAGCATCACAAATCTACAAGGAAAGTTGAAGACGTTTGAGGTTTACAAGCAACAATACAAAAAAAGAGTGAAAATTATCAAGATGAGAGTTCGAGAAGTCTATGATATCAAGACATATAAGTTGTGAAGAATCAAGCATTAAAAATACTTACACCATGGCCATTTGTACTTATTTTATTTTCAAACAGTTTATTTCTCTTGTCTCAAAAAAAAAAAAAAAAAAAAAAGACAAGAGAAAATTTTTAGGTTCGTTAATAGTTTTTTTTATTATTTTGTTTTGTTTTGTTTTTATTTTGTATTTATTTTTCTTGTCTCAAAAAAAAAATGAATAAAAAAAAATATAAAAAAAAAAAAAAAAAAAGAGACAAGAAAAATTCATTGTATTATATTTTGGGTTTGTATAGTTCGTTTTATTTTTGTATTCTTTCAATAAAGCCTATGGAAAGAAGGAATATCTATAATGAAGTTTCACGCAATAAGGAATTAGAGGAAAGAATCATATTGTAAAGATTCTACGAAGTTCAAGAGTTATCATCAAGAGTTGAAGACCGAAGACGAAGATGAAGACACCGATAGAAGACCGAAGACGTTTCTATGGATGTTGTGAGAGTGGTGCTAGCTGCACGCGCCGAACGGATAACGAGGTAAGTAAGCATATTCCCACCTTCGTTAAATGGTTGATTTCCTTTCGAAGAGATCGTCGTAAAAATGGGTTTTCAAAAATATATAAAAGATGTGGGTTTTCAAAATATTTCGGAGGGTTTTTACCTTCCTACCATTCAACGTGTCAGATTCTCTCTTCATTCCAACCTCGGACACATGTGTGACCCATAAAGAGTCATTTAGAGCAATATCATAAAACCCTTTCTTGTGAGGCAGATCGAGACTTTTGATCACTCCGAACCCGAATTTTAGTCGAGAAGGGATGGTTATTTCTCTCTCAACTTTTAAGAATGAGATTATGTTCATTTATGTGTCTAACTTCTTATGACTAGTGTGCGAATCTCTGTCTTCTTAGCGCGTTGGATACTATCATTTCTGAGAACTAGTAAGTTGGAAAAGTAGGTTTTGTGGGTATATCTCTAGTAAAACCCTCACGAGACTATAACTCGTCCACTAGGAACACCTAGGGGTTTAAAGGCTTGTTATTTATGTTAAAAGTGACCGTAGCCTCGACGACACGGAGTTGTATGTAATTTAGAATTGTTTTGTTTGATTTGCTCGAGGACTAGCAAAGTCTAAGTGTGGGGAATCGATAGGTGCGAATACAATCGTATTTACTATCTAGAGTTTATGCTTTCTTTGGTATTTTCTTGTGAATTATGTAATTTACGCGTGTTTTGAGTTATTTGGTATTCGGAGTCGCACGGAGGAAAAGAAGCTTTAAATCACCCAAATTGAGGCGAAAAGGGCGAGTGTCATTTCACATGCTATCGGGAGCCAAGTCATGGTTAAGGGGCAATTCTTGGAGGAGTACTAAATATAGACCACCAAGGTTAAGGGTTGTAATTGAGTAGCCCTTATCGGGGTGACCTATGTCATTATCACCCTTAACCCTAATTGAGAGAATTGTCTTTCATTCTTCATTTCATTCTTCCCATTCGAAATTGAGAAAGAGAGCGACTATGTTGTTGATCGAGGTTGCGATTCGAAGCTAAGATGGGATCGACATCGCAACGGAGATCGAAACATAGCTATGATGATTGACGAGCTCATGAAGAAGACCTGAATCGGTTGGTGGTGTTCTTAGGCGGGGCATGGAAATTGTTGAATCGAAATTGAAGTTGAAATTGGTCATTGCTTCTATCGATCGAAATGGGTTTCTCACGCTATAGATGAAGTAGAAAGAGAGATGGGTTCGTGGCTCGAAGAATATCGGGGTTGTGGTTGTTATTTGAGAGAATTGGTGGTGATGTTGATGCTCGGAAATGGAATTCATGAACCCATGATGAAGATTGAGAGGTTGATGCTCGGTGATCTTTGCTGAGATCGAAGGAATTGATTCTCGTTGGTGGAAGTCAGGGTTTCATATGATTATGAGGTTGAAGTGATTCTGATGTTGATTGATGGGTTTTAGGTTGATTAAGATGCTGGATAGTCTTTGGAGTTAGAAGTCGGGTTTGCGAATGGAATGGGTTTTGAGTTGATCCAGATTTCTGCGGGAAATGGTGGTTTTGGTTGAATTTGCGAGTGAAATCGGAGGCGAGGCTTAAGCTGAAATAGTTATTCTGAGATGGGTGCTATTGAAGTTGAATAAGGAATGGTGATGATTGTTGGCCGAGGTTGCAAACAAGTTGCGAGAATATGGGTGTTGGTCGAAATCTTGGTGATCTTTGTTTGAGAGGTGCTAGGGAATTGATTGTGGTGTTATGGACTAGAGAAGTCAGTCTTTGTCAGATGGAATGAGCAAGAGCCGGGTTACTAATGAGCCGACAATGGAGCAGTTGGGTCATGATGTTGTTGTAGATCTGCGGCTATGAGGAGTTGCGGTATTGATGGTGCTGGTGTGGAGCTGATTTGGTAGATATTGGTGTTGTTGGTTTACGCTCGTGGAATGCAATGGATTGGCAATGCAAGTAGCACTGGGAATAATGTTGTGGAAATGGAATTGCTGGGTTCAATTACATTTGAGGTCTCGTACAAGGTTGTTGGTGATGGCTAAGGCTCGAGAAAGATTGCAGGAACAAAAGATGATTAGTATCGGAAGGTTGGAGTTATAGGCTAGGTTGCTAATGTGTGTGACAATGGGTCTTGAAAGTGAAGCTAGAAAGAATTGCGGTTGTGATATTGAGCTCGTGTCGCGAGGTTGATGGCGGCTAAGCAATGGCGGAAAGGGAAGAATTATGGTTAGTGGTGGCTAGTTATGTTATGGCCGGTGCTGCGAGGTGCCTTTGGATGGATGTGGAGGAAGGACATGGTAATGACTCGGGAGAAGGTTCAAGTTGGTCATGTTGCGGAGTGAAGCTTAGTAGGTACTAGTGGTAATGGAACTGCAGGTGGTAGGTTGTGGCATTGTGACGATGGAGATTGAGCTGAAATGAGGTTGTGCGGCATGGGACTTGAAGTTGTATGTTATCGCACAAGGTGGTGCTAAGACAGTGCGATTGGCAATGGACCCAAATTGAACAGGAGCAAGTGCAACACTGCCTTGTATGGCTTGAGGAAATGGCAGTGAGATGGAGTTACGGGGAGAGTTGTTATGTATTGATGCAAGCATGAATTGGTGGCTACTCGGGTTTACGGGAGGTATTGAGTGCGACGCACACCTTCTTAGGCTGGGATTGAAAGTGGTAAAGCACCATCTTAGTGCAACGAGAGACTTCGGCATGTGCAACGGCGACAACTAAGCCCGGCGGGCTAGTTAGACTTTCACTCGGCCTATGACTCGGATGGATCACCGACTCACCTGACTCATGAACTGACTCGGGTTTGACTCGGTTGACCCGAGTTGGACCCGATCCGACCCGTTGACCGGTGATCGGGGGACTTTGCGGTCACCCGAGATGCTTTTCCTGCGACTATTCCGGCGGGATTCCGGCCATAATCCTAGTTTTCCTACGGCGTTTTTGGGACGGGAATTTACACGGGTTTCTCTCACTTGTGGGCTTGGTGGACTTCTAACTAATGGACTTTGAAGACAAAACCTAATTTTGGAAGGAGTGGAGCTATAAAAGAGAAGACTTTTCTCAAAACACATATCTAATATTATATATAATTCTTTTGCCTCTACTTTGTTTCGGGGGTTTAGAACATGATAGGATTTCTCTTTCTCCTTGTTATGAACTCCATTAACATGAGTACCTAAGTTTATTATTGGTTATGGAATAGTTGGATTTCACATAATATGATTCTTTGATTCAATATATTAGTTTTGTCTCATATTTATCATTTGCAATTCTCTGGAAAATATTGTTTTATGATTGATTGATTATTTTGTCAAGTTGCAAATTGGTAGAACTTCTAATCACATCTATTGCTAGTTTAGGGTTTATTATACGTAAAAGTGATATTCCTTGAATACAAGTAGCATAATATGATTATAGTTTGTAGTGATATATTCTTATGATCATATGTGAATTAACCTTTGTTAAATTGAATTAGTGCGCTTTCCACGTTCGATTGCTTTGATTGGCCTGATTTCATAGAACCTAATGCATCTAGGGAATTAAACTTGATTAGTGCTTTTACACGTTAGGTTGTTCCTTTAGGTAGAATTCATATTCGCATCTTTTAATGTGTTTGTTGATGACATGAGGAGATTTGCGGGATATTCTTGAAATAAGGTATTCTAGGGCCTTTGATAAAAGTTGAGATTAAAATATCAATTCTAGTTATTGTGTGAAAACATGTTTGTGAATGAAAAACAAAATCCATGACCAATATCTTTCATCCTGATTACTTGTTTACTTTTTCTTTATTTGCTTTTATTTTATTTTAGTTTATAAAATCACAAAACCCCGGTGTTATTTATAGGAACTCAATTATTTGACAACCCTAGACCTCTCGTGGGATCGATCCTTTCTTGCCTTTGCTATATTTATATTTTGAGTAGTAAGAAAGTGTAATTGATTTTTGACGCTTACGACAAACATCAATGACGACATCCAAAACATGAGAAAAGTGTGAAGACTTG
>JAJJWW010000982.1:0-179701 GCA_023531295.1 Papaver armeniacum | reverse complement strand
GGTTGGCATGCTTTTGGCACGGTCGGTGTGGGCGGCATGATTTGCCATTGGCACGGAAGGTGCGGCTAGCATGGTTGGCATGCTTTGGCGCGGTTGGTGTGGTGATAGGGTGTAGAATACATCCTATTTACTATCTATTGTTTATGCTTTCTTTGCTATTTCTCTTGTAAATTATGTATTTTACGCTTGTTTTGAGTTTTATAGCTACTTTGGAGTCGCACGGAGAAAAGAAGAAGAAATCACCCAATTTGAGCCAAAAGGGCAAAAAGGTCATTTCAGGCGATTGATATGGAGCCCAAAGGAGGTTAAGGGGCAACTCTTTGGGAGGAATACTTAAATGCAAATCAGGATGAGGTTAAGGGGCCACATCAAAGTTAGCCCTTATCACAAAACCGGACATTGAATAACCTATTTCTACAACCCTAGCTCGAGAAGATATTCTCGATCATTTCCTCTCAATTATTATTATGCATCCGAAAGAAAAGAAAAGAGGTTTGTGTACTATCCGAGATCGAACTCGGGGAAGGAGAAGAGAATGTGAAATTGATACGAGTGAGGAAAAGATAGTCATGGCTGCCGTTATTCGGGATCGAGCGAGAAACTAAGAAGAAGAAGAGTTGCCACAGATCGATCTTTGGGTTCTTTAAGATGAATTCGAGATGAGTATTGTTATCATTCGAAGATTTCAGGGACAGAGGAAGATGTTAATGGAGATGATGAAGATTTGGTCTGCTTGAGATCGATAAGAGTTGAGAAATAGAAGATGGGTTTTGGTGCTGTTGGTAAAAGAAGTGATGGGTTTGAGTGAAAGAAGGGAGTGATCTGCCGTGAGTTATTGGCCGCCATGAAAGAGAAGTTAGGGATCGACGGGTTTCGGTTGAGAAGAACAACAAACAGTGTGAGAGGAAATCGATGCCTATTGTTGATGTTATGAAAACTCGGGGTTTTGTTGATTGCTCAATATTGGAGTTTATAGCGATAGCAATGGAGCTCAGAATGAATTTGAGCATTGCCTCGTATATTGATGGTGAAAACGGAGTTGAGCTACCACAGGTCGATCGATGAAATGGGAGCGGAGAAATCGAGACCAAAAAGAATACATGAAGGTGATGCTGATGAATATGAATGAAATCGAGTAGATGTATGCTAGACTCTTAACGGAGAAGATCGAAAGAACGGCTGAAATTGGCCGGAAATCACTGTAATACAAACAACTCTACTGGAGTTCGCCCGATGAGTCAACTCGGATTTACTAAACTTTCTCGTAACTCAGCCGAGTAAGACCAAGCAGCCGAGTAAGACAAGTCGGCCACCTAGGAGCTGACTCATAGTTGATTCAGTTTTTGACTCCACCTCCTTTCGACCCCACCGACTAACATTGACTTACTACGGTTTGACCCGTTTGACCGTTAGTCCTAACGGTGGACCTGACGGAATATGCTCTCGACTTAAGGAATTTTCGGGATGGCCATTGGATTATTCCTACCGGATTCGGCCATAATCCCAGCTTTTCCTACGAGCAAAAATTCCAGAATTTCTATGGACTTCTCTCATGGGTGTGAAGACTTGGACTAGGATTGGATGGAGAATTGGGCTCAAATTTGGAAAGAGAAGATGGAAGAAGAGAAAGACTTGAATTTGGAAATTGAATTGCTAAAGGAAAAGGATTCTATTCCTTGGAAGATTTGGAGAATATTGAAGCCTATAAATAGAGAAGTTTTCTACATCTTTTACACACATCTCTACACACACAACACTCTTCTCTTCTTATTCTTTGTGTGAACTCTTTAGCATGAGTAGCTAATTTTATTATTGATTGAGGATGAATTCCTAGTTCTCAACATGATTTGAGTTTTGTTTCAATTCTATCTTGAAGTTTTTTTTCACATGATTATCGATTGTTTTTACTAATAGGAATGATCTTAAAGACATTCATGATTGATTGATAGATTGTTTGGGTGGCCAACTAAATTGATTTGTTAATTTGATCTAAAGCTAGTGAAAGTTAGGGGATAAGTAATCGTTTCTTGACTTTTACATAAGTAGCAAACACGAGACCTTGCGGAGGGATTCCGTGGAGCAATTGTGTGTAAAAACAACGCTAGAAAGTGGACCAAGCGAACCGAGTTTAACTACTAGTACTAAACCTAAATTCATAAATCTTAATGCATTCAGGGAATTACATCTTGTGTTTAACCTCATGGTGGTTCTTTTGAATAGAATCGATAACTAAGCGGACCTGTTCTCGAAATTAGGGATTTTGGGGCCAGCTAAGCGGACCTCGCTATCCTACGGTTGGTGATAATCTGTGACTAATAACAAGTAGAAAAGAACATAACTTTAATCATTGTTTTGAAACGAAGAATGATTCCTTGATCTTGTCTCTCTTATTGCTTTCAACTTTATCTTTTAATTGCTTTGTTTATTTTCTTTTGCTTTTACACCCCCTTTCGTGACAATTTTTACAACTAGAATCTCTTGCTCCTCGTGGGAACGAACTTGACTTCCATTATATTATTTTTAATTGAGTGGAAATATTGATTAATTTGATTGCACCTTACGACACGCATCAAATTTTGGCGCCGCTGCTTGGGAGCAACGGATGATTTTAGTTGTTTTTATTTTTGTTTTTGCTTTATTCTTGCTTTGTTAGATTCTATACCGTATCTAACTTAGTTTTTGAGAATCTTATTTCAGTCCGGTTTTCCATGTATGTCGGACAAGAGCAAGCATATTACAACAATCAATACGGTTTTCAACCTCAACATTATGGCAACTTCCAACCATCCTTAGGATACAATCAAAACCAATCTTTTGGCTATGATCAAATTCCTACGTAACCTTATGGATATTCTCATACATATCAATAACCTTATGACGGTTTTGGCAGATAAGATGTCTGCTATGATTGGGGATCTTCAACAAAAGTTGCAAGAATCACATCGAGAAATTCAAAGGAATTCCTGGAGAAATTATACGAACAAATTACTCAACCTTTGGAGACTTTTGAAGACGCTAGTGTAGCTTACTCGAGCCTTGATCTTATTAATGATCAAGCACCTATTCAAAAGGTAGAGCTTGAAGATGATGCATTTAGTGCTTGGAAAAATTCCTTAGGGAAAGATATGAGTCCGCGGAAGTGTATGAGCGTTGCAACAATGAGGAAGTTATTCCAACTCCGGATCATAATAACGATCCTTCACCTATTCAAAAGGAGGAGATTGGGTGTGACTTACCTATTGTTATAAACGGTGTAACACCCTCACAAGAAGATCTTACAATTTATACCGACGAGAATCATTTTAGTGAATGGCCCGATTCCGATGATGAGAATGTTGAAGAGATGATGCTAGAGGATGAAACCAAATTAATTGATTTTGTGGAAGACCCAATTGAACTTGCCAATGATTTTAATGATGCCAAGACTTTGGTTAAGGTAGAAAACGACGAAGAATGGTTGCAAGGTTTAATAGAGGACCACGATATACGAGAGGTAAGTAATTCACTTGAATTTTTTAAGGATGAAGAGGATTCTATAATACAAGAGATTGTGCAAGGTTTGTCTAACCCCTTGCATATTAATTCTTCTCCTTTACCTCTTATTGGATTGAATGTATGTGCTTCTCAAAGTATTTTTGAATGATTTTGTTTCTAGATATCCACCATTGGAAACACTTGATTCTAACACTATGCAGTTTGCCAAGAGGAATACATGGAAGTTCCAAAATTCTATGTTCTTTATACACTTCCGAGTGTGACGAGAATAAGTGTGGGGGAAATTTCTATCGGGCGATAACATCATTATTATTTTCTTGTGCTAACATTTGTATGGAGTTATTGTTTGCAAAACAGGTATTATGGGTTGATTCTCAAATTTTCGATTGTTAGTATATGGGGAATGAATCTTGCAAGAGCTAAGTCGGGCCGCTGACTTTAAAACAAGCGCTTAATGGGAGGCAACCCATAGGTTTTGTATTTCTTATCCTTTTTGCTTTTGTTATTTCTTTTTCTTGTTCCTTATCATGTTAAAATTTCCCACCTTGACTTTACTAGGAAGATTCAATTACATTGAGGACAATGTAAAGTTTAAGTGTGGGGGAGTGGTTAAGCATGTAAAAAATAAAAATAAAAATAAAAATAAAATAAATAAAAATTACATAAAACCTCCAACTTTTAGAGATTTTAGAGTCACTAGCATACTTCTAGGTATGTTTACATAGAGATTTTGACCGACATAATTGAACTTGGAAATGTTAGAGAACTACATTCGGATTTCTTGCTTGTTAGAGTGTTAAATAATGGATTTAATCATGCCTGATGCGAATTTGGTGCAGGGAGAAATGCATTATTAGAGTTGCTGATCAATCATTAGTGGAGACTACCCGTATTCATATCATATGAGGCACCGACCAGAAATTTTCCATCTACTAAAGAGTTTTCTTTTGAGTGTGTGTCACCGTACGTAAATTCCGGGTAGAATGGTGAGCTACCCATCCTCCCACCAATAGAAGCACTACTCTTTGATCTCTTGAGTGCTAATTTTGTCAATCATGAGGGTGACGCCTATAGATGAAAGCCTCCTTCTTGTAGTTCGATTTGCAGTTAGCACCATTCTCTCTCTCGACAACATCGGATCCATAGAAACACTATCATCATCAACAAGGAGCGACATCAAAATCTACAAGGAAAGTTGAAAAAGTTCAAGGTTTACAAGCAACGGAACGAGAAAAAGAGCAAATTTCAAATTCAAGTAAAGCAACATACAAAGAGCGGATTTCACATATATGTTGAGGACTTACAATACAATGAGCATAATTATACATACAAGTATGAAGACTTATTCATAAAAGCGAAAAAAATTAAAAGGTGAGAATTTTTGAAGTTTATGATTTCAAGACGATACAAGTTGTGAAGAATCAAGCGGTAAAATACTTCTCCCACGGCCATGGTTTATTTTTGTATTTTATTTCTCTTGTTTTTATTTATTTAATAAGCCGTGGGGAAGGAAAATCTATAAGGAAGTTTCAAGCGACAAGGATTTAAGGTAAAAAGAGTTACAAATTGTCAAGGAATTACGAAATTCGAGAGTTTATCATCAATAGTTGAAACCGAAGACGAGGAGCGGAAGACGTTTCTATTGGATGCCGTGAGAGTGGTGTTATCATAATTGGCGATCGGATGTGAAGGTGAGTAAGTAATCTCATCCTCGATAATAATGGTTGATTTCCTTTCGTAGAGATCGTCAGAAAAAATGGTTTTTCAAAATATTAAAAGATGTGGGTTTTTAAAAAATATTTCGGAAGTTGTCCTTCCCACCATTCAAAGTGTTGCAGAATTCTCTCTTCATTCCTACCTGCACACATGTGAGAACCATAAAAAAGCCGTCTTTTGAGTGCAATTATCATAAAATCCTATTTGGTGAGGCGTGTCGAGGCGAAATGCTTATTGATCGTTTCTCAAACACGCATTCTCTCATTATGGTGTGGTTATTTCTCACTCAACATTTAAGAATGAGAATATGTTCTTTAGTATTTCTAACTTCTTATTACTAGCATGCAAAAATTCTATGTCCTCATAACTTTTTGATGCTTGGGACGCTTGAACGCTTTGAAATTGTGAGTTTTTAGTTAGATTTGCTCGAGGACTAGCAAAGTCTAAGTGTGGGGGAATTTGATAGGTGTACAATACATCCTATTTACTATCTATTGTTTATGCTTTCTTTGCTATTTCTCTTGTAAATTATGTATTTTACGCTTGTTTTGAGTTTTATAGCTACTTTGGAGTCGCACTGAGGAAAAGAAGAAGAAATCACCCAATTTGAGCCAAAAGGGCAAAAAGGTCATTTTACAGGCGATTGATATATGGAGCCCAGTGGAGGTTAAGGGGCAACTCTTTTGGGAGGAATACTAAATGCACCCAGATGAGGTTAAGGGGCCGCCATCGGGTTAGCTCCCTTATCACAAAGACCAGACACTGAATAACCTATTTCTACAACCCTAGCTCGAGAAGATATTCTCAATCATTTCCTCTCAATTATTATTATGCATCTGAAAGAAAAGAAAAAGAGGCTGTGTACTATCCGAGATCGAACTCAGGGCAAGGAGAGAAGAGAATGTGAAATTGATACACAGAGTGAGGAAAAAGATAGTCATGGCTGCTGTTATTCAGATCGAGCGAGAAACGGAAGAAGAAGAAGAGTTGCCACAGATCGATGCTGGGTTCTTTAAGATGAATTCGAGATGAGAGTATTGTTATCATTCGAAGATTTCAGGGACAGAGGAAGATGTTAATGGAGATGATGAAGATTTGGTCTGTTTGAGATCGATAAGAGTTTAGAAATAGAAGATGGGTTTTGGTGCTGTTGGTAAAAGAAGTGATGGGTTGAGTGAAAGAAGGGAGTGATCTGGTGTTGTGAGTTATTGCTGCCATGAAAGAGAAGTTAGGGATCGACGAGTTTCGGTTGAGAAGAACAACAGCTGTGTGAGAGGAAATCGATGTTGCTGTTGATGTTATGAAGACTCGTGGTTTTGTTGATTGCTCAATACTGGAGTTTAACGCGATAGCAATGGAGCTCGAATGAATTTGAGCATTGCCTCGTATATTGATGGTGAAAACGAGTTGAGCTACCGTTGTCGATCGATGAAATGGGAGCGTAAGAGAAATCGAGACCAAAAAGAATACATGAAGGTGATGTCGATGAATATGAATGAAATCGAGTAGATGTATGCTGACTCTTAATGAGAAGATCAAAAGAACTACTCCGAAATTGGCCTGAAATCACTGTAATACAAACGAACTCGGGCGAGTTCGGTTCGATGAGTCAACTCAATGATTTACTAAACTCGACTCTAACTCACCGAGTAAGACCAAGTGTAAATGAGAAAGACAAGTCACCACCTAGGGAGCCGACTCATAGCCGATTCAAGCTCGACTCCACCTCCCTTGACCCCGCCGACTAACAAATTGACTTACGGTTTGACTGTTTGACCGTTAGTCCTAACTATGGACCGATCAATATGCTCGACGGAAGGAATTTTCAGTGGCCAAGCATGATTATTCCTACTGGATTCCCGCCATAATCCCGCTTTTCGGCGAGCAAAAATTCCGTAATTTTCTGTGGACTTCTCTCATGGATGTGAAGACTTGGACTAGGAATTGGATGGAGAATTGGGCTCAAATTTGGAAAGAGAAGATGGAAGAAGAGAAAGACTTGAATTTGGAAATTGAATTGCTAAAGGAAAAAGATTCTATTCCTTGGAAGATTTGGAGAATATTGAAGCCTATAAATAGAGAAGTTTTCTACATCTTTTACACACATCTCTACACACACAACACACTTCTTTTCTTATTCTTTGTGTGAACTCTTTAGCATGAGTAGCTAATTTTATTATTGATTGAGGATGAATTCCTAGTTCTCAACATGATTTGAGTTTTGTTTCAATTTTATCTTGAAGTTTTTTTTCACATGATTATCGATTGTTTTTACTAATAGGAATGATCTTAAAGACATTCATGATTGATTGATAGATTGTTTGGGTGGCCAACTAAATTGATTTGTTAATTTGATCTAAAGCTAGTGAAAGTTAGGGGATAAGTAATCGTTTCTTGACTCTTTACATAAGTAGCAAACACGAGACCTTGCGGAGGGATTCCGTGGAGCAATTGTGTGTAGAAACAACGCTAGAAAGTGGACCAAGCGAACCGAGTTTAACTACTAGTACTAAACCTAAATTCATAAATCTTAATGCATTCGGGGAATTACATCTTGTAAGCGAACCTCATGGTGGTTCTTTTGAATAGAATCTGATAACTAAGCTTTACCTGTTACTCGAAATTAGGGATTTTGGGGCTAGCTAAGCGACCGCTATCCTACGGTTGGATAATCAGACTAATAACAAGTAGAAAAGAACATAACTTTAATCATTGTTTTGCAACGAAGATGCTCTAAGACAATCGGCATGGTTCATTTGGGAATCGACCATGCCGGCACCACTCCCGGCATGCTCGATAATACTTTTACCATGCCGACACTGAGTTTTTCAGGCGTAACAATGGCGGATTCAATGAAAAAAAAATCAAATTTCAATACATTAATACCTATATATGACTAATTGGAGCACTTGTATATTCAACTTGTTTACTTTCATGGTTGGTTCTTCCCATAAACTTTCATGATCATAAATATCTTGATTTAATGTTGTTGCATCAACAAATTCAATGATAATGATTTATTCTAATGATTATCAAACTAAACTATTAACTTACCTAATTATATTTAACCACTAAACATGATTAGTGAGGGGTAGATTATGTATTACGTAAAACACTTAGATAAGGGGTAACCCTGAATTGATATTTGGATCCAAGTTTTGTCCTTTTCCTCTATCCCCCAATTAGTTTTGATATTCTCCAATCGTGGGTTCGAAAAAAACGTAAAAATCAATTTTAAAAAAACGGTTACCACATGCGTGAAAACGGATATAACAGGTCTAAATAACGTAGTTTTTTACCATTTATCGGTGTTATTTAGACACGCATATCGATGACCCTCACAGACACGCTACATAGGCGTGACCGTTTGAACGTCCGTCTTTTCCGGAAAACGGCCGTTTTTCAAGATCCTTACATAGGAACCGGCCTAAGAGTATATCTAATAGCTGGTGTTAAAAATCCTAGGTGATTTTTTTTTTGAGACCCTTATTTAAGAGGATTTGCATATAGGACCCTGTGACAAATAAACCATCTCCAATAGTGTAGAGGTTTGACCCTTAGAAAACTTTATATGATGAAATCTTAACCGTTTGATTGTATTTTAATTAATTATTAAAAATAAAAAATATGACATGGAGGTCATTCCGAAAGTCAAGATAAGACTTTCTTCAAAACCTTCAAAATTAATATTTCATCCCTCCTATTTTGTAGGACCTACCGTTGGAGATGAATTTGGTTAAAATTGAGGTCTAAAATCCTATCTGTCATTAAAAAATAAATCTTCCCTTTTATCGGAGATGCTCTAGGACAATCGGTATTCCCGTCCAACACCGAATCGCGCGTGAGCGCGTGAAATTATCTCTCGTATAAAAGTTAAACGAAGTGAGAGATAAATCCGTATATTTATTTTTTCCGTTTTCTCCATTAACAAACGAAGACATCAGAAAATCTCATAAAAAGTCCGTAAGTCTACAGAGAGAAGAAGATGAAGACAACGAAAGGAGGGAAAACGATGAATCCAACAGATGCATATCGAAAAGAAATACGAAAGAAAGAATTAAAAAGGGTATTTTAAAAAACCTCCCATTATTGATTTTTAGGGTTTATGTTTTTTTTTTTTGGATACAATTGTGCAGTCAATTTTGTATAGATTGACGAAGTGATAATTTTTTTTTTTGTTTGACAGAACAAGAAAGAAAGAAAGAAGGTGAGAGAAGTTGGGATTTTGAAAAAAGATCCTGATACTCTTAAAGAACAAATTGATAAGTTGGAAATGATGAGTAAGTCCTTTTTTTTTTTTTTTACTTTTATGGTTTCTCGTGTTATTGTTTACATGAACTGCATTGTCAACTGAAAGATTTTTACTAAAATTGTAAGAATTACTACCGTGATTGTGCTATTACTGCCTATGATTTATGTACTAGCTAATAATTCCTGCTTAGCTTGAACCCCATGTCCTTAGATAAGGTTTCAAATTCAAAAATTGCGTAGGAGTAACTGCTGACACGGTGGGTGCTGGCGTAAGAAATTGAAATCATATTGGGTAAAGTTGTAGTTACTTACTTTTCTTGCTTGGGGCCTTAGGGGAAACTATTTTGTAACCTTGTAACCAACAGGAATCACTTTTAATCACCATAAGAGGGCCTCCTATGTCCACCAATTATAAGTTGCAAAGAGGAGAATATTTAATCCAGTTATCCGTTTGGTGGTTTGATAAATCTCAATGTTAGGGTAGACTAGAATTGAGCTCATATCATTAGGTTGTGATGGAATAGATACTCATTTACTGATACAGGGATTCGTCGTGTTGCCCTTGCACTCATTGCAACTATTAGACCTCTCCCATGAGATCCCTATTTCTCAGGAAGTCCCAACCCGACTTCTGAATCTCTGATACATGTAAAGATTAAGAATAACCCTATTTTATTGTTTAGTTACGCCTCAGGGATGTGACTATAATTAGTTATAGTCATTAGTTTGAGTTTGATCTTTTAGGTGTTCCACCTACAACTGCACATTAGATCCATAAATCCACGTTGTTTACCTCTTTTTTGTTTGGTAACTTGTTTTGGTCACTAAATCTCCCACTCTTGGACAAATTTTGATGTGAAATTTTACTAGTGACTGTTAACTGGTGCAGAGGCGGACGGTGCTCTGGACAAGGCAAGGAAACACAAAAAGAGACAGCTTGAGGACACTCTTAACCTTGTTATTAAGAAAAGGAAGGTACATGGTTTTTCTTTTACATCCGTGTATGGTCTTTTTTGTTTAACTTGTCACATCTTTTGCTTTCCCCCCTAAGTTGATGTTCCCAGTTCTAACACAGATATTTTACAACTTATTCATCAGACACGCTGAACCTTGTCTCCGAAAGCGGAACAATGCATCAGTTGGTGTTCTAAGTTAAAACCCACACACAAACATACTGTACAAATTTAGAGATCAAACGAAGCAGTTAGCAAATAGTATCTTCATGTTGCTATATCTAAGTGAATTCAGTTGATTTTTAAGCTGGAACGACTAAGCTAGATACTGCTCAATTTTAATAAATTACGTATGTGTAGTAGTGGAGATAAAGTAACAAAAGAATTTCTAGTGACAATAAAGTTAAAATGATTTCCAGTTGCAATGCTGATGTCAACTAACTATTGTGTTTATTATTAGAGTTTGTATGGTAACTTTTGGGTAGTTCCAAGGTGCAGTGAAATTCTTCCTTACACATATTGGTGATTGTTGTTTTTCGACACTTGACGATTTTTCTGTTAATGATTGTGTTTGAAGAAGGAGTCCGAGTCTCTTCAATTCATGCACGTAATATATAACTGGCAAACGTTGTAATGCGACATTCCTAAAGTGATCTATACGACGGCGTTTGCTTCTTTGTAAGCTTGTTCTAACATTATCTTTTTCTAACTAGATATTCATAGTTTTACGTTAGAAGAGAAATACAAGCACACACACACATTCTGGAGTCTTGATGGGTGTTAAATTCTAGGCACATGCCCTCTGACCCATTTTTGAGGAGCGGACAGTCAAACGGAATAAATATTTCATAGACTATCTAGATTTTTTTTTTTCCTTTTGTAATATTTGATACTAAGTCACTCTATCAATTCTTCCGCATGTTATTGTTAACACTTTATTTTGTATGTTCCTGAGTACTTTAGTTATTTCCAGAGCAACGATACCGTTATAACTGCAGTTTCTTCCTTTAAACAGGAGTTTGAAGAGAAAGCGAAGGACAAGGGTGAGACGTCAGTTATGTTCAGGTGAAGAAGTCCTCTTTGTTTGTGCATCATGTACGCACTAACTAGTGAGTCCTTATTTATGTTCTTACTCTAGTTCCATCCTTAATTGCATATGGTTTTGTTATTTTCAACAGCCACTTAGGGCCCCCTCGGAGACGAACTGCTGAAGAAGAAGAGAGAGCGAAACATCCAAAGCCAGAGGTACTTTCCCATCCTTTGAGATGACTTCTAACCCTATTTGCTGCCCAACATTTTATTCTAATGGTTTTCCTCTTGCAGGATTCTGTATATTATCATCCTACACTGAACCCTACTGGAGCACCTCCTCCTGGAAAGCCTCCCATGTACAAATCATCAATAGGTCAATTGAGTTCTTATGTTGTATTAACTTATTATGTTTATTAGATACAAATAGGTGCAAATTCTGACATGACCACAGCCCACTTACTGTCATCAATAACTTTATTTATCTTCTTTGCTTTTGTAATGCAGGACCCAGGATTCCCTTGTCTGCAGCTTCATCTTCAAATGCAGAGTCAGAGGAAGGGGAATTCGGTGGCCCCCCTCCCCCTCCTCCACCACCACCCTTGCCAGACTCTAGTGAATTAGGCCCTGGGGATGTCTCTACATTGCCTTTACCTCCTCCACCTCCAATGCCACCTCAGCCTGCTGCTGCTAACTTAGGTAGTGCATTGACCCCACCATCACTACCTCCACCTCCTCCTGGTCCACCACCACCCAAAGAACAAGGTTCTGTTCCCACTTCACTTCCTCCACCTCCACCGCCACCCCGCTCTACTCAGCCACCTCCACCTGGTACAAACGCAAGTGAGATGGGTCAATCTGCGCCATCAGATGGCTCAAATGTTAAAGAGTCTGAGCGTGTAAGATTCTTTCTTTTTCTTTTTTTTTTTTTTTTTTTTTTTGAAACCTGTTGGGTGATTTAACACTTGTTCAAATACCAACAACATTTTGCTGTAACATCTCTCTCTCTTTCTCTCTGCAGGTGCTGGTTATGCTTCCTCCACCACCCCCACCTCCCGGATTGCCGCCCAAGTCTGATGCCAATAGTTTTACAGGGACCAAGGATGTCATTAACATGCTTCCACCACCTCCACCACCACTTCCAAATCAGCAAGTGCCAAGGCCTGCCTTAATCCATACCATACAGCCGGATGTACTACCCCCAGGCATTGGTCGCTTGCCTCCACCCCCACCTCCTCCAGGACCACCATTATCTGTCCCAGGACTTCCTCCTCGTCCTGGAATTCCTGGCATGGTTCTGCCACCAATGCCAAGACCACCCTTTGGTCCTCCACCTGGACCACCACCAATGATGAGACCACCACTTCCACCTGGCCCTCCTCCTAGCTTCCAGCAGGAAGACACTTGCAATGCTTTTAGATCTTCAGCACCCCAGAAGCCATCTTATGTTAAGTCGGCAGCATCTACAGTTGTGAAGAGGCCGCTGGCACAGCATACTCCTGAACTTACAGCTATGGTGAGTTTATTTCTCTCTGCTATATGCTTTCTCAGTAAGTTGAAGTGTGCCTGTAAACAAAAGTAAACTAAAACACATTCCCCATCTCTCATATCTTTGGATCCGGTGCGAACTTGTGGTAGCTACTAAATAGCTAATCTAGTTATTTGTAGGTCAGTATCTAATGAGAACCTCAAGTTGCCTAGGCGAATAGAGATGTTCCAGTAGTTATCCTTTTTCTTTGGCATGTGGATAAAACTTCATGGTAGGGAATGAGAACAAGAACACCCCAGGACCAAACTGACCCAGAACCAGTTAATCTATTTGCAGTTGAAAATTGTTTGTGATAGTAAATCAATTCAAATGGAATGTTATTGTTGAGACCCCTAAATCTACCTTGATGGTGTTTTACTGGTACTGTTTGTGTCTTTTGTCTGCAATTTGTTTCAGCTTCCTTTAAATCCCAACGTTGTCTTGTTCAAATTCCAGGTTCCTGCATCTGTACGAGTGAGAAGAGAGACGGCTATCCAGAAAACAAAACCTAAGGCTCCACAATTAGCACAAACAACCGTAACACCACGACCAGCAGCAGCACCTGTTGCAGCCATCAGGAAGCCGGAAACTGTGAAGCCCTCAAATGCACCAAAGCCACAAAGTGTTGACGACTCTTATATGGCCTTTTTGGAGGACATGAAAGCCCTCGGTGCACTTGACAGTTGAGAAATTGTAGTCTGGCAAACAAGTTCTTCAAGGGAGAATTTTTCACCATGTTATTGTAACAGGTTAGAATCTTAGCGGCAAAACAATTGTTTTTTTTTTTCAATGGTGGAATTAGATTCCGTTTTTTTATCAAATCTATGTAAACCTTGAAATCTTGGATTGTACTGTTAAATTGTAATTATAATTTTTCTAATTTTATAGTTAACTTAAATTTGAAGCTCAGTCATAGATAAACAATCCTTCTATGTGAACCTGTATGAATTGGTAGAATAAGTTAAAATAAAACAACAGTTCAGTTCAAGTTGTATCTACAAAAACAGGAAGGAATGGGTGCTCAATCAATGAAGTAGTTATTCCATGACCAGTAAGGAGATGGGCTGAACCCCGTTTCATGTTGAAATCCAGTTTTGGATAGGATTTTTAGCAATAATCTAATCTATTCTGTTTTCTTCTAGAGGAACTTGCATCACCCCAACTGTCTTTTGACTCACTGGGAAAGAGACAGACTCCTACAAAGTGTCTATTAAAGCTCTTTCGGCTGTAGATGCCACCTTTCCAACTAAAAATAGAAAAAGTAAATGAATAGCCATTTAATGCGGGTAGGTATTAAGTTACTGTAAACTTGAGATTTAACCATCATTCAACTTGGTTCTACAAGCTCAATATATCTTTGTCAATCTTTATCTTAACCACTTTAATGGCTAGATTGAAAAATAGTGAGAGGAAAAAGATGCAGTCAACTGTTTTGGCAGCCTAATAGGAGATGATTAACACTTTAACATAAGTTTTAGAATATATTTTGACAAAGATATGCTTTTTTGATTCATTTGTTCCCTATCTACTCCACTAAGTATCTCAAATTATCAACGAATGTTTCAACATGTGAGAGACTAACAATTGAAGAATTTTGGGCTGAAGAGAGAGAGAATGAGAATGAGAGGTGTAAATAGGCTGACACTTTAAAAAATCCATTCAGCTTTTGTGGTTGTTTAGTATTACAGTATGCAATGAATACTTTTTGAAGAATTTTTTTGACATCTTAATTCTTATAAGTCAATGTTCAAGAGAGTATAAAGGAAGAAGAGACTGTTGTTGTTCTTCTTCTTCTGTATCTTTGCAGAGATGGGTAGTTATTGGGTAGCCGTTCTGCTTCTTATCTCTCAATTGTTTGTGCTTCCTAATCCTTCTTCCTCATACCCTTTGTGCACTGATGCAAGTAAGCATCTCTTTATCTCTCACTCTCTCTCAATTCCTAGTTATGTTAAACATCATCTATTTGGTTTTGTTTGGGCCAAATTACTAATACAAGTTGAAGTACTTTTTTGCAACTCTAATTGCATCCATCTTTTCTGAATTCTAATATAGACTTTGTGTGTTATTGAAATAGGAGCACCTTTTACCACAAACACTTCTCTGAAGTTTTGTGGTTATGATGGAAAAGTATGTTGCAACTCTGCGGACGACTCAAAGTTGGAGAAACAATTCAAATCTATGAGCATTTCTGATCCCGCATGTGCTTCTTCATTGAAATCCATCCTTTGCTCGGTATGGTTTGTTCGCTTAACTAGAATCTTTCATGTAAACTAAATTGCAACTGCATGAATTGTCTAGAATCGACCTGATTCAGTTTCCTTGGGTTCTTTTTGTCACGAGTCATGACTCAACCCATGTGATATGCCCACCAATATTGTCCCCAAGCTGGTCACTAGTACTAAGTATATTTATGAACTGTACTCTGGTTTATCTGTATATTTGTCATGTTTTACCTTTTGTGATGGGTTCACTCACTAAGTTTTGGGATATCTATTTGCAGAGTTGTGATCAGTTCTCTGGAGAACTATTTAAAATTGAATCTGGAATTCAGACTATTCCCGTTCTATGCAACTCTACTGCTGCCTCATCTGCGTCTAAGAGTCAAGTAACTAGTTTTTGTTCAAATGTTTGGGATACATGTAGTGATGTATCTTTGTTGAATTCACCTTTCGCCCCGGCATTACAAGGTAAAGCTGGTGCTCCAGTGAATTCCACTTCTTCCAAGCTGACAGATTTTTGGCAATCAAAAACCGATTTCTGCAACTCATTTGGTGCACCACAGGGGTCTACTGGTAATGAATCCATATGTTTTGATGGTGCACCAGTTTCATTAAGTAATGATACTGAAACTCCAAAACCACCAAAAGGTTTATGCCTGGAGAAAATCGGGAATGGGTCATACCTGAATATGGTTGCTCATCCTGATGGGTCTAACCGCGCCTTCTTTGCTAACCAAGAAGGGAAAGTATGGTTGGCAACTCTTCCTGAAGTGGACTCTGGAGGAACAATGGAACTCGATGAATCTAGTCCATTCTTAGATGCAACCGATGAAGTACATTTCGATACTGTTTTTGGGGTAATGGGAATGGCATTTCATCCAGATTTTGTTAGAAATGGTCGGTTTTTTCTTTCGTATAACTGTGATAAGGTCAAATCATCAAGATGTTCTGGAAGGTGTTCATGTAACTCAGATGCAAATTGTGATCCTTCGAAACTCAATCCTGATGAAGACGGGGCTCAACCATGTCGGTACCATACTGTTATTGCAGAATATTCTGCTAATAGTACTGGATCAAAGGTTTCATTGGTAAATACTGATTCCATATAACATTTTAAGTATTTTTCACCAAAAGATTCTGACTTAGTTCTAAATGCATTCTGAATATTGCTCAGGCAAAGACTGCTAACCCGTTGGAAGTGAGACGGACTTTTACGATGGGTCTTCCATTTTCTGGACATCATGGAGGACAAATTCTTTTTGGACCAGAGGACGGGTATTTGTACTACATGATGGGAGATGGAGGAAGCAAAAATGATCCTTACAACTTTTCCCAGAACAAGAAATCATTGCTTGGAAAGATTATGAGGCTCGACATCAACAATATACCAAGTGAGATTTGCGCTACAGTTGGCATTTTTAAGCAAATTACTTTCTTAAAATGGTCATTTGTTTCTGTTGAAATTTTTCATGCGGAGCATGTGAACCTTAATTTCCATTCTCATCTTTGCCTTACTTGTGCAGGTGCAACTGAAATCAATGACCTTGGTTTATGGGGAAACTATTCTATCCCGAAGGACAATCCATCTGTTGATGATAAAGATTTGCAGCCTGAAATTTGGGCTCTAGGAGTAAGAAATCCTTGGCGCTGTAGTTTTGACTCAGAGCGACCTTCTTACTTTATTTGCGCTGATGTTGGGCAGGTGTTTATATACATACTCTTGCTTCAATTCTCTGACTCATCAGTTTGTATAGAAATGTGTTTGGCACTTAATAGTATCTGAATCTTCTTGTAGGAGACGTATGAAGAAGTTGATTTGATCTCCAAAGGTGGAAACTATGGATGGCGAATGTATGAAGGTTATGGACCTAATGAACTTATACAATCTGCTACGAAAAATGTGTCCACGAGTGATTTAAACCTTATATATCCGGTAATGGGATATAGTCATTCTGAGGTAAATGAGAATGAAGGATCCGCGTCAATCATAGGTGGTTATTTCTATCGATCCATGACTGATCCGTGTATGAATGGAAGGTAAGTTCTTCTCCGTTTACTTCACCAATTGGCAGCTTGTTCATACCATGGCCAGTTACATTCTTTCTATGCACTCTAGATCAAATTTTCAAACAACTTTTGTTATGAATGCAATTTTGCAGGTATTTATACGGAGATTTATACGCAACTGCTCTGTGGGCAGCACAAGAACACCCTATAAACAGTGGGAACTTTACGACTTCAAAAATTCCTTTCAGTTGTGCAAGTGATTCGCCGATCCCATGTGCCTCACTCCCAAAAACTTCTCTCCCTAGTTTGGGTTACATATACTCATTTGGTGAAGACAACAAGAAAGACATCTACGTGTTAACAAATACTGGTGTACATAGAGTAGTTCGACCTAGTCGCTGCAATTACTCATGCTCTAAAGAAAACACTACGCGTATAACTAATCCACCTAGTCCTGCCCCGTCTTCCCCTTCGTCCGCTAGCACGTTATTGAACACCATGAAAAGTGAGATTATGTTCTTATTCTCAGCTTCATTTTTGGTTTTCCTTAGCTTCATCTTGTAAGATTCAGTAACACACATGTAGGCGAAGTTAATGAGCTTCTTTTTCTTGTTTTTGTTTTGATTGTCTGATTCGTCATGTTTGTATACTTCATGGTGTATAAAATAAGAAGAGTGTAAGACTACGTCCATACAAATTTTGAAGTTTAGTTAAAGCAGTAGAAGGCTTGTGGATATTGCATACATTTTTTAACCGTCGGAAAGCAGCTACGGGCAACACAAAGCACTTCAAGAGTGGAGATTGTGGAGATTCTGTGACGTAAAAGATGCACTGGGTTTGGGCAAGGCTTCGAACCCGTAACTCTACGAAATAGGCCCATATTTTGAACTAGAATTTTACATGATCACCGAAGGGATACCAATATTGTTAAGACGGATTCAGGGTTCAAAACAATTCGAATAAAACAAAACAATCTTGGCTACTGGACATCTGAATTAATATCTGCCCTAGCAATAGCAATGTGGTTTTAAACATTTTTCTTGAGCTTATACTAGTCCTGCATGATTGACGTACGAAAGTTCAGATCTCTTTGCAGAGCTAAACCAAACACAATGAATACAAACTTGACTGACTTGATAATAACTAGTACTCTACTCTACCGAGGTACAATGCCCCTTCTTTCAACGCAAAAGCTACAAATGAATAGTAGACTCTAAGGTAAATTGTAAATCTACATGTCTACTATTCATTTAGGGTTTTCCCCAAACAAGGGACCTTTCCCTGCTAAGTCTATCCGTGGCAACTCGTTTATTTTCTGAGATCACGTACGTGGGAACTCGGGATTCACTGAACCACCAACTTGATTAACATTCCAAATTATTCCGCATTTTACATGGCATATAATGCCGCGTTCTTCGAAAAACATTTTGTTCCATTGATTAATCTCCTGGGGTAATTAAGTGGAATTGCTTATTATCCATGGCATTCAGCTTGATTACGAACCTTTCTCCTTTTAAAGCTTAGTGTTTTCCTGATGTTTAAATTAGAGTGTTTTGAAAATGAGTCTGAATTACGTAATTATTATTAATTAAAAAAGAGATCAGGCTTAATAATCCAAACCGTTAAATCCCTTGACTTATCATAAACCATCAACTTCTTCTATGAATCCGACAAACCAACGGCCTCAATTCAATCAATCAACCAAATACCGTACATCAAAAAACCCTTAAAATAGTTACACTCTTTATTACGCATTTTCAACCGTTAGATCATGATTTGTTATTAGAAACCCATGATAATCGACGGTTATAAATATAATTAACTATATAAACTAACCCTGGTTAAATAAATAAACTTCACTTCTTCATTACCCCCAAAATTCCTTCCTCATTCTCTCCTTCTTCCTCTCCGTCTTCTTCTTCTTCTCATTGATTTCTCAGATTACACACTCAATAGAAAAAAGCTTGACCTGATTTTGGTCGGGTTTTTCTTATTTTAGGGTTTTATGCAATAGAAATGTCGTCTTTTATACCCCCAAATTGGTTTTGAATGCAAACCCTGAAACCCTATTTTGAAAACATTGATGAAGGTTTGATCTTTCCATAAGATATGGAAGAAGAAGCCGAAACCGTAGTTGAAACTCCGATCTCCCCTCAGCCACAACAAAGATCTTTAGAAGAAGAAGATGACGATGAGAAACAAATTAACACTCCCAATGAAAAGAACAACAATCACAGCAGCAATAGCCATTACAGTGGAAGGAAAGAGAGATTACAAAGAGCATGTACAGCACGTTCAGCATCAAGACTATATCCAACTGCACCACCAGCAGTAGACAAAAAAGCTATTGCTCAAGCTAAGAAAGAAAGAATTGAACAACAGCAAGAGCAAAGAGAATGTAGTAAAATTATTACCCCATTAGTTAATTCACCATCACCTTCACAAATACCTAGATGGAATCTTCGCTCTATGTGGGAATTAGCTTCTCTTCTTAACTTTCTACATGTAAGTAGTAAAACCTTCAGGTTTTAAGCTCTTTTTTTTTTTTGATTGAAGGAGTGGATTTTTTGAGGTATTTTTTTGGTGGGTTTTGGGTGCTGATTTGTTTGGTTTTTGTGCAGGTGTTTAGGCCACTACTAAACATTACTATTGAGATTACAGCTGAAGAGCTTGAAACTGCACTCATTATGTCCAGTAGTGCTTTGGATGACATTCACATACCGTTGCTAAAGGTTAGTACTTTGATGCTTTTCAAGTTTAGAGGTTTACGCTGGTTTACAAAAATGGGGATTTTGATGATCATGTTTTGTTTTCTGTGCCACAAGCTCTTGATACAATGTAGCTCATGTGTCTTTTTTTGACAGTAGATGTCTATCATGTCTATATATTTATTTTTACATATTACCATTAGAGTAACCTCCATACTCAGAAAGGTGTCCTAGTTAGAGCAGAGATTGATGATAATATGATTTTTAAGGAAAGTAAGTTCTAGTGGTTTTCTTTTTAGTTTGGTATATGCAAAGTGTAATTCTTTTATCCATTTTTTACTGGCGTCGTGTCAAAATCATTATAAACAACGGACAATGGGATATTAAATGGTTGTTAGTTTCTTATATAAATGAGCTGTGAGACTATACCTAATGTGCACATTAATTGTTCATGATTTATAGGCAATCCCTCCTGTTACTCGGATGGCCATGGGGCGTGCCACTTGGGTTACGGCGTTATGCAGAAAGTTAAGGGACTGGTGGCATTGGGTATGCGGCCTAGCACCACTTGAACTGTTCATATTACAATCTATTGGTACATAATTAAGACTATTTTCTTAGTCATTCTTGATCTAACTTGAGGTTGTCGTTCTGCAGGTTGCAGATGGGGAATTGCCAATTGTTGCATCGCAAGGGTGAGTAGCCATAGACATTTTGATATATGTGTCATATGGGACCTGCATAAGTTCCATGGTAAACTTGTTGAGTTGACAAGACTTGATGCACTGGCTATGGGTTCTGTGTCAGATATGGCTAGGATGTACCCAGAACATGATGCCCTTTTATTGTATTCTGTTATATATACCTCTGTATTGATATCTTTGTAACTTTTATTTTTCAAGGGCGGAAATTGAAGCATATAAGATGCTTGATCCTGCGACTCGAGTAGTGATCCTGAAAGCGCTATGTGACATACGTGTTGAGGTATTATTACTTATTAAATTGTCATTCTAGTGGCTTAGGTTATATGTTGGTGCTGGTTTTTATCTTACTTAATTGGTTCACTTTGTAACATGTCTTTTGCATAAATCAAGATCAAATATACATGCTAGCTTTTTGTTTGCCAGATGTAAGGCAAAAAGTTTTTGTTGTTTCACAACTGATAATTCTTGTTGGGACTTGTTTCTGCTCTGTGGTGTCTGTCTTTGACGATTTATACACATTTGCTTTGGTAACATTCTGTGGTCGGCCAAAAGTATTCAGACCCATCAGGAAGTACTATTTATTACCTTCCATTCACTCTGTGCTTGAGCTTAATATGTTATTTTACAAGTGACAATCTATGTCTTAAAAGATCAAAACATTCTGAACATATATGAATTTGCAACTAGTGGTGTCTCCAAAACAGTGAGTATGTAATTATTACAACGATACGCCTAGAAGAAAAAGTCAGCCGTATCGATACGTATTTACACGGATACGCGTACTAATACTCCCAATACTTCAAGATACAACTCATTTAGAAAACTTTGACTAAATATTAGAAAATTTAGATATTTTATTAGATTCTATGAGAAGTTTTAACTATAGTGACAAAATATTAGTTCCGAATCTGTCCACTGATCTTGCTCTAGACTTTCTTCCTTCTTATCCAGACTTTTTCTCTCTTCAGTGAGGTTAATCATACAGATTATATTTTAATCATGCAAACACATGTATGTATTTTGTTAAATTTCTATCTTATATATAATATATTTATGTTAAACTACTGATGAATATTGAGTATGCCGTATCGCCGTATTTTAGTTTTTCAAGTTATCATAGTAGCGTATTGGTATCTTGTATCCGATACCGTATCCGTATCGTTGCAACACTATACATAAAATGAATGTACTGTTTGTGTGCCTTATGATTGGCTTGGTGCATGACATAGTTTCTCCTCCTTAAAGGCGGTCTTTTAGGCTGGGTCCTTTTTTATATAAAAGTATTGTAAACTTCGGAGGCATGAACAGATGGTATTGACTCGTGTCTCCTGCTTTTGCAGCAAGAAGATATCAGAAACTATATCGATGATAGTGTGAAACGTGGCATACACCTTTCAGTATTTCGTAAAGACCGTATAGGTGGTGATTCACAAGGAACTTCATATTGGTAAATGTTAAGCTTCGAATTTGATAAACACTGGTTCTGCTGTTAAATTCGAGACCTAAACTAGAACATTCTCTTAGGAGTAGTTCATACCTTTCTGTGATTATACTGCTCAGTAAATAAAAAGAATATTAAATATTTATTCTATTTTTAGAATAGCATTATATGTGTACCCATTACCTCAATCTGTACTTCATGCAGGTATGAGGATGATCCTGTAATAGGTCATCGATTATACAGGGAAGTTAGAAAAATTGAGGTAAAGAAGGTCAAGGCAGCAAAAGGGAGGTTTCAGTCAATTCCCACTGTGCATTGCCAGTGGGAAACAGTTGCCACCAATTTCGATGAATTCGTAGATGTTTCTGTGAGTATTCTTTAAGGTTTGTTTGTTTCTAGTTTCCGGATTTGAATATTTTGTTGTAGAGCTTGTTAATAGTATGCCGAGCATTGTCCAGTTTAAGATTGTGCTTCGAGTCAGTGAGGCAGATTTTAAGAAAAGCTGTTATATTCCTCTGTATGAGAATCCGCCTTGGATATGAATTTTAGTTCTGATTGATTATTGAAGGGTTGCAATCGATTGGTTTTGGTTTGATGGAGGTGTCATAAGGACTTGCAATGTTAGGGGTATGGGTCCCATAAGAAGCCAACCTACAGAAACGAAGAAAAGGAAAAAAAAATGGCTTTACAAAGATGTCATTGGTGAGGACGTGTACATGGATGTGTGGTGTGTAAGGTAGTAGAAATGATATCAAAAGCTTAATATGAATGTAGCCAGGAGACAGAATAGGAGAGGTTGAATGATGTAACTTGTATTGGGCTGGTGCAGCGTCCCATGACTTCAAAATGGCAAACAAAGCCCGTACCTGAGAACAATTCTCGTAATAAGGGAATTGTTTCCACTACCTAATTCTGGGATTGAAGAGATTGTAGAAATTTATAAGTTTTTAAACCGGCCTAGCAAGTTGTCCTCTTTCACGTATCTGTTATATCAGTGTAGTATTGAATCGATCTTTGCTATTAATTGCAGGAAAAGTATCACATAAGCAAAGTTTGACGATGAAATTCGACTCAAAATTGTTATTATCCTTAAATTTCTGAGGATAAATGATGTTTCATTCTTACTCTTTTATGCATCTTTTCTTTTTGTTTATTCAAGCATGTCTACTTTCTTGCAGGAGAAGCTTTTCTCTAGTAAAAACAGAACAGAGATTGCTGTAGGAAAGAAGTTAAAAAATGACATGCTTCCAGAGATTGAGAAGATTCACAAGGTATTGGAGTGTTCTTTCACCAGATCATTTTTGTCCCCCACTGAAATTGGGTACAGTTCATGTTTCATACAAGCTGTTCCATAACTGCTCATTGTCCTCATTCAGGGGGATAGCTGTTACCTTTTTTCTTGTTACCATTTTGCCTTTGCCCTAGAAAAATATGTTTTGCTTGTTATACTTTGAGGTATACTTCTGCGGTTATTTATTTATGTTTATGAAATATGTGCAGAGGAAAGAGAGATTGCTGAAAAAGCAGCAGAGAGAGGCTATCCTTCTTGACAACTGTGTGGGTGCAGATGGCCTTGGCCCAGGACGCGCCCTTCGTGACCGAAAACCAGTGACATATACTTTTGGTAAGAAAAGAAAAATAAATTAAATCCAGTGGTTATACTGCTTGTGAGTTCTTTGCAGTTTTGAATCCTGACTGATGTGATTACTTTGAACAACTCCACAGATGATTTTGATCGGTCCATCAATGAGGCTATAAAAATAACCAAGTATGCATTTCGTCTCCTCGAATCATTTTGTTGATTTTCTTTTCCATGAATATTGCATTATCTTCTAGCATCAAATGTATTTTTTCACAAGATCCCCAATATTCCTATGATCTGAAGTTCAAATGGTCTACTGGTTTTAGGCGAAAACAACCCTCTCCAGAACCCGTCGTCAAAAAAGAATCAGTTGCAAAGCCCGAGCCATCTACCAACGGTGGATTGAATGGTCCCTCCAGTACCCCTCGGCATGCCTCTTATGATGAGACGTCTCCAATTTCAACAGATTATGATGAAAATGATGAAGACAACCAATCTGGACCTCTAGACCGGGGGTATTGTCTATGCTTACCCAGTTATTTTGGTTCCAAATCATTATACTGTGTACTTGCTTTTTGTTTGACACACATGGTATTCTAGGAACCGGCGAAGGCAGAGACCTCAGAGATATTCAGCTAGAGAGTTTGTTGAAGCTGTTTCAGATAACGAAGACTTCGACAGTGATGATGATATTGTTGGAGAAGCAATTTATGATGAAGAATATCTGAGGAGTCGCAAACAGAGAAAGGTTTCCAGTAGCTCTGAAGGAGATGAAGAGTATCACTGGGATGAAGAAAATGTGGATGACGAGGAAGAAGAGGAAGAGGAAGAATCTCCAAGCAGTACTGATTCGGAGGAGCCAAATAGGCCTAGAAAGTCACAGAATCGCAATAGCAGCAGGAACAGAACTAGGAAACTGCGATCTGTTGATGAGCTGCAGTCGGGGCTGAGGAGGAGCAGAAGGTCCACCAGGAATCGGATAAATTATCGGCAAATTGAAATGTCTGAATCTGAAGCTGATTCTCCAAAACTGGAAAAGTCAATTCCTTCTGAGGTACACTCCGATGCCAGTAACAGTGAGGAATACTCGAACGGAATCCAGCATCCCCAAGAAGGTGAAAACAAGGGTGAACAGGAAACAAAAGTTGATCAACCGGTTCAATCTTTCGACGAAATGAACATTGATCAACAGCAACAACAACCAGTTCAGGACTATAAAGATCCTACTCCGGCATTTGAAGATCCTACTCCGGCATTTCAGGAAACACACGCTGCAGTTCTAGAAATTGACGGCGTTGGGAAAAGGCGATTTCTGGACCTAAATGAGCTTGCCCCTGGTACAGGTTTTGATGATAGTCCTAAAGCATTTATGAGAGACGAAGATAAATACTTCTAGTCCTTTCCTCATCAAGCAATGACATTGAGTCCTTCCCTCTGCCAATTTTTCCGAACTATTTGCCTCGTTCTTATGAAGATTTTATTGTTAGTTTCCTACTGGAGGAAAGTTGTGTACCAAAACAAAGCGGAATGTAATTAAAATTTTCTTATCTAATGTAACATTTCATGTGTTAGCGACCCCTTCTTAAGGGCAGTTAACATTTAATATATTTTCGAAGGTCTTCCATTGTATTGAATTTTAGAGTTCCTTAATCAAAAGTTTTTTTTTTTCTTTTTCTTTTGCAAATTGGTAATATATTTAAAACGAACTAACTTAGGGAGTTAGTAACTTTGATTACAAATGAAGTAGAACCATCTAATGTGGTAGGATTGGGGGTCTACATAGCATTAGATTTATCTACTGCAAGAACATTGTTAATGCAAGAGGGTGGAAAGAGATTCCAATTTAAATACAACTGAAATGTTTAGCTTCCTTTGCTAAGAGGTCTGCTAAGCTATTTGCCGATCTAGGTATGAAAAAAAGCCTTGAAAATTTGGGCAGTCACTAATTTCTTGTTGAACTTCTTCCATGATAACTTGATTTTGCCAAGAGATGGGTGAGTATATCCCATTGGTGAAAAAATATTTCACTAATGTTTCTGCAGTCTCCTTCTATACTGAAATTGGTAAGTTGTAGCTCTCTTGCCCATTGCGCTGCCTGAAGCATCCCTACTGCCTCTGCTTCTTCTGGAGATGCTGCTCTGGTTGGTTCTGCTCTACCCTGTTCAAAGTCACCTGCATCATCTTTAGGAATTAAAAGCAAACCCTGCGAGTTTATTAGGAGAAATCCAATTTGCAACCACATTTATTTTATGTTGTTGGTTTTCAGGAAACTTGCAGACTTCTTTATGGTTTTGGATAAGATTTTTCTTTGTCGATTTTTGTGCTCTACTCTTAAAACCATTCTGCCAAAATTGAATATGTCTCTGAATGTCTAAAGCTAACTGTTAGAGCCCTGCTCGGTCGAACTCGCAAGCGTTGCTATCTCAAGCTTGTTGTCAAGTTTAGTTGCCAAAACTATAAGTCTTGATTTCTAGTCTACTTATAGCTAAGTCTCGGACTAGGATAGAAAGTGTAGTTGAGCTCTAGACTCCATGGCGATTATCATACAAAGACGAAGAACTACTCAAGGAACTGGTGGAACTTCATCGACTAAAAGGTATGTGGAGACTTGAACTTATCTATCACTCAAAAATCTATCTACTTTATCTCCTATCTTGAGACAAAAATCGTATTGCTATATAGACTTTGATTATACATATTTGCTATTTCGAGCCGAGTTTATCTCGCTTATCTATTTCTCGAAATATATGTTGGTAAGCTTTCGCTTTGGCCAAGTTCATCTTTACTAGCGACGAAAGTCATATTAAGTTTCAATTACTTGAAAATTGCTTTGACGAAAAATAGCTTGTGAACAACAACTATATAACGTCCTCTAATAATGTTTCAATGATTGAAATGAGAGTTTAGAATATATAACCATGGTTGGATATAAACATTGTGTGATAACTCACACATGTGTAAGTCCTTATTCCTTGAACCAAAGTATGCGTACTTTGCTGCTCAGAAAAACCGGAACTAAAGTCCGCGTATCAGTACGCGCACTGTCGGAAGTTCACATCCCGAGAATTTCTGCTGGAGTTTGTGAACTGAAAACAAACTTATTCCGGGTACTTAAGTCCGCGTACCAGTATGCGTACTTAAGTTAGTTATTTTCTAAAAACGATTATTCGTGAACTTAAACTTATATAAACTAAGGAATGCATATTTGCAAACCGTGGCTATAAAGTTCATGAATCGATTCGAGTGAATCAAATCGTTTTTGCTTCGATTGTGTCTTGTGTACTTCTATAAGATCTAAGCAATTGAAAAACTCTCTAACTAGTTCATTTGAGTCATTTGAACTAGTTATGGTAAAGAAGAATATGGTTGATATGAAAGTGCTCATATGGCTAACCATTTGGTTAACTACTGTTCAACCAACTAAGTGTACATGTTTGGGTACGGTTACACAAACATAAATAAACGTGCATTTCATTTGTGTGTAACAAGCTAAGTTTCGATCTAACGGTTGAAAGATATTAGCTTGAATCAAATCAGGTTTTCATCTAACGGCGAATATTGAATTCTTTGTTACCAAGGTAACTTAGATTGCAAACCCTGATTTGAAAGACTATATAAAGGAAAACTTTAGCAACTGGGAAACCTAGTCCCCACACCTCCTGTGTGATACTAGTTGTATTAGCTAGAGTCGATTCTCCTTTAACCTTAGGTTTTTATCGAGACCCTGTAGGTTAACGACTTGAAGACTTCATTGGGATTGTGAAGCCAGACCCAACTATTTTCTTTGTAGTTGCGTGATCTGATCTTGCTGTTTCTATTGTACTAAGTACAATCGTAAGATTGGCTTGAGATTGATTTCTCCGATAGGCAAGATTAAAAGAAGTCACAAACATCTTCGTCTCATCGTTTGTGATTCCGCAATATGTTCTTTAGCTAGTCGATTAATATTATTGTGAGGTGATTGATAATTCTAGGCTATTCTTCGGGAATATAAGTCCGGGTTATCAATTGGTTCCTGTTCACCTTGATTTATCAAAAGACGGAACAAAAACTCGTAGGTATTTCTGTGGGAGACGAATTTGTCTATTACCGTAGACTTTTCTGTGTGATATAGATTTGTTTATTAAAGTCTTTGACTTTGGGTCGTAGCAACTCTTAGTTGTGGGTGAGATCAGCTAAGGGAATCAAGTGCGTAGTATCCTGTTGTGATCAGAGATGTAAGAAGCGCAACTCTACCTTGGATCAGTGTGAGATTGATTGGGGTTCAACTACAGTCCAGACCGAAGTTAGTTTGTAGTAGGCTAGTGTCTGTAGCGGCTTAATACAGTCTGTGTTCAATCTGGACTAGGTCCCGGGGTTTTTCTGCATTTGCGGTTTCCTCGTTAACAAAACTTCTATTGTCTGTGTTATTTCTTTTCCGCATTATATTTTGTTATATAATTGAAATATCATAGGTTGTGCGTTGAATCGATCAATTGGAAATCCAACCTTTGGTTGTTGATTGAAATCGATTGATCCTTGAACATTGGTCTTTGGTACCGTTCAATTGATTTCTCTTGTATTCAATTAAACTCGCAGATTTCTATTTGCTTGAGTAAGTATTGAATCGAGAAAGTGAGATATAACTCTTTGATATACTTTTATTAAGATTGAGTCTGACTGTCTAGTTGATTCTCTTAAAAGTATATTGGAGTTAGTCCATACAGATTGCTAAGCGAAATATTGGGTGTGGTTGTTAGACCCCCACTTTTTCACTAACTGATTTGCTGATCTATGTTTGTCTTGGAAAAGCTCTATGACATCTTTCCTTCCATAAGAACCAGATTTTAGTCAGAATGGTTTTTATCTTATAAAGTTGTTAGGTTTTTCTATCCAAGTTTTATAAATGTCTAGAAAGGTGTCATCATTATTAAAAGAAAATTGAACTGGATTAGTTGCTAAACCCCAGACAGATTTGGAAAAATTGCAATGAAAGAAGAAGTCTCATCTTCGTCACATCCAAAGGTACATTTTGAGGAGACATCTTTAAGTATATTAGCCAGTTTAAAGTTTGTGCATTCTGTAAACATTTCCCAATGAGGATTTTAATTCTTTGGGAGACATCTAGATTCCATAAGTCTTTCCAGAATTATCAGTTATGTTTATATTGTTAGATTGATTATGTTCTCAGTTAGTTTTGCATACATAGATTTCATAGTGAACTCCCTTCAATTAGTCAGAAGCTGGGTTGCAGGGACACGGACACGGTGACGCGGACACGACGCAGACACGTTCCAATTCTAAAAAAAACTCGGACGCGGACACGTATGTATACATATAATAAATATATAATATTATAAATATACATGAGTACAAATTCTTACGTATAAAAAATTAATAATATATAAATGTAATGTAGATTTCAAGAATACAAAACACAGTTTGGCTAAGTTTGCCTATGTAAGTGGCGGTTCAGATTTGTCCCCACGAGAGATAAATCTACGGCTGTAATTCTTTTTCGCAAGTGATGGTTGTGATTGGGATTAAAATTGCATCTAACGGCTAAAATTTACTTACCATATCACTAATGTTCCATTAATTCTTCATAATAAATATTTTATTAATTTGCCATAATAAATGTCAATTATGAATGATAACTAGGTATCACCGGGGCCTTACGGCCCCGGCTCAACCTCTGGTTAGTCATATGCGTCATGTAATTTTTGGTATCCGGCATAGGGTTTCTGGATTGCAAGCTCCGTGAAAATATGTTATCCAGGTATTCCACCGATATAGTCTGGTTTATGTTATCTAGGTATCACGATTGGTTATTAGATGATATGGATTATTTCCAGCGTCATATATATTTAGATGATATCAGCATCAATGTATATGTATACATATTTCCAGACATGTTTTCCATAGTAGCAATATTAATCTTGTGTACATTTTCATTGCAGTTTGACAGTATGATCGGCGCGATAAAACGTATTTGGTGTGCTCTCTTATCTTTAGCAATCTAGGGATAAATGACGATTATTAATCTAGGCATGTTTTTACACCTACCCACCGACGCGGGAAGATCAACAACTTCCTTTGAATTATCACCAACCTATAATATCCAGAATATGAATATCGAAATATTATGGCATGTGTAAATATGAAACAAAATGGTAAACATAATATTATCCATATTGATATCATTACTCAGATTTTTGCAAAAATACATTTTACCTCTCACGCCTATCTAGGCATATATACTGATTAAGAGTCAGCAAAATGATGTATTTCTAAAGCAATGATACTCGGACATGCTTCAACGATTTATTCTCGATATCATTTAGAGATATCAGGAAATTTAAATCTTTGCCCATAATAACTGTAACTCCACAAAATGGTCTTTTAGGATCCCCACAATTAAGAAGTGTTCAATCAACTCCTTCGAAGAACTTCGATCCTACATAATTAGCTTAATCTGTCTTAGGAATTTAGCATGTGGATCCTTTTGATCAATTCCACGAACACTGGTTTTAATTTTTTCTTTGAGAGTCTTGAACGTATAATATGCGGTACGACTTCTCAAGAAAAGAAGCAAAACAATTCAAGAAGAATTAGCAGTGGGAAACCTATATTCAGCTACGCGCAAACTTGCGACTAAAGTTTAGCACCGCCATTAAGAGAGAGAAAATTCCAATCATCTGCCCGCATGAAACCAATTACTTTATTGTGAGGTTGGTATCTAACTACTCTGGAAAAGTTATTGTGTCTTCGCGGTAAAAATGACGGAAATAATTTTTGTAGGATTTGGTGACCCTTGAAGTTTGAAACCAACAATATTTTCCTAGCTTATAAAGCAGTTTGGTAACCATGATGAACCTGGGCAAAGTTCAATATCTTCATTGACTTCAGAATTTCATACTTTCAAGTTGTAGCAGCCGATACTCCTAAATATACCACCAATGACATCGCTCCAATTTTATATTGGTTTGGGCATATCTTAGAAATAGTCAATAGACTTGCCAGATTCGTGTAATTTTTCATCATGGAGATATAATCCCTAATCAAGTACTTTTTTATTAGTTGCCTTATGGATGTATTACCTTACACGTAGTTTATAGTATATAGTTCATTGATATTATGTCTGATAAAATAATTCTTGATAAGGATATGCTTTGGAAGTAAGTTTAATATTCAGAGTACACCATCAATGTTGACTTATAGTCTTCTACAACTTTTCTAACTTTCTCCACTGACTTGCTCACATCATATATAATTTTTTGTTGTCCGAGAAGATGGATAGCTAATCGAACAACATTAGGTTGTTTTTGGTGTGCAGCGAATGACCATATAAACATCATGTAGACTCTGTGTACTGTTCTAGTACAAGGTTTGATGAATTACTTGGTAGCAAGCTACCTTCTCTCTGAAATCAGAGCCTAATTATTTTCAAAGGAAAATAAGATTTTTCATTCCCCTTCATTCTTACACAATGACAGAGTTATTTAAGTGCCCACTCCTGGTTGACAAATTCAACAGTCAGGATTACATCTAACTCACACAAAACTCTATGAATTAACATAACCTATGCTAACCAAAATACAAGCCCAACAGAAGTGTAAGAACAACAAAAGTTTCAGAAGCCCACTAATGAAGCCCAAGTTCAGGGGTACATGACAATGCCTCCCCCATTTAAGCACCCTTGTCCTCAAGGGTGAAATCAGGGAATTGAGCTTGGAGATGTGCAGAATCTTCCCATGTAGCATCTTCAGGAGGTGAATTCGACCACTGAATCAGAACTTGAGGAATGGACAAACCACCACGGAGTGTAAGCCTGCGCTGTAAGATGGCTACTGGTTCGATAACAAAGTGGCCATTGTGATCAACAAGTGGTAGCTGAGGCAAAGTAGATGCAGTAAGACCAACCTTCTTTTTAAGTTGAGATACATGAAATATGGGATGAATGCGAGAACCCACTGGAAGCTTTAACCTGTAAGCAACAGCGCCAACACGCTGAAGAATCTCAAATGGTCCAAAGTATCGAGAGGAGAGCTTGAAGTTCTTCCGAATAGCAACTGAAGTCTGTCGATATGGTTGAAGCTTCAGAAACACCATGTCACCCACAAATTCCCCTGTCCGAGCGTTTCTGGTATGCGAAGAACTTCATCCTGTTCTGTGCTTTAGAAAGATCAGTTCTGAGATGTTGGAGCATAAGATCTCGTTCCTGCAAATAATCTTCAACCGTAGCCACAGAAGTAGGAGTGGGAATTGGGAATACCAAGTGAGGAGGTTGGTAGCCATAAAGTGCACGAAATGGAGACATTTTGAGGCTTGTATGGTAATTGGTGTTAAACCAATATTCTGCAAAGCTAGCCATTGAACCCACGGTTTAGGTTGAGAACCCTGTCATACAGCGTAAATATTGTTCTACACAGGCATTGGTGCGTTCAGTTTGACCATCTGTTTGTGGATGGTAAGCTGAACTCATGTTTAGAGTGGTGCCTAATGACTTAAACAAGGCCTGCCAAAACTGACTGATGAAAATTTTATCTCGATCACTGACAATAGTGGATGGTAATCCGTGCAGTTTAAAAACATTGGACAGAAATTCTTTAGCAACGGATATGGCAGTGAAGGGATGGCTCAGTGGGATGAAATGGCTGTATTTAGTAAGGCGATCTACGACTACTAGAATGACATTCTTTCGAAAAGACATGGGCAAACCTTCGATGAAGTCTAGTGAAATATCCTTCCAAGCAGTGTCAGGGATTGGAAGGGGTTGTAGAAGTCCACCAGGAAAGGAGTGAGTGCCCTTGTTGCATTGGCAGATATCACAAGTTGACACAAGGTGGATGATGTCATTCTTCATCTTTGGCCAATAGAAATGAGCCCTAGCTCTATGATAGGTACCCACAATGCCCGAATGGCCACCCACAGCAGATGAATGTACGGAATGTAAAATAAAGTTCGAATGCCATTACTCAACCAATGTACACCTTCCTTTGAATCTCAAGAGACCTGCTGGTATGTATGATGTGGCAAGGTTGGAGAAATAAGAAGCCGAGTGATTAAGTGTTGGGCCACCTCATCAATCATAGCTGGAGATAATATCACTAGTCCACTGAGGTTGGGACAATGAGAGTGTGGAGAAAGAACCATGTGGGAGTCTAGAGAGGGCATCAGCCACCAGATTGTCTTTGCCTTGCTTGTAGTGTATGACGTAATCAAAACCCATGAGCTTGACTAACCATTTCTGCTGTAACGCCGAAGAAAGATTCTGCTCCATGAGGTATTTCAAGCTTTGGTGGTCTGTGTTGATCACAAATCGAGCATGGCCCAAATAATACTTCCATTTCTGAACTGCCATTACAATGGCTAAAAACTCCTTCTCGTATGTTGACAATGCCAAAGCTTTAGGGCCCAACGGTTTACTGAAAAATGTTATAGGTCTGTTGTCTTGTAGAAGTACCGCACCCACACCCTTAGAGCATGCATCAGTTTCCAAGGTGAATAGCTTGTTGAAATCTGGCAAAGCTAAAACTGGGGCTTGAGTCATTGCGCTTTTGATGGAGGAAAAAGCTGTGGTTGCTTCCGCAGTCCATAAAAAAAGAATCTGTCTTTAACAAGTCTGTCAGAGGTTTGCAAATGGTGCCATACCCTTTGATGAACTTACGATAATAGCCCGTCAAGCCCAAAAAACCACGTAACTGCTTCAAGGTTTGAGGTTGAGGCCAACGCACCATAGCAGCAACTTTGTCAGGGTCTGCAGCTACACCATTGCCAGAGATTAGGTGTCCCAAATATTCCAGTTGAGGCTGAGCAAAAGTGCACTTGGAGAATTTAGCATACAGTGAATGTTGGCGAAGCAAAGAAAAAACCACATGAAGGTGTTTCAGATGATCTGCAAGAGAAGTACTGTAGACTAGAATGTCGTCAAAAAATACGAGTACAAACTTGCGAAGAAATGGTTGAAAAACCTCATTCATCAATGCCTGAAATGTTGCAGGTGCATTCGTAAGGCCGAAGGGCATTACGCGAAACTCATAGTGTCCTTGATGGGTGCGGAAAGCTGTTTTATGAATGTCCTGTGGAGAAATCAAAATCTGATGATAACCTGACAGTAGATCAATCTTTGTAAAGATAATTGCACCATTCAGTTCATCCAATAATTCTTCGATTAAAGGAATAGGAAACTTGTCCTTCACCGTCATGTCATTGAGTTTGCGATAATCCACGCAGAAACGCCATGTGCCATCTTTCTTTTTTATCAAAATAATTGGGGCAGCAAAAGGGCTATGACTCCTTTGAATTAACCCTGCAGACCCCGACATCTCTTGAACAAGTTGTTCCACTACGACTTTATGTATGAAGGGACACTTATAGGGCCTTTGGGAGGTAGGTGTTGAGCCGGGTTTAAGTGGAATCTTATGGTCAAGTGGACGAGAAGGTGGTAGTTGAGTGGGTTTCGAAAAACATCGAGAAATGAGTCGAGTAAAGTGGAAACTTCACTAGGAAGTTGTTGTATAGGAGTAGCATGAACATGAAAAAAGCTGGCCAATTAAGGCGGGAGCCTTGCTTTTGAAGAATTTCTTAAGTGTAGCGGCACCGATAAGACTAAGAGATGGCTTGAAAGTACTTCCAAAAGTGTAATTGGGTACCCTAGATGCATAAAAGAGAGTTTAAGTTGTGCAAAGTTGAAGGTTACATCACCTAACTGTCGCAACCAATCTGCGCCAAGCACCATGTCGCAACCACCGAGTGGAAGATCTCGTAAGTCAGCAGTGAAGTGGTAGCCCTGCATTTCCCACTGAAGGCCTCGACATATACCTTTACTGATGGTGCTATCCCCATTTGCGACCGTGACTAACATATGTCCAAAGAGGCGAGACGTGGAGACCAAGCTTATCTGTTAATGCACTAATGAAACTGTAGGTACTGCCTGTGTCAATCAGAACCATAATGTGCTGATTATTGAGAATGCCAGCAATGCGAATGGTATCATGAACAGTAGTGCCTGTCAAGGCATGTAAAGAAATCTCCATTGCGGTATCCGAACTAGAAGGAGAATCTGCCAAATGCTCTCCATGGGATGATAAATCACTCTGATCACTGAGTTCCTCTTCATTAGCAACAAGCATAAACAACTGCTGAGTTTTGCAAAAATGGCCAGGCCTATAGAACTCATCGCAGTTATAGCAGAGGCCTTTATCCCTACGAATTTTCATTTGTTGAGGGGTAAGCTTTTTTATAGGTGGAAGTGAGGAATCAGATTTAATAGGTGTAGAAGGATGAGTAATGAAAGGGGTGGAAGAAGAAGAAGGTTTACTCAATGGAGGAGCAGGAGAATAGAATGGTTTGGATGGGGATGAATTCTGAGGAATAGAAATAGGTGGAGGCACAAATGGTCTAGAAGAATACTTTAGGGGTTTAGGAGTGTTAACCAGAGAAGCCTGCTGCATTCTAGCCAAATAAAAAGCACGAGAAGTATCTTCTGGCCGAAACATTTGAACTGTAGTACGAATTTCATCCTTCAACCCACTAATAAAACTCAAAGTATAAAAAGATTCAGGCAATGTTGGATTGTTAGATACCATAAAAGCTTTAAAGTGTTCAAATCTATCAAAATAATCCTCAACTGTAGAAGTTTGAGATAACTTGTTAAAACTACCAACATAGTTGTCATGTGCAACGTCTTCAAAGCGAATACACAGATCCTGAACAAAGGTTTCCCAAGACATTTTATGCTTACCCTGTTGATAATTTAAAAACCATGGATCTACTCTCGAATCAAAATGAATTGCAGCCATATCTACTCTTTCAGATTCAGGGAAATTATGGAAAGCAAAGTAACGTTCACATTTTTGAGCCCAACCCCTTGGATTAGTTCCATCAAATCGTGGAAAATCAACTTTGGGAGTTCTAGAAAACTTACTGTGATGTGAACTCGGAATCAGCTCACGATCTTCATGAGATCCTTTCGAAGAATCCTGATGAGAACCAGGGTCGATCGTTTCTTCAGATGGCTTCTCCGGAGGTAACAGACGTCAGAAAGAGGCGAAGATACGGTCGAAATTGGCGGTCGATCGAGCTTGAAAGCGACCAATTGATCACGGATATCTTGGATTGCGGTAGAATTTTGTTGAGCAAGTGTATGAACACTTGTTAATGGTGTGTTTCTCACCTCTGTCATGATTTAGGTCCCGAGAATGGAAATCTGATACCAATTGTACTGTTCTAGTACAAGGTTTGATGAATTACTTGGTAGCAAGCTACCTTCTCTCTGAAATCAGAGCCTAATTATTTTCAAAGGAAAATAAGATTTTTCATTCCCCTTCATTCTTACACAATGACAAAGTTATTTAAGTGCCCACTCCTGGTTGACAAATTCAACAGTCAGGATTACATCTAACTCACACAAAACTCTATGAATTAACATAACCTATGCTAACCAAAATACAAGCCCAACAGAAGTGTAAGAACAACAAAAGTTTCAGAAGCCCACTAATGAAGCCCAAGTTCGGGGTACATGACACTGGGTGGTCCAAAGATATCTTGTATTGATGTACTACTATGTCTCATCACATTCACCGAGAACCGACGTCACATCGTCATGACCTTTGCGGTATATTTATGTATGTATTTAAAGACCCTTACTTCCCCACCAATTTCAACATTAATATGGCCACCAAATACTCTAGAAATTTATAGGTTGTATGGAATAACATTTTTATTGCTTACTATGTATTCATCATGAAAAATTACCCCTTCTCATCATGACGCCGCCGATAGATTTGATATCCACCTTCATCCATGCTTGTACCATTAACGTGTTTCCTTGGATAACATTTATTGCTTGTACCATTAACGTGTTTCCTTGGATAACATTTATTACCATTTTTTCCTTGGATTTTTATTACATTTTCTATTTTTCATGCACATAGATAGAATCCTTATTACATGGACCATGTACGATGTACCATATATTTCGTAACGGTTTGAAACAAAACTGGGTTAGTTTCATCTGAAAATTTGCCTGAATCAAATGTTCTGTTCGAGTTTTTTTCCAGATCATCTGCTCGCGTTTTTTGAATTTCAATTGTGAATACGTGTGTAACCACTTTGCCATACATTTTTTTTTTATTTATGCTACTAAATGGTCCTTTTTTAACTCAAGGACTACGGGAAATCCGATTAGGACGATCAGAAGCATATTGATGTGGTAGGAGATCGTCCTTAATCTCCACCCAAGTAGGATTCACATTTATTGTCCGGAAGATGTGTGGGTGTTAATTAAAACGTGTGGTCGTCGCTAATCTTAATATATCTTAATCATATTCCTCGGACCACCAATGAACGATGATGGCATGACATGGCTTACCTCCTTCGTTCGGTTTCGTCCCATCATACCAACATAAAAATCGGTTGCCAGCATATCTTAGATTTTCATGAGATAGTATAAAATATTTTGTTCGGTTGATTTCCAAGCATTTACTAATAATTTTGAAAATAGTTTTTTGCTCTTGGAATGGTAGAATGCTTTCACATCCATTGGAAAATATGGAAATTGTCAAACTATTCGAGAGTCGATCCCAAGTTTCCAACTCAACTCACCGTATGTAAATAGCATGAGGCATGTAGTGCAATGGAAAGTTTGCACTCCTCTTGAATAGGACTTTCATTGCTCATTCTTATGATGCACTCCTAAGATAATTTCACGTAGAAAGATCTTCATATCTTGTTGTTACATGATAATTTATCAGAATTCTAGTAAAAGCAACAATATTATCCTAATCTCAATATGAAATGCTGCAAATGGTACATTTTCAACCCCTTGCTAAAAAAATGTTTTAGTTTTAGCAAGGTGTCAAATTAACACTAAACTTTAGTAAATAGAAAGCCTATCATACATGTTTCAGAATATATAATATAGTATTTCGTGTTTGACACTGACAAAAAGACAGGTTCTTATGTTAGTATGTAAGCAAACTTGACTACTTTTAGAACAACCACCCCATAGCTCATCAACAGATTAACCCCTAATCCCTCCATCTTTCACTGAGAAACCGTTAGAATTCATCAAATCCAACCTTTTCCTTACATCGCCAACTTTCTCACGCCTTTCAACATCATCCGAGCATGTGTCAGTTCTGCTCTCAGTTCTCATCTCATGTCTAAATACTTAGAGATTTCCAATTTTCATCTCATCTCATAAGAAAGTGAAACACCTAATGGGTATAGCAGTTAAAAGTAACAGAATGTTATTATCACTCAACATCCATGGTCCAATTACCATAATGTGACAAAACATTTCATTCTTCAAGCTTTTTATCTAATAAAACATAAATGTGATTAAATAACCCCAAAAATAAGTGACATTGCATCGATTTGTTGTATAATAGAGAAAATGGGTAAAAAGAATCAACCCGAGTATCTTGTAACGATTAATGATGTCCGTATATACTCCTAACTAAAGCATATAAGAGCAACTATCAACATATTCTCCTCTAGAGTAAAGTGCGGAGAAAACAGTATCAGTACCTAATTGATAAAAAACAATGTATAGAGATAAAAGGTTTTCTACATGTACACCTATGTCGCACTATATACTGGTATCTGAAGCATGTAAAGTTCTGGTTTACTCAGATAACTACGCCATCTGTGGGAGTCGAACCCACAACTACATGGTTAAAACCATGCGCTCTGCCATTTGAGCTAAAACAGCAAGAAGAGAATGTACCTCACCCCCTGCTTTATACACATTTAACCCTAACATTATGATCCTAAGTTTACTTCTGTCTCCCTTTCTGAACCTCCATCATCCTCTCTGCAGCCATCCTCTAGCTCCTTATTGAAAACTATGTTACACATTGATATCATACACAAAAACCCTTCAGTTGCTAACAAAACAGTAACCATTCCCGTGCTTCATAATTGTTTGTGGGATTATAGGTAGTTACATTAGACTGATGCAACTAACCTGCTGACGTCTTGGACATGTTCTGCAATCAGGCCAGTGAGCGATTTTTCCATTAAGCGGAGATGCCAAATATAGGTAGCATCCACTGTTGTCATATACAGAGACGATGCCAGCAATTCAGCTACCATTCAACACGACAAAGATGTAAGAATCTTTGATGCTAACAAAATCATTGTTATGAACCATGGAAAAAAAAAGAATATGCCACCCCCACAAAGTTGGAATAGATCGGACAAAAACACACTCACAAAACTCGTTAAAGTCAACGGAAATATCTAGGGATAAAATTATCTTACTTTAACTGCATCAACCTATGTAGTACCATATAAATGCTACTGGGTTACTAATTATATCATTTGTATAAGATAACCACCTCCGGCCATCTGTCTGCAATGTGACATCAGGTTAATATACCTCCACAAAGTTAAGCAGTCAACACACCATGTTATGTTTTATATGCCGACAGACTATGCATTGAAAACTTGCTTTGGTAGTAAAATATCATCAATAACCTCCAGCAGAACAAACAGTAAAAGAATAGATACCTTCTGCAATACTATCCAGAAGCTCTTGCAAGTTTGTTGCAGATTTTCACTATTTTCATTTGTTTCACCAAGTTCTCTTTCATGCTCAGTAAGCAGAATCTGATAAAGATACTTGATCAGAATACCCTAAGTAAGATTGTCAATTGTTGTTAGGGGAACAACGCAATTTTTTTTCTCTTCCATGGGTGCAACAGTTTTTTACTTTACTCTTCTTCATTTAAACAGAAAATAAGCCAAACGAAGAAGAAAAAAAAAGTCAAATTCATCGGAAGTAGGATAGATGATCAATGCATAAACCATTTCTTATTACCTAATTAACATAAATGAAGGTAAGATGCGTTGTAGTCTATCCTAAAACCAAGGCCTTAACGCCATAATAATTCAAATGTATATAAATGACACAACATCAGTCCTATAAATAAGCCCATAAGAAATTTAACATTGAACTTAAAAAGAAAAAAGAAAGGACTCCAGAATTTTGAGAAAACCATCCTGGCCATGTCTGCATCTGGGGTCTTATATTACCACATTAATTTTTAGAAACAAAATAACCAAGGATACCACTTAAAATCATGATTACATGTAGTGTAAAAACCCACTACTTTTCATATATGGCTCTATGCTTATGCTTATGTTAAAGTATGCTCCGGTCTTATAATAACCATCTAATGCATTCATTCATATCCCATTTCACTTCCGTCGATATTATCACTTCTTCTTATTCTCTTTGTGTAATCTCTTTGTGTAAAGCGTAAATTACTATGTCATACCTTAGGTTGGTCGTCTTTCCAGAACTGAGATGCTTGTGGTTGAGATTCAGACGAATCAAGCAACTCTTCTTTTTTCATGATGCGAGGGGAAGACTGAATATATTCCAACATGAGTATTAATTTCACCTTCATGCCAGCATCACGTAATGTACTTGTGAGTTGCATTTGTCCGCAGTAGAAATAACCATCATCACCATTTTCAAACTCCATATAGCCACACACAATGTTTTTACCTTACAATATTTTTGGCAGCAAAACTAACCATCATCATTAATGAGGCGGTAAGATCCATGTGAGAAAACATTAGGACCAACAAAATTAGTTGGTAAAACCGCCAAGTCAAGAAAATACTTGTAATCATGAAGTTACTTCAAACATTGCCAACATAAAACCTATATTCTACACATAAGATGAACACCTAATTGTAACTTCTGTAAGGACTGTTTAGGTTTAAGTGGGTTAGATAGGCCAATAGGGTTCCCTTGGTATAAGACCAAGAGTGGGAAAAAAAATCATATTTCATTAGTGCAAGAAAAACAAATGACAGAATTTCAAAGTCACATACCAACATATCCCTCTTCATAAATTTTAACCGTAATAGACATCAAATCTGTAAAAAATGACTTACCAACAAAGAAAACGATAAGATAACATCTCATTGACAACTAATTAACCATTTTCTATGTTGGGAAAAAGCATCTCATTTTTCTTTCCAAATAATACAATTCACAAAGAACTCAATAAGATACCTATTGAGTTCAATAAATTAGATATAAACCTGAGTGAATTTAAGTTAACCATTCATGTATTCAGCGAAAGTCTAGCATGATCCAAGATGTGAATAAAGAGGGTATCATGTTTCCCCTGACACACAAACGCATAAATAACAACCCAAGTGAGTGAACCCATCACATAAATAATCCATCCATATATATAATTTGAAATAACCCAAAATTAAACAAACAATAAACATCCTTAATACACATTGCCTAGACAACGTACCAAGCATAAATCTGATGAGTCCCAATTTACGAATCGATATTGATTTTATGAAAGAAGTGATCAGAAATACGTAATTGTTTTCTATGAGTTTGTTACGTGTGGCGCTAATGGTAGTAGATATATATATCCTATGTGCTGGATCTTGCCACTGTGTCGTTGCTACAGAAGGGAACACATAGCGGGTAGGGTGAGTAGCGGCGAATATAACTGATCTCTCTAAGTGTCCAAGCTCAGAAAATTATCTGCAAAGTAACACGGAGAACCAACTGGAGTTAGCTTGGTGCAACATATTATTCTCCAAATAGTAATAAATTTAATGAAAGAAACACGATTTAGCTGTTATTCACTAAAAAGCTAAAAACCTTCAAATTTATGCAACATTGAAACACTTGTTGGCCTAGTTTTAAAAGGCATACCACGAAACAAAAGAACATTCTAACATATTATTGTCTCATACACATTTATTTTCCCTATTCCAATAAACTTGAATCTTGCAGATTAGTCGATGACTCCACTAAACCAAAAGTGAAGAAACTACCAAAGCAACTTACTAATGAGCTCACACTATTACAGTGGCCGTGCTTAGACTTTACATACCACCTAACACGAAGCTAAATATATACACAAAGGCTTATTCCCTCGCCAAAAAAGAAAGAGTAATTATGTATAGGTAATTCTAATATGATAGCGTCAACCTACCCAAGAATTTTCTGAAAGTCCGTTGGTCAATCATGTGTGAAAATTTGATGTTTCATAAGGTAGTCAGAGATTTTAGAGCCGCTAGCTAAAAGGAACATAAGTAATGACTCACGTGACGATCAAGACGGATAAAAAAACTCCCATACAGAGTAATGATCAATGTACGACTAAATATACCAAATATTGAGCAACTTTAAAGAATATGCTAGAGGTCGAACCATAAAAAGCACATCAAAATATTCTGGATATTCTGATAAACAAATGTATAGTTGGTACTCGCTTCTAATTAAGTCAGCCACAAAAAGTAACTAAATATTTTTGTAATACACAGGTAGCACAATGCTGTCACTCAATCACCCAATATATCAAGAAGAAAAACATTTTTTTATGGGACAATTGAGTGAAACAGATCGCTCTATTGAAAGCAACGTAAGAAACCAGTAAAAAAGTCACTACAGGTCTGATATCAAAATGTAAACTCATTTGGTAATTCCTCACGTTGACATCCCATATAAGAAGATCTAGGATGGTTATCTCATTAGTGGTGGTCGTGTTTGTATTTTAAAAACACTATTTAACTTAATTAAAAAGTTGTATTATGTGTATTCACACAGAGGTTACCGTTCGAGAATTTTATCAAACCGGAACTCGTAGTCAAGACTTCATCAGGTCTTCATCTGCGTATCCAACAAAAACTAAACGAACTATCTTCATGGATACACGAATCAAAATGAAAGTAAACTAAATATGAGTTACCGGTTAGTAAATAACATTAGCAAAGCAAGCACGTAAAAGCATAGAATTAGCAAATTCAATATAGAAATGAGTATCATCATCATGACTGGGATCTTGTGCCAATGAATAAACATCAATCTCCTAAAACATATGTATACAAATTCTGATTCTTCATTTTTTTCCCGAAGACAAACACATTTTTGAATGATCAGGATAAAGGTATGCATCAAAAGTGAAGCTACCTTCAACCTAAAGCTTAAGCCATCAAATATTTGTGCCCATCCTTGACTACCTAAAGCTTAAGCCAGCAAATATTTGTGCCCATCCTTGACTATGGAAAATAGTAATCCTTTCTTTGTCCTCCTGTATCCATGACCACCTTGTTGAAGAGTATGAACCTGAAATATTCAGGCCAAAAACTCATACAATCATACTACGCAACTGAATCCCAACTAATATAAGGAAACATATCCTACTGCTAGAAATATATTCGATTTTTTAAGGGCTCTTCTAAGATCATAGATGTGTGATTGATCATTGATTCGCTAATATACATTCTAAACAAAAACCAACCCAAATGATCCATAATTTATCAAACCATTCAAACATTGTATGAGTATATATGACCCACCAGCTCCACCCACTGCACCACTAACTTCAATATTCTCCATTAGCCACTTAAAAGATTAAAGCATTCAAATAGTATCCCAAACGAACAATGAAATAACAAAGTTAATTACAAAAATATGAAATAAATTCAATGAAATAACCTTGGTACTTCGTTGACGTATGTACCAACGAACCCTCAAAACTTGTTCTGAATGAGTTTACACTAAATGCAGAACATTGCCATGTAGCCTATTTACTGCTCAAATAAATTTCTTCTCCCAAGTTAGATTACACTAAAAGCAGCACGTTCCTATTCTAAATTAGAAATAAGTCAAATAACTTAACAGAACCATAGCACAGATTCTGAACCATCGCACAGAATCTACGTCTAAAGCATCCAAATTTATAACCATCTAAATTCTAAAGTTTAATTTCATCTACTTTCCATATAAACATGGAAATTAAAAACCTTGAGCAATGAGAATAACACTATTGAAATCCATATTTGATTCCAAACTATCGTCTGACCCTGTTTTCTACATCCAGATGATAGAAAGCACACACATTCTACATCTAAAGCATCCAAATTTATAACCATCTAAATTCTAAAGTTCAATTTCATCTGACTTGCCATATACACATGGACATTAAAAAGCTTGAGTAATGAGAATAACTTCCATATTTGATTCCAAACTAATGTCTCACCCTGTTTTATACATCGAGATAATAGAAAGTACATAGTTTTCGGACCTATGCCAACCATATATGTCGTGTACATTACCTAATTACCTGTAGAAAAATGGAAACCCCAATTTCTAACTTTGCACGAATTAAAGCTTTTATAAGATATGAAGCAAGAAATTATGAGAAACTCTACTAAGACAAAAAGTTATTAAGCAACTGAAATTCTCACCAACTGTTGTTATTGTATAATTCAGGCATGATAGTTGTGACAATAAAATCAATAGAAGCAGTAATACCTTTTTAAAAGTCAAAACTGATCCCAGCTGCCACCAATTCATAATTGAGTGAACCAATCCAGAATTCACATTTTCCCCTCCCGTGGTAAGGCTAGCTTGTACATATCCCACCGAGCTTTAGCTGAGGTGGCATAGCCTTCATAACCCACCCAGTAAAGCCTCTTTAGATTTAGACAATGATACATAAGAAAAAGATGGAACCAAACCTGATCATTATGAGCAGGAAAGTTTATTATGTTTTCTTAATTAATTAGTTGCTGACCAATGTAACGTTACATGGGTGGCACTGCTCGATCAAATATAAGTAGGCATATTCGTTATTGTGCACACGATTTCCTAAGGATTTGACATTTCATTATTTTATTCATCACATGCTTCTGGATCACAGTGATGCAACATTTGATCTTGCAACATATGATCTTTGGAGGTCTCTTGTTGGACTTCTCGCATAGAAAATCTCAGATGAGAGTCATATAGTTTCTTACATAATCTAATTAAGGGGAAACAAATCAATTGGTGCAAAACGTGCAAGGATATGAGCCACAATTATTAGCTACTCGGGATCATAAAAGGCAAAGCTCTTCTTACATAAGAATTACTACTACCAAAATCTTCAAGATTGTACTAATAATAAATTCAAAATAATCAAGAATCTTCATGCTCAATACTCAGTATGCCATAGCTATATCAGATTCCTCATGAAAAATGATGAGACGCGAGGGTATATAACATGAAAATGTAAGAGATCGAGGTTATATTTATGACCCCTGTAGATAATTAAGAAATAATCAGAGTAAAGGCTCAAACTGAGTAAGGAATGATTCACTAAAAAATATCTTTCCCGGTAAACTCAAATCCCATCTACCTACTCCAAAAGGCATCAACCAAGATGTTCATAGTTACGTAGAGAAACCACCAAAACCTAAGGGTCATGACTCCCTCCACTAATGTAGCTTTAGTACCGACAATCTTACCACATAGTGATAAAACTAAAAAAATCAGTAATTTCAGGTATTAAGAGAAAACACCAAAAGACTCACATTGGGAGAGCATACATGGTGTCAGCAATAGACAAAGCCTCAGAGGTAATCCGATAAATAGCTTAATCTTACACGAAGAATCCAAAGTTGTTTGCCAAAGGAAAACTTGTTACCAATAGCCACCAACCAAACCAAAACCAATCCACCAAAAACAAACCCTCTTTAATCGATTAACATCAATTACACAAAAACAAATCTCTGAGAATTTCCTTAATAATTAATTCCATAATTAATGCCAAAGGAAAACTTGCAGAGTAAGATAACACTGATAGAAAAACAATGGTCTCAAGGACCACGCATGTTTATTTTCAGTACTTTCTAATAGCGAATTTTTTTTGTGCAATTGGTTAATTGGAATATCTACCTGTTAACAACGCGGTTCCAGACAATCTTCATGCTTCAGAATAAGAAATTAGTTTAGCAGTGAAATGAATTTTCCTAATGCCAGTAGCTTTCATACTGTTAAGGTCAATTTAAGACCTTAAGGTTTGTAACCGAACGAAAGCAAAACCATTAAGCAAAGGAATGTGTACTAAAATACTGTAGTTTTTAGTGCAGAACAGATAAAAGTTTCTTTGTAAACTGAAACATACCTCTTGCAATAAAGTTCGAACTGAAGTATTAATCCCAACCAAGGTAACCTTTGAGCAGGATGTCGCAAGCAAACTCCCCCACCCCCCCCCTGTGCATTAGTTACAAACATTCAATGCCTCAAAATCACGAGCCATAGACAGAAGCAAGAACTGAATAACCAATATTTTATGTTTAGCGTGATTACTTAATCACCTCAAGAGCCATGCTATTTTTCATCATCTAATTGTCTAACTGATCTGCATAAGCAGCTTGCTGAGAAGGTTGAGACTCACCTAGAACAATGATACCCAGATATCCAGATCCTTAATAATTAATTCCCATTCTGCAAACAAAAGGAAGTATTGTGTCCACAAAAATAACCAATTCCTGCAAACACAAAATTTGAAGTTTTACCGATTAAAATCCTCTAAGAATTTAGAAAACAAAAGAAAAAAGAGATAGCGGTAGGAGTGTACCTAAAAAAGCTACAATGAAAAACTTATTGAACATATCGTATGATGTATATATTAATCTCGCCATTAAACTACTTCAATTGTTTAAATTAAACACTATATTGAACACCCCAAACTTACCCCCAAATCTACGAAACCCTAGGCTTCAATTTCTGAAATCATTATAAAATCAATTAATATGACCAAGGTCACTTCTTCCCTAGCAAATCCCACCAATTTCAACTGAAATCAACATAAAGTAGATGAAGTTGTTGCTAGGAATTGCTCAAGTAGGTGAAACGATGATGTTGTGGTTCACCGAATCACTGTTACTGGTCGAGAAGGAGAAGTAGATGAAGGTATAGATTCTGGTGGTGGAGGTGTACCTGGTAGTGTATGAGAAGATGTTCCAAAAAAGAATTGAATATTTGGAGAAGGAATCCCACCTGGCAGATGATATACTACTGTGTCTGAGAATATGAGAAGAGAAAGATCGAAAATAGATTAATAACATGTTAAGAAAATTGCTTTTTGTATGAGACTGTTTTATGGCTCGAGATCCAACGTCCAAAAATAAATAGGATATCTCAACGGTTTCTGTCATCCCAGACCGTGACCCCACTCTATTTATGTTGACAATACTGAAAGTTTCACCGCCATCCAAGCCGTAGCTCGATCAGGATGATTCCGACCGCCGGATCAGGGTCCCCGTCAAATCCTGCCCGTCTAATGACTCTCAAATCTCAAAATAGTGGTGTTTGTCTTTGTGATCAAAGAGTCAAAGAGTGGACAGGATTGATCCGAGAGGCCCATCACACGGTCCATGTCGTCCGGATGGAGCTTTGACTTCGACAGCCAGGAAAACTTCGGTAATTTTACGGGTGAGTCACCGTAAAGATCTGAAAACCTAAGATAGTCTTTTCAAATGTGTTTGTTATCTCTCTCCCATAAAACATGTTTCTCCTCTTTTTTTTTTTTTAATTTTTTTTCCTTTCTGCTACTACGATTCTTCTCTTAGCCCCGCGAAGAAACTCTAAATTTTGAGATTTAAGTTTCCTTGATGTGCTCTATGTTTGCAGGAAATTTAGGAGGCAAGACTGTATAAACCGTTGGATTTATAGATCTTTGAAGAAATCTAGGAGGAGAGGGCAACTCAATCGCCAGTTAGAAAAAGGAATATATCTCAGTCGTTGCATGATTCACCGAACACTCCTGTTGTATAAGCATTGATTATTTACCAAATTATATAAGAGATATCCTTCTTTTTAAGGTTCCGCCCGAAAATGAAAATGCGATCAAGAGTAAATTAAGTACAACAAAAAAAATGAATTAAACTACTCCCTCCATTTCTGTCACCATAGAGTAAATTACCATAATGGACTGGTCTTTGAATCAACAAAAAAATGAATTAAACTAATCAAGATTTTTCCCTCCATTTTTGTAAAAAACCGTAAAAATCATCGCTCGGAAAAATGTTACTTTCACTTTTTTAATTTTACTTATTTTTAATGAGGCTAAAATAAAAAAATGTGAAAAATATTTTTCGATTGAATACAAACGTAGTACCATTTATTTCCATTTTCATATAATCAATTAAACCAACCAACAAACAAAATCCTACATAACTATTGGCTACCATAATGGATAGATGGAGGTGTAGATGCTCAAAGGGCCCAGGCATGTCGACACAATCTTTGAATCTTTTGGTTAAACACAAAGCAATCAAGCCATCACGAGGATGTCGATCATACCGATGATGTACTTGTAAAAAAATTGTTTGAAATCGATCTCGACCACTCAACTTCACCTTAACAATGGAGATAAACAAAATGTTGAAGTAAAAAGATTCTCAACCACCAACTTTACCGAAATTGAGTGGCTAAAGTGAAGTATGGACGTCACACCGGAGTGTTGTCTACACATGCGTGCTTGGTTTCGATCAAGATTTTTCATCTCCTTATATATATTTGGTTAGTGAGGAGTCGTTACCCATCACTTTACCACACCGTAATGAGTAAGGTTTCCTTGGTCACAAAAACATCATATATAATTTCCATTTCTTTGTGATCTATAAAAATAGGGTCTCCGCTCAACAAGGGAATAACGGAGAACATGATGTTAGTGGGTTAGAAGCTTGCTCATCTTTCTCAAACAATCAACCCCATCTCCTTCACTTTGTGACCGAAACAAGTCCAGAACGGCCATTTCTTGGTTTAGGCCGGACTTGCACAGATTGATCTCTCGAATCTACAAGCACTCACCGCAAGGTTTTGTTGAAGGTTTAGATTCATTCCTCATCCACACCCCAAATTACTAAATTCTGCGGGGAGTAGTTTTCACCCATCAACAATTGGCGACCACGGTGAAAATCTATCGGTTGCATAAAATTGAATCCTCAATTTTCAGTTTCCATCTCGCAATGTATCCTAAACTACAAAGCAGTTGAGATATCATGGGAGGGCCGAATGTTTGGAGGATGTCTTGGCAAATCAGCCAGGAGTCACACCTTTACCGGTGGAGAAGCAAAAAGGCGCGCAACCGCAGGAGACCCAGGAAGATGAACAACATGGTCCGGTCAACAATGGAGACCCGATGCAACTCCACAGGAGAGGAGACTTATCCATGCTACAATGTCTCGCGATAAAGAAGGGGAACGGCCTATGGAAGGATTTATACCTCAAAGCTCTTGCCGAAGCCCTAAGATCGTCCAATCCGCGCGTCGGCCTTCCAACCAATCAAGAAACGCTTGAGGAAGGAGAAATCAATCAAGAAATGCCCGAATACGAGAGAGGATGGGAGCGTTCAATCCGATCACTCATGACATTACGACACCTTCTACATCCCTCTACTTAAAGAAGACAATCCGCAGACATGAAAGTCTTCAACTTCATCTCCTTTCCATATCAAAGCCACGGGAGACATCGCAACGCCCGCTAACGAGAAAGTGGACACAAGGTACTTACATCTCCCCTTCCCAATGAAGAAGATTCTTTTGAGACGTGGGTCTGGAGAGATAAAGCTACCCCGATACGGCGCCCACCTGCTGGTCATCGAGTAATGGACCCGAGTACCGTCATTACCACCGGTCCCTTCATCACCCCACCCAGTGAGTGCAACGCTTTGAAGCGCATTGTTCGGGGAGAAGCTTGGCTAGGGATAGCTTTGAGAAGTTAGTGCGGAGGATTTTCTTGGAGAGCTACTCCTGGTTTGATACAAATGAGGCTTCAAAAGCAAGTAAGTTCTACTCAACAATTTTACAAGAAAGATAGTTTAAAATTCAACTTAGCATCCCACACATGGAGAAAGAGGCTTGAAACACCATATGTCTGTTTCATTCATGCTTTCCTTTCACACAACGTTTGCAACTTCATGTGACATGCGCAATCATTCATGACCAAGATGCAAATTTCATTTAAAATAACCTCTTTGAGAAAAATCATTCACCAAACTATCTCAAAATGAACCAATTCAATTACCTATTAATTCAAAACCTAGTAGTCAAAGGAATCCTCACTATCACTCAAAAACAAGAACATCTAAAGGACAAGTAGGTTCGATCCTTCAAGGAAAGTCCTTCAGAACGGGCAAGAGACTTTCATCCTTTGGAGTACAACCTGCTCTGTAGTTCCTTAGGCAACTTTTCAACCTCTTCTTCCTCGGCGAGTAACACGGTTACGAAGGGCTCCATCCTATAATTTCTCGGAGCTGTGGTCAATACACCTTATGCGTGCCGTCACTTCTACCACCTATGCCGGCGTAAAGGGAGATGTTCCGATGAACACCTCCCGTCACCGTCGAAGCGAAATCCCGACAACTCTTCAAGCGTAACGCCTCCAGTAGTCACCGGCAACAACTTTCACTCTGCGTCGGGACGAGGAGCCGGAATATCCATTACCATTTCGGACTTGATGGAGAAGCGAGGAAGTTCTTGCTAAGACTCAACGGATATGGCCGCAACTCGAAAGAGTAGCCGTGACCTCGTGGACCCAAATGAGCGACATCGCATGAACGGTCCTGTCATGGAGATTCATTTAGCCCAATGGAATGCTCCAAAAGCGATTCTCCTCTGCGAACATCGACATGTTAGTAGATGCAACCAACACGGCATGTTCTCCTCCATGGATGGATGTGGCGGCTACAACCGGATAAGGATGTACGAGCGTGACGCAAGGGCATATATCTCACCAACAGGCGATACAACCTTCAGCCTTCTGTCAGTTCCCTCGGTCACCATAGAGTAAATTAAGTACAACAAAAAAAAATGAATTAAACTACTCCCTCCATTTCTGGAAAAATGTTACTTTCACTTTTTTAATTTTACTTATTTTTAGGCTAAAATAAAAAAGTGAAAAAATATTTTTTCCAGAAACAAACGTAGTACCATTTATTTCCATTTTCATATAATCAATTAAACCAACCAACAAACAAAATCCTACATAACTATTGGCTACCATAATGGACTGGTCTTTGAATCTTTTAAAACCCTTCCCATGAAAGCAATCACAACCGAGGATGTCGATCACCAGGGCCTTGGTTATACAACCCCGGTGATGTACTTGTAAAAAAAATTGTTTGACTTTAAAATAACGACCTTAACAATGGAGATAAACAAAATGTTGAAGTAAAAAGATTCGATATCGGCGTGAATCAAGATTTTTCCTTATATATCTGAGTAAGGTTTCCTTGGTGAACATCATATATAATTTCCATTTCTTTGTGATCTATAACAGCTCCATGATAGTGGGTTAGAGAAACAATGAGCAAAACATATTTGAAAGGAGGAAAAAAGAGGGTTGGTGGGGTTTTGTTTAAGACATCATTTCTCACATACAGTGGTCAGATGTGATTAAATAAGTGATCTTAATCATATGAACACTTGGATAGTTGAACGTTAGTGAGATGAAGGCCTTCAAAGCAAAGAGGAACTCAAAATCAAATAATAATCAAATGAACTTACCATCACGAATAAGTCTGGGTGAGAGTAAGCATCAAAATCGGCTGGCTTAAAATCTATATGCCGACCATAATGCATGAACTGCCAACAACTAAAATCAAGTTAGAACTTATTCAATAGTGATTCATAGACCCATTGAATTTAACTACAGAAACATAAATGAACACTTACCTTCCTATAGTTAGATGAGGATGTTCAATTAGTCTTATAACAACTGATAGAAAATTTCAACCAAATGAGCTTAAGCTGCACTTTACACTTTACATCTACATAAGCGAATTCCCAAAATCAGCAGGAAGACGGAACCAAAATTTGAATAACAACTCGTGGAATAATACCCATATATCCCAAATTCATTGAGAAGAAAATTGTTACCTCCAGGCTCATAAGTGTGGCGTAATTGAACTCAAACAAAATGAAGATCAATAAAGTATTATCCAAGAGAAGGACTTCTGTACAATTATAAGACACGACCCTAGTTTTCTTGAAACTGATAACTTATAGTAGTATCGCAGTACAACAAACTCCACAACCCGCTGGTGGTTGTTTTTAACTGGTATTGGGTTAGTATTTATACATCTAATATCCCCGCTTCCAAAAGCATTTTAGATTATATGTACATACACTAACCTGATCCGGTTAACAGTTGCGCCTTCCTCTACGAACCATGTAGAGCATCACCTATGTGAGATTGCATTCCATGTTCTTCTGAACCCATTTCCATCTAAAAGAAAGTTGTTATTTGCCTGTAGTAAAAGAGCAAGAATATAACAATACAGAGAACCATTTATCATAAATTCATGAAAAGATAACTTAATCAAAGAGACCAATGCTCTTTGAAAAATGAACTCACACCAATATAAATAAATGGTTGACGAATGGTATAAATTTGCTATTACTACATGTGTATAGATTGTTGTACACAAATGTATGTAGGTGGTTGTACGCGTACATTTGCACCTCGCCATATTGGAACATTGTTCTTGCATGGTTGTATGCAGATATATACGGATTCGGTACTGCAAGACTCTCTGGTGCTAGTCTGCCTCAACTCCTAGGTGAGTCTCATTGGTTCGCACCACATTTTCCCTAGCGAGTAGCTTGCGTTCTCCCCCTACGGTTGGTGTTCTTTCCCAGCGGTGAACTTGCGTTCTTCCATCGGGGTTGGTGTTGCGACTGTGCATGATACGACTTTTGACTTGTTTTTCTCATGTGATGTCGTGAAGGAATTGGTGAATATAGGAATTATACTTGCACTTAAAGAATATATCTTGCCGCAAACCGAGACATGTATACTTGCACTTAATAGATGCTCATGCGATCTTGACTGATTTTCCCTGCTTACATTAACCCGTCGACAAACTTAACTTCACCCCAGGTCAGTCACCATTCAGAAGAAGAGCAAATCATAATTTAAAGAGTAATATCCATGCAACATCCATGCAAGTTCATTGAGAAAATAATTGTTACCTTTCGGCCTATCTTGCAGTGCAAATTAAGATTACACAACTCTAATTTTCATACAATATATAAGAAACAACCCTAATTTTCTTTGAATATATATAACTTAACTTATATTAGTATCACAATATGACAACCTACAAAAACATAACACCACAACCTCGGAAGATGATATTTCTATGAAGACTCATTGACATGGTAATAATGAGCCTGATGCTCTTAGCATCTGTCAAGAAGGCTACGATAACTAAGAACCTCAACTAACATGTTCTACAAATTTGAACAAATCATATAACCTCAAAGAACCCATGTGGATTGATGTGGTTTCCATTGGGAATATTATCAGGGTTTTGACCTTTGTTCTATGCAAAAACTGAGAGATTAATTTTCCAACAGGAGGTGTTAGCATTTGACAATTACATGGAAGAAAAACTATGAAACTTTAGCAGCATTTAAAAGCATATGTTAAGAAAGGCTTACTTTGCATGGGACTGTAGGAAGATCACCTCACGAAGCCTCTGCAGGCTGCAATCTGCCGGCTAAATAGAGAACCTTCCATGAAGCTTTGAACTGCCTTTGCAAAAACAAAGACGCTTAGCTCTTTCTTTAAATCGATAGTCTATTCCGAAGAAAAAAATATCACATTTAACATTCCAGTACTGTGGAAGGTAAACTGAAAAAAACATTACGAAAAGCCTTTTACTTTGTACCTTTATGTGATCATGGTCTTTGCTCACGTGTACTTCAAATTATTAAATTTCAAGTGCCTGAAGCAAGCAATAAAATTTACTCCCTGATGTTGTATCCTTGCAGCTCGCTCTGATTAACTTATATGTGGTATGTACAAAGAATGTACAATATGCAAATTATATTCATCATACCCGGAAAAAAAAATTCACATTACTTTTGTTGAATTTGGGTTTCTTAATTACCTCAGAATGTTGTTGTGATAAATCAGAATCACGGAGAAAACTGTAACAAAAACAGAGAATTCTTGTGGTTTCCACACAAAACTAATAAGAAAGAATGTTTTTTTATCGTGATCTAATCTTAATACTATAAAAGTTAGAAGAACATTACCTCATTAAATTGATTTGATGCACAAAACCAAGTTTAGCAATGTTTAGCAATACAAATCCGCTAGATTTGAACCTTCAATAACGTTAAACAAAACCCAAATTATTAATAAAGATTCCAGATTTAAAATCCCCAACAATTTGAAAAGAATATGGAAGAAGAAATCAAATACCTGATCGGAAAATCTCCAACTCCCCCCACTTCATCTTATTCTTGATAATATTGACATTTAAAACCTAAAGAATAAGATGGTAGGTTTGTTTTGCAGAACTTAAAACAAATCACTCGGAATAATCAAAACAACCCTAGTAAGAAGCTGTGAAAACCTTAATCAGTTTATCAAAACTCCGTGCGAGATCAGACAAACAATAGTAAATCTAGACAATAAACATAAAATTACTTTAGTTTGAAGAGAAGAATCATGTAAATTTTGCTGATTTCGTTCCGCACTAAGCTGTTTTTCCCTTTCTTTTTCCCAATGTTTCCGCTGTCCCATGGATCTTTTACTGCTAACGTTGAGATAAGCATCTTTTGGTGGCATATTTGCTGTAGAAACTGTGTCAATGTATTACAGACGGTTAATTGATGGAACAGAATCAAGGTTACACTTTGATGTATGATTATCTGGATCCCTAAATTGATTAGTGTTTTAATACGTGTTGCTCTGGTTTTATAAAAGGCAGTTCTATAAAAGGCATATCCTTGGAGTTTCGTTTGAGATGGGACTTTTATTATTTCCATCCGTCCAAGTCATAGCTCGATCAGGATGATTCCGACCGCCGGATCAGGGTCCCCGTTCAATCCTGGCCATCTAATGACTCTCAAATCTCAGAGTCAAAGACCACCTTTTTTTATAACAGTGATAAATGAATTATTCTATTAACAATGATAATAAATATATTTTTATTAACTAATGCTTAAGATTAGTTTAGTATTGTTATGAGTTGTACAACAACGTGTTTCTAATGTGCGTTGTTGTGCTTAGCTATATACAAAAAACAATTGACGTTCGACAAAACATAAAGACGATTAGAAAAGCGATCAAATTTGTTTTGTAAATTATCAGGTTCAACTATTGTTGTTGTAGCAAATGACAAGAACAGAGATATCTCTGAAAATTGTAGTATATTTTATTCTGCTTAAAACTAATGAATTTTTTAGTATTAAATAAATAATTATATATAATATTAAATTTAAAAATTAGTATTATTACTAAAAAATGCTACCTCCATTTTTAAAAAGAGATACTTTCACTTTTTCATTTTAGCTTATTTTTATTTAAAAAAAAAAAAAATCAGTCGTTGTTTAATATTGCCTTTATTTTTATTACTGATAAATTAAAAAAAAATTCAATGATGGTATAGTATAAAATATAGTTTGAAAGGAAAATTATTATCTTTAAGAGTAAAATATAGCGAATAAATATCCGTAGTATATATAGATATATGAGTAATTTTTGTTATTTATAAAATAAAATAGGGACAGAAAAAAAAATAGAATACGAAATTAAGGTTGACCATAGCTTTTGCTTTTGAGGCTTTTAAAAGGAACGCGAAATTGGGGGATATAAAAAGGAATTGGGGGATATTGATTACTTCTCCCAACCCATGGTGTCTGCTAAGGGGTGACTTTTGGGTATGAAAATACTAAAATATCCTTCCCTCAAAATAAAAATTAAAAAACTTAAAATCAAAAAACAAAATCATATCCCCCATTTCCATCTCCACTTCTTATTAATCACTTTCAGGGTTAGAGCTTTGAAACCCAAATATTTCCCATTCCCTTTCAAATTCTAAACTCTCCCCACTCTCTTTCAAATTCTCTTCTCCTTTTCTGCCGGCTCCTCACTTTGGAAACGATTTTTTTTTTTTTTAATTTGGAAGTGATGAAGATCCTGCTGCAAGTGATGAAAACCATGCCGGAATTGATGAAGACCATGCCGGAAACTGGTGCCGGCATGCTTGGTAACTAACATTCAATGCCGTAACTAAGTACCGGCATTCTCAATAGAAATCTATCAATGCCGGTAGTCAAGAGAAAAAAAAATTGAAGTTTCCTGGATACTTTTCATCATGTGCCGGCATAGAAATTTAAGCAACATACTATGCCGGGATAAAGTGCCCCACTTTTGAATTACGCAAAAAAAAGTGCCCCCGTTTTTTCCAACTTTTCAAAAGTGCCCCGTTTTTTTCAAAAAACGGGTAACGGCTTGTTAGGGGTGTTAAGTGCCAGCTGGCACCGTACAAATGACATTTGCACCCCTCGCGCGTGCATCTCACACGCACAGCAGTAACAAAGCTGGAAATGCTGGAAATTCTTCGCACGTGCAACTCACACGCACATCAGTAAAATAACGGCCAGAAAACACGTGGCATTATCCTGTGCACACAAAATGAACGACCATGATTTAGCTGACAAAAAAACGGCTATCTTCATCTTCTCCACCCTATAAAAACCAGAGAAGAACCCTAATTCATTCATATCAATCAAACCCTATTTTCTTTAAGTTACTCATCAAATTCAAAATTAGATTACACAAACAAGTAATGGGTGGTGGTCAGAAAGAATCTCCAAGTAGTAGCAACATCAAGAATAAGGGAAAAAAAGACATGATTGATTGTGCAATGTGTAAACAAGGAAATCATGACACACAAGTCTGTCCTTGGCTGTATTCTAGGTGCAAGCATATTCCATGTGTTGGTGTGAGAGCATTACTTAGATCTACAACAACTGAAAACTATGAAAAAATGTTCTTCAAGTGCACAATACCTACCTGAAGTTACTTTGAATGGTTTGAAGATGCTTTAGACCACTGTAAAGCCAAGGGCATTATGCTACCATCAACAAAAAGCTGTTGTGCTTGTGGAGAAGAAGACCACAACTACAATGATTGTCCATTGCATAATCAGGTTTGCTTTTCTGCAACCTTCAAATCCAAACTCTTACTTAAGATGTGCAAAAATCAACACAATAAGAACATAGCTTACCTTGCCTGTCAAGATTGTGAATCTTTTAGATGGGCTTCAGATGCCCTCTTCATTGCTGCAAAAGACAAGGTTAGAGAATCTGCAACCCAAATGGCTGCCATATGTAAGCAATTAGGAAAAAACCTCCATATGTAATATGTAAGAAGTTGCTTTAAGAACTAATATTACTACATTTCATATCATGTCATAACAAAAGATGTTCAAACAGACCAAAGTTCACAACCAAAGATGTTCAAACAGACCAAAGTTTCTTACAACCATAACTTAAAAAGTTAACCATTCATAAAAGATACCAAAAAAAAAAAGGAAACTGCAGCTTTAGTTTTTCTTTGCCTTGCTAGGTTTCTTTGTCTTTTCTTTAGGATCTGTCATAGTCTGGCTCATTGTTTGTTTAACAGATCTAACATTTCTGAAATTTTGTGAAACTATCTGCTTCTTAGTTCCAGCTGGTTTTGAAGTAGATGCACCTGGAGTATCATATTATTTCCTCTTCTTAGATCTTGAAGAGGTTGCTGCAGGTTTATCATAGCTTGTGAGAGTTGCACCATCAACTTGAGTTCTTTGTCTAGGTGCTTTAGAGTTCTGCCCAACAGCACCACCAGAACATCCCCTACTGTTGTGTCCACCAATCCCACACCTGCGGCATTTGTAGACTCTGGGCTGTGGTGGAGGTTCATCATATGCCCTCCTTCTTTTAACTCTAGGCCTTCCTGTTTTCCTTCCACTTTTAAGAGGGTTTAGCTCCATCTCTACCTGCAACCAAACAATAAAGGGAAATGAAAAATAAAACCCTAAAGGAATCATATATGTTATATAAAGAAGGGAATATTGTGAATATTAAATGTACAACTACCAAGATAGTGCTTTCTTGGTTTTGAGATCTAGTTTAAAGTGCTTACCTTGACCCAGTCTTTGACATCAACCAATGGTTTCAGATGTGGTTCATATGTGGCTCTAAATGCTGCCACATAGTAGTAATGAGAGCAGTACCTGCTCAACAGCAAAAGTAAATGGTTAACAAACAAAAAAAGTAATAGTTAACAAGAGAAAAAAGACAAACAAACAAATGTATAAAGTGAACTTACTTATGCCATTTTGGTCTGTATCCTTTCAATGCACTGTTGCATGTATGCATACAAACCCTCTCAGCTGCCATTGAAGACAAGAACATGTTTTTTCTTCCAAATTAACAGTGAAAACAGAATTGTGAACAGATGTAACTTCATATAATTTTCCAAAAAAACATGGATTAACATCAAAAGGACCAGTTAAATTGCACATCTTCTTTATCAAGTTCATTGCCTTTGGAACCAAACCTTCATCTGGTCATTTTTAGCCTTCTCCCTCCTTTCATGCCATTTAGCATTCACCAACTGACTATAAAGGATTCCTATTCTACAGATAGGTTTGTCCCTAATGTGTGGGATCATTGCATTAAAAGACTCACTAAAATTGTTATTTAAGTGTTCACATTTGCAAGTGTCATCAAAGAATGCTCTTGACCAAGACTCGGGACCCGGATCCAAAAGGTATTGATGTCTTTGCGGGATTTTCAGCCTTCAAAGCATCCATGTGTTGCTGCATATAACACTCAAAAATGTTTACATGACAGTAAAAAATGCATATATATGACAGGCAAAAAAGTTTACATACAAAAATAGAAGTAGCCTGGAAATATACATTACCTGGTAATGATGCCTTTTGTATGCTTTGGCAGCATTCCACAATGAGTTGTTTAAAGTTTGCCCTTTATAGTACTTTTTAAAGTTCTTATACAAGTGCCTGCATTGTGTATTTCATACAAACATATCAATAAACCTAAAGATAATCATAAGATGCAGTGAACATACAAGAAAACTAAGGAATCAACATACCTCCAGCAATATCTGTGAGGCCTGCCAGGAAATACAGCGAACGACTTTCAAGTAAGCCTTTATGCCTGTGTCTGAGATGAAGGTAGGAGGCATAGGATGACCTTCTATTGCTGGCTTCAAATCAGTGATGAATTGGGTCCAGTTCTCAATGGTTTCAGACTTGCAAATACCAATTCCCAATGGCACTAATCTGTTTTCTGCATCTAATCCTGTTGCAGCAAGTAATACACCTCCATGCTTACCAGTTAGATGGCAAGCATCAAACCTAATAATATTCCTGCAACCTTGTTGCCATCCTTTAATTGCTGCCCCAAAGCTAATAGTCATGGTTTCAAAAGCATTGTCAGACTTGCAGTAAGAAAAGTCTGCAACATTGTCCTTGTCCAAGTCACTTACCATCTTACAAAATGTTGGAACCATCTTAAAACTGTCTTCATAGTTTCCTTGCATGTATTTTTAATACTAACATCCTAGCCTTCCATGCAGTATGGTAAGGAATTTTAGTTATGTGAGAAACTTTAAAATCCTCTTTAATCTGCCTTGGTTTTGGAATCACTTTCTTGGCACTGTGCTTCAAATTTTCTATTAATACATTAGCAACATACCTTGCATCTGCAGATTTATTTCTACCCTCTAAACTTCCTTCACAAGTATGTGTGAGGTTGACTTTCCTAATTTTAAAGGTAGACTCTTTCTTAACTCTAGATGCAAACACAAACCAATTGCAGTTACATTCTTTTCTATATGGACACCAAACCCTAAGTCTCTTATTATCACTTTTCTTTACTTTATATTCATGCTCTTCATGTACACAATGGGCTCTAAGATGCCTTTGAAATGCCTTTTTATCAGGAAATAATGTACCTACCACCATTTGTGAGGGGTCAAGAGGTTCATCATGTTCTTGGTCTGGGAACAATTCTTCCTCTTCTTCTTCTTCAATAACTTCATCCTCAGGGAAGAAGTTTACCCTCTCAGCTTTAAAATTCTTCAACCATTCAGGATCATCATCTTTCATCTCAGCAGTACCTACAACAACAACAAAAATGAGTTAGTACAAGCAATGTAACATAACTGAGTTAATACAATGACTTCTAATTGTTACCTCTATTACCTTTTCCCTTATCTCCTCTCTTATCTCCTTGTTCAATAACTTCTTCATCAGGGAAGTTCAATGCCCTCTCAGCAATAAAATTCTTGAACCATTCAGGATCATCATCCTTGTTCTCATCATTACCTAAACAACAGCAAAAATCATGAGTTAGCATAATAAGGCAACCAACAACATTAAAGCAATAATGTTTAATAGTTACCTTCATCATTTTTTTCTTTACCATCATCACTTGAATCACCACTATCTTCTCTTGCATCATCATTTGAGTCAGCACCATCTTCTCTTGCATCATCATTTGAGTCAGCACCATCTTCATCACTATCTTCATCACTATATATTGGTGTAGCATCATGGTCCTCTACAGGGTTGCACTCATCCTCACAAATGTTCTCAAGTTCAACAACATAGTCATCAGCTTGAGCAGCTCCCAATTCTCTATCTAGCATTGCTTGATTTACCCAATAATCATGATTAAATACTTCAGTGTCTTCATCAATTTTTCTATTTTCAATAACTTCATCTTGAGCAGCTCTCATTTCTACATCTTCCTCACTATTAAGTACAACTGGTTTGGTACTTGAACCACCTGTCTCACCAAACAAATTCTTTGAAGTAGAATTTGTAACTCCTTTACCTTTCAGTCTAGGGCTTCTTCTCACTGGAACTGATGGTGACTTTGACACTCTAATCTTCTCAGGTGTGTTCAAAATGGCCCGCACAGTATCCCATTCTGGATTGAGTATCCTTACTTGTAATTCTAAACAACCATTAGCATTCATTTCAGCTTTCTCCCAAAATGTGAAGCAGTCCTGATCACTCATTAAGCTACAACCAACTCCATTGTCCATCCACATTAAATCAACAGTTTCAATATCTTCCAGTTTTAACATACTATGAATCTTTTGCTCAAGCATCTTCAAGCTCAGTTCATCTTTGTTCAGGTTTTTCAATAGAAATTGAATCTGGCTCTGTGTACAATAACAATTTACATCCCTGTATGGTGTATTTCCACTGAAACATTCAAAAACAAGCACTCTATTCATAAACAGTTCTAAATGACCCAAATTCAATAACCCAAATTCAATGAAAAATTATTCAATAGAACTGAGCTTAAATATCCAAAATTCAATAACAATTGATTCAATTACAGAGAACAGATTCAATAAACCCATTTGAGAAAAGATTCATCACAAAATTCCCAATTTTTTTAAAACCCTAACTATATAATCATCATCCAACAACAAAATTAAGCCCTAATACAGTAACATATTCATCATGCAACAAAAACCCATCATTCAAAACGAATTAATCATCATCAAAACTAAGAAATCATCAAAATAAACTAGGGTTTGATATATCTCACTTGTCTACAACCTTCTTCTTCTTCTTCTTGTTTTCGTTCATCTTCTCGTTTTCGTTCACCATCAAATCAAGAAGAACACGAATTTAAAACTCTCAATCACTCTAGTTACATAACGATGTTGATCTTCTTCTCTCAATCGCCACTGCTTCTCTACGTACACAGAAACCCTAAGAAAAATGAGAAATGAATTTCTCTCTCTCGACTGACAGGTATAAAGAGTAAAGGATGAAGAAGTAATTTCGGCCGTATTTTGACCACGTGTTGACCTGTTTGACCAACCAAATCTGACTTTCGACGGAAAAACAAACTGAAGGGCACTTTTGAAAAGTTGAAAAAAACGGGGGCAGTTTTCTAAACCGGTAATTGGAAGTGGGGCAGTTTATCAAAATTCCCAATTAACTACTTGTGCCGGAAGTGGACTGATTAAAACCAGAAAAAACTCAAAACGGAATATTTTTTTACATCGCCGGAAGTGATGAAGACCATGCCGGAATTGGTGAAGAACCACGCCGGAAAAATGGTGCCGGCATGCTCGATAGAAATCTATCAATGCCGGTAGTCAAGTGAAAAAAATTGAAGTTTCCTGGATACTTTTCATCATGTTCCGGCATAGAAATTTAAGCAAAAACCATGCCGGAAGTAGTTCCGGCATGCTCGAAAATCAGATAACTGTGCCGGAATTAGACTGATTAAAACCAGAAAAAACGGGTTTTGAAAATCAAAACCTGAAAAATTTTGAACCCCCCCGGATAGTGGCAAACAATTTATGAAAATTTCCAGCAAATGCCGGCATGGTTGTTTGGTTGAGTACAATGCCGGCACCGAGCTTTTTCAGCTGCAACAATGGTGGATTCAAGGAAAAAAAAAACAAATTTTCAACCTCTTAGCAGCAATTCTCTCTTCACAATCATCCTCCACTTTCACCAAAAAAAGTTCCCTCTCAATTTTTTTTTCCATCTTTCTACTCTCATCTCATTCACCCAAATACAAATACACACTAATCATTTAACAAATACTTAAGATTTTTACTAATTATTATTAACCACTAAACCTGATTAGTGAGGGGTAGATTAGGATTTAAAAAATTACTTAGATAAGGGGTGACCCCGAATTGATATATGGATCCAGTTTTTGTCCTTTTCTTATATCCCCCAATTCCTTTTTATATCCCCCAATTTCGCGTTCTTTAAAAGCTCATTCTCCTCTACTTTTCAAAGTTGATAGATTTTGGAAGTGCGTTGCATAAAAAACACTTTAAAAAATCTTTACCAAATACTATGATGGAAAAATACTACTAAAAATATGTTTCAAAGTACTTTAAAAAAAATACCAAACTCAGTTAGGTTCGCTAAGAATTATATAAGTGGACCATAGTGGTGGTTGTAGTGGTGTTAAGGCAAAGACGCTATGCATGGTTTGATTGGAAGTGGTGGTAGAAGTTGTTTCAGTAAAAATTAACAATAGTGGGGGTTGGTGTAATTATGTTGTGGCAAGTTTTGGTGAACAGTGGTGCCCAATGAGTAATATTGCGCCGTCTCACGTATTTCCTAATAAATGGCTTAAACTTTAATTTTATTCAATGACGATGGATAACAGAGTCTGTTAGTTGTTGTTATAGTCTATTGTTATTAGGTTAAGTGGTTCACATTTGACTTACTAGCTAATCATGGTTTCATTATTTTTATGCAGCAAATAACCTCACATTTGGAAAGTTAATGTCTTAGAATGTCTGGAAATTTTGAAAAACTAAAACTACATCTTATGTGGGTAAATTGGGTTGTCATATGAAATGGTTTAACGTGTTATAATATAATAGCTTTATGTTATTGTTATAGTAAGAACATATAATGAGATATGTATTGTTCAGTCCATTCAGAGTTTTAATCTTTTCGGACTATTCTTAAAGGGATAAAATCAACAAGGATCCGAACATTGTCAATACCTACATAGTTATTCTCGAGACAAATAAGTTATGTGATGTAATTTGTTATAGACTACACAATTTAATGTTTTGGATACGTCCGGGTCACTAAATTGAGGGAGATGCATAAGGAAAACACCATTTCAATATATTGAAAAGATATCTATGTAAACTATAGAACATATCAAGTTACATTGTTTTTTATTTTTGGAGGAAAGAGTATGTGAAAATTGATGATGAAAATAATTCCATGGTTGGCTTGAGGATTCACCTCGCGCAGGTAAAGGCATTATTATTCGGGAGAATGTAAAAGTGTCAAAGTATAAATGAATTATATATATGAGGACATGAGAAAATATTTTTGGACTCTATTCTATCGGTTTTTCCTTTACTTTTGTAATGATAAATAGGGTAAGTTCGACAATTAATAAATATTATATTTAATATATAAACCTCGAAAAACGTATAACCAAATAAAAATCTATACCCGTGCCATTACGGCACGGGTTAAGCCCTAGTCTTAATACATGATCAATTAGCTTTAATAACTAGTTAATACAATCAAGTAGATGATGAACTTATCTAAGGCTAAAAAGCTTCCAACACGTATTTCGAGAAATAGATAAACGAGGTAAACTCGGCTCGAAATTTCAATTGTGTATACTGTAAAAGTCTATATAGCTATACGACTTAGTCTCATTAGAAGATATAATAGAATAGACTTCTGAGTGATAGATAAGTTTTATTCTCCACATACCTTTTGTTGATGAAGTTTCTCCAAGATCTTTAGTAGATTTTCTTCTTCAATTGGTGAACGCCGTGAAGCCTAAAGCTCAACTACACACTTCTATCCTAATACGAGACATAGCTATAAGTATACTACAAATCAAGTATATAGTTTTGATCAACTAAACTTGATAAACAAGCTTGAGATAGCAACGCTTGCGAGTTCGACCGAGCAGTGCTCTAACAATCTCCCCCTTTGTCAATTTTAGTGACAAAACTATCAATAGATATGGATTACAAAATAAATAAACTTTGTAGCTTCTGATCCATCATGCTTTATTTCCTTGGCTCTTCAACTTCCTTGAATTCTTCGTTACTCCAAGTTCTCCATCGATTCTGAATGTGTTCAACTCAGCATCATTGTTGTTGAAGATCCGTAGCCATAACAATATGAAAACGAAAGTTCTCAAACATTTTTATTCAGTGTCATAGTATTATTATATAGAATCAAAGTCCAATTGCATCACCACTTTGAAATAATACTACGGTGATATGTATCACTCCCCCTTGGTCAATACTCCCATCTTAGATAGAAATCCACTCCCCCTTACATAATGGTCTGTAAACCATATGTATGTAGTATGAACTACTAAATAATTCTCCCCCTTTTAAGTTGAGAAATATAGACTTCTTCCTTTAAACATCCGTTTATGAATGCGGATTTTACGTCCATTTGAAATAGCATAACCTTGAGAAAACAAGCATGAGATAGTAACAATCTAATGGACTCAAGGCGTGCCACATGAGCAAAGGTTTCGCCAAAATCGATTCCTTCTATATGTGAATATCCTTGAGCGACAAGTCTTGCTTTATTTCTGAAAATGGTGCCAAATTCATCTGACTTGTCCTTGAATATCCATTTAGTACCCACAATATTTATATTTGAGGGACAAGGTACGAGTTCCCGTACATCTTGTCTTTTGAATTGATTTAACTCTTCATGCATTGCATTCACCCAGAAGGGATCGCTAAGAGCTTCATCAATATTATTTGGCTCTAATTGCGATAGGTAACATCCAAAATTGTAAATATTTTGAAGTTATCCTCTCGTGTTAGTTGTAGAATCTTTACCTCCAATAATACTGTTAGTATCATGATTCCTTTGAACCCAAAGATGCCATGGTAGAGCACGTTCTCATTCATCAGGAATACCCTCACTCGGGTTTTTCTCCTCGTCATTGGAAATATCAGGATAAACAACCGTTGGAACAACTTCAACTGATTCTGGAATTTCCTTGACTTTCTCAATTGTCTCCATGGGAGGAAATTCAGCAGGAGGGTCATCATGAAGAAAATTGCTCAGATCGTCAATGATAACGTTTGTTGATTCCATCATAACTTGGGTTCTGAGATTATATACTCGAAAACCACGACTGTCAGATGCATATCCAAGAAAAATACCTTCATCGCTTTTGGAATCAAACTTCCCTTGTTGTTCACGATCTTTTAGGATGTAGCACTTACTGCCAAACACTCTGAGATAGTGTAAGTTGGGTTTCTTACCGTACCACAACTCATAATGGGTATTTAGGGTCAATAACCGTAAATAAACACGATTGATCAAATAGCACGCTGTAAAAATAGCTTCACCCCAAAACCTTAATGGTAAGTTTTTGTTATGAAGCATTACTCTAGCCATTTCCTGAATGTTCATATTCTTCCTTTCTGTAACTCCATTAGCTTGTGGAGTAATAGGTAGTGAGTATTGTTGAATAATCCCCAGTTTATCAAAAAATTCAAACACTTTCGTGTCTTTGAATTCATTACCACGGTCGCTTCTAATTTTCTTTAGCTTGCGACCCTGTTCGTTCTGGATTCCATTAACAATAATCTTGAATTCATTGAGAGTTTCATTTTTAGGAGCCAAAAATGCCACCTAAGTGAATCTGGTGTAATCATCTACCATAACTAAAGCATACTTCTTCCCAGCAAAAGTAGGTTGTTGAATAGGGCCGAAAAGATCCATATGAATTAAATCAAGTGGTGTTTTAGTGAGAATGTCTCGAGATAATTTATGTGGAACTTTTGTTTGTTTACCCTTTTGACAGGCACCACAGACACCATCAATCTTAGCATTGAATTTGGGAACACCTCTAACAAGTTCTTTGTTAATGATATTAGATAGAAGGCGATAATTGATGTGACCAAAATGCTCATGCCAAAGATGTGTAGATTCCACCTTATTCAAATTGCAACAATTGCTAAACTGAGTATCTAGAAGATAACAATTATTTTTACCACGAGGTCCCTGAAAAATTACTTTTCCAGACTTGTCTACAATGTCACATCCATTTGCATTGAACACAACTTTGTGGCCTTTGTCACAAATTTGACTAACAGAAAGAAGATTGGTAGGCATACCTTTAACGTATACGACATCTTAGATTTCAGGAACGCCTGGTAGTTTGATTGTCCCCTTCTTGCTTATATAACAACAACTCCCATCTCGAATGTTATTGGACTCCCTTCAAAATCGTTTGAATTCACAAACCAAGAAAGATCTCCAGTCATATGCTGGCTACACCCACTATCAAGGAACCATTGAAAGGGTGATGTTGATTTTAGAGCAAAAGCTCCCATACTAACACTATTATCCCGTTTGGGTTTTCTAGTTAGCATTGTATGCCTTTTTAGAGTAGTAAGCAGTTGTTCAGATTTCTTGTGAAGATTACTTGCAACCTTTAAACTTTCCTTGAAATGCATACATGTATGTTGAAAATGATCATGAGAATCACAAAACATACAGGTACCAACATCTTTAATCTTATTCGAGAGATTCTGAGTCACATCAGGTTTTACAAAGCCCAAGCCACGCTTGTCTCCTGATACACGATAATCCCTCAAACGGGTATGCAAACTTAGTTCCTGTACTTTAACAATTAAAACCGTTCGCATACGGGTATGCATACTTGGTTCCCGGACCTGAATCACACTTGCAACAGTTTGCATACATGTACGCATACTGTGCTATATCCAGACAATGATTAGTTGTTCTAAACTCTCGTTTTAATCATTGAAACATCCTTAGAATACGACAATAGTTGTCTCACATAAAATATTAGCTTATAAGTAAAGTGATCGAATGATCAATACGAAACATTCCGAATCTACATCAAATGACTGTATCACACAAATCATGTAAGATGTTACAAGGCAATTTTCTCATGATCATCTTTTGACTTTCGTCAAGAATAAAGATGAACATAGTTAAAACAAAAAACTTTCCAACACATATTTCGAGAAATAGATAAGCGAGTTATACTCAAATCAAAATATCAAATATGCATAATGATGAAGTCTACATAGCTATACGACTTTGTCTCAATAGGATATAAAATAGAATAAACTTCTGAGTGATAGATGAGTTTAAGTCTCCACATACCTTCTGTTGATGAAGTTCCACAAGCTCCCCTTAGTAGTTCTTCTTCTTTAATCGATGAACGCCGTGAAGTCTAAGCTCAACTACACATTCTATCCTAATCCGAGACATAGCTATAAGTAGACTAGAAATCAAGACTTATAGTTTTTACAACTAAACTTGACAAACAAGCTTGAGATAGCAACGCTAGCGAGTTCGACCGAGCAGTGCTCTAACAATCTCCCCCTTTGTCAATTTTAGTGACAAAACTATCAATACATATGGATTACAAAATAAATAAACTTTGTAGCTTCTCATCCAACATGCTTGATTTCCTTGGTTCTTCAACGTTCCTTGAATTCTTCGTCACTTCAAGTACTCTAGCGATAATGAACGTGTTCAACTCGGTATCATTGTTGTTGAAGATCCGTAGCTATATAACAATATTTAAAACCAAAATGTTTTCGTATTGTTATACAGTGTCATAGTATTATTACACAACATCAAAGCTCATTTGTATCACAACTTTGACTATAATATTAGAGTGATATGTATCACTCCCCCGTAGTCAATACTTCATCTCACAATGAAAACCACTCCCCCTTACATAATGATCCGTAAACCATATGTATGTAGTGTGAACTACAAAATAATTCTCCCCCTTTTTGTCAATAAAAATTGGCAAAGGTACGAAAACTAACGGGATCATAATGAAATTCTCAAAGAGATTATTCATAACTAAAAGAGAACATATCAACTTTGTTTCGATGATTTCCCATAGTCGAAACTTAGTGTATTCATCAAGGAGTTTATAAAGATACAAGATAACTCCTATAATATTCCACAGCCGCACTCCCCACAAAGATTTGGCAATCAAGCACAAGTTCAATTAAGAACTCCCCTCCATAAAATGTCATTCCCAATGGAACAACAAGAGCGACCTTACTTTTACAAGAAAAAAAGGATTTATTTGTATACTTTGATACTTAACATAAATTTATCTACGTAGAAACAAATACGGAATTGAAACAACACTACACTGAAGTTCTAATTCTTGATTGCCCAATAGATATAGATAAGTCCAGGGGCAAAAGACTAGAATACTAATGAACCAAAACAACACCAATAGACTGCCGTAAGTGTTAAACGTTGCAGTATCTAAAGGTTTGGTGAGAATATCAACCAGTTGTTGTTCGGAAGGCACAAATTCAATGTTAATAATACCATTTTCGTAGAGATCTCTAATAAAATGATACCTTATGTCAATGTGCTTAGTTTTTGAGTGGTCAACAGGATTCTCAGTGATGCGAATCGCACTTGAGTTTTCACAAAAGATCTTCATTACACCAGTGTCAATTCCATAATCAACAAACATTTGTTTCATCCATATAAGTTGAGTACAACACGAACCTGCAACAATGTATTCTACTTCGCACGTAGACAGGGATTGTAAGTTTTGTTTCTTGCTATGCCATGCCACAAGATTTAACCCAACATAGTAAAATCCCCCTGAAGTACTCTTTCTGTCTTCCACACATCCTGCCCAGTCAGCATCTGAATAAGCAGTAAGATCAGTGTTAATATCAAAAGTATAAGAAAGACCATAACCGATAGTATGTTGAATATATCAAATGATCCTTTTTGTAGCATAAAGATGAGACTCCTTCGGATTAGCCTGGAATCTAGCACAACAACCAACACTAAAAGCAATATCAGGTCCAATAGCTGTAAGATTTAAAAGATTTCCAATGACTGATTCCTTTCTCATCTCTTTGCAGTTTACCAGTGGTGGACATATGAGTAAGTTTTGGAGTTGACTTATCAAGACCGAACCTTGTAACAAGATCCTTAGCATACTTTTCTTGATATAAGTAAATTCCATCCTTATGTTGTTGAATCTGTAATCCTAAAAAGAATTTTAATTCACGAACATTGCTCATCTCAAACTCCGTACCAAGAGAGACTTGAAAATCTTTTGCAAGTTTCTCAGATGTTGATCCATAGATGATATCATCTACATAAACTTGAGCAATAACAACATCTTTCCCACACCATTTGGTAAACAATGTTTTATCAGCTCTGCCTCTCGAAAAACCTTTCCTAAAAAGAGAAGTAGTTAGTTTTTCGAACCAGGCACGCGGTGCTTGTTTTAATCCGTATAATCCCTTTTTGAGCTTAAAGACATGATCAGGAAACTCTGAACTTTCAAAGCCTTTAGGATGAGCAACATAGACTTCTTCCATTAAACATCCGTTTAGAAATGCGGATTTATGTCCATTCGAAATAACTTAACCTTGAGAAAACAAGCATGAGATAATAACAATCTAATGGACTCAAGGCGTGCCACATGAGCAAAGGTTTTGTCAAAATCGATTCCTTCTATTTGTGAATATCCTTGAGCGACAACTCTAGCTTTTTTTTCTAACAATGGTGCCAAATTCATATGACTTGTTCTTGAATATCCATTTAGTACCCACAATATTTATATTGGAGGGACAAGGTACGATTTCCCATACATCTTGTCTTTGGAATTTATTTAACTGTTCATGCATTGCATTCACCCAGAAGGGATCGCTAAGAGCTTCATCAATATTATTTGGCGCTACTTGTGATAGGCAACATCCAAAGTTGCAAATATTTTGAAGTTGTCCTCTCGTCTTAAATGTAGAATCTTTACCTCCAATAATACTATTAGTATCATGATTCCTTTGAACCCAAAGATGCCGTGGTAGAGCACGTTCTCGGTCATCAGGAATACCCTCACTCGGGTTTTTCTCCTCATCACTGGAAATATCAGGATCAACAACCGTTGGAACAACTTCAACTGATTCTGGAATTTCCTTGACTTTCTCAATTGTCTCCATGGGAGGCAATTCAGCAGGAGGGTCATCATGACGAAAATTGCTCAAATTGTCAATGATAACATTTGCTGATTCCATCATAACTTAGGTTCTGAGATTATATACTCGAAAACCACGACTATCAAATGCATATCCAAGAAAAATACCTTCATCGCTTTTAGAATCAAACTTCCCTTTCTGTTCACGATCTTTTAGGATGTAGCACTTACTGCCAAACACTCTGAGATAGTGTAAATTGGGTTTCTTACCGTACCACAACTCATAAGGGGTATTTAGGGTCATTGACCGTAAATAAACACGATTGATCAAATAGCACGTTGTAAAAACAGCTTCACCCTAAAACCTTAATGGCAAGTTTTTGTTATGAAGCATTACTCTAGCCATTTCCTGAATGTTCCTATTCTTCCTTTCTGCAACTCCATTAGCTTGTGGGGTAATGGGTGGTGAGTATTGTTGAATAATCCCCAGTTTATCACAAAATTCAAACACTTTTGTGTCTTTGAATTCAGTACCACGGTCACTTCTAATTTTCTTTAGCTTGCGACCCTGTGCGTTCTGGATTCTATTAACAATAATCTTGAATTCACTAAGAGTTTCATTTTTATAAGCCAAAAATGCCACCCAAGTGAATCTGGTGTAATCATCTACCATAACTAAAGCATACTTCTTCCCAGCAAAAGTAGGTTGTTGAATAGGGCCGAAAATATCCATATGAATTAAATCAAGTGGTGCTTTAGTGAGAATGTCTCGAGATCATTTATGTGGAACTTTTGTTTGTTTACCCTTTTGACATGCACCACAGACACCATCAATCTTAGCATTGAATTTGGGAACACCTCTAACAAGTTCTTTGTTAATGATCTTAGTTAGAAGGCGATAATTGATTTGACCAAAACGCTCATGCCAAAGATGTGTAGATTCCACCTTAGTCAAATTGCAACAATTGCTAAACTGAGTATCTAAAAGATAGCAGTTATTTTTACCACGAGTTCCCTGAAAATTTACTTTTCCAGACTTGTCTACAATGTCACATCCATTTGCATTGAACACAACTTTGTGGCCTTTGTCACAAAATTGACTAACAGAAAGAAGATCGGTAGGCATACCTTTAACGTATAAGACATCTTGGATTTCAGGAACGCTTGGTAGTTTGATCGTCCCCTTCTTGATTATATTGCAGTAAATCCCATCTCCGAATGTTACTGGACCCCCTTCAAAATCGTTTGAATTCACAAACCAAGAAAGATCTCCAGTCATATGCCGGCTACACCCACTATCAAGGAACCATTGAAAGGGTGATGTTGATTTTAGAGCAAAATCTCCCATACTAACACTATTATCCCATTTGGGTTTTCTAGTTAGCATTGTATGCCTTTTTAGAGTAGTAAGCAGTTGTTCAGCTTTCTTGTGAAGATTACTTACAACCTTTAAACTGTCCTTGAAAGGCATACATGTATGTTGAAAATGATCATGAGTGTAGTTGCAGGAAATCCTACACTACACCCCTCACAAGAATCCACACAACTATGACATTTGAAGATGAAAAACTATGATTTTTATTGATTAATTCCTTGAATGTTTACAAGATAAAATGGAAAAGAGCTAAAGAAATTACAATCACTACAAAATTTCTCTCTCTTAATGACTTGCCTAACACTCGAAAAGATCTCTCTCACAACAGACTTATTCGACTCTTTATATAGGGTAGTACACAATGGATGACAGCTAAGCTGTCCTTTATTTTCGGGAATGACTTGCGAGACATCGCAAGTGTACAAGTATACAATCTCGCGACACTCCTAAACTTCGCTAGATCTTCACATCTTTCTCATGTTTTGGCTGTCGTCATTCACTGCGTCATTTATGTTACTCTTCTGCGACGCCCTCGCAATGCTGTCGTTTACTAATCTCACGCGGTATTGATGTTGCGATATTCTGATCCTACATCTTGCCTCTTCTCATGTCTTCTCTGCGAAGAAGAGAATGTCATGAGAACCAGTATTTTGAAATGCCGCAATCGTTTGTTTTCCACCAATTTTTTGCCGACAAGATTCCGTGGATTTAGGGATGTCTGTTTACACGTATCTAAAATTTTCCCTTTTTACCGGCACATTTAATGTTATCCGGTTACTCTTTTCTTGTCTATTTAAAGGAGAATTCCTTATGAAAGTATTTCTTTTCTTTTACTTCGTCTTCTTCATCGTCTGCAACTTTTTTCTGCTGTTTTTCTTCATCGTCTTCTTCATCATTTTTCTGCTATTATTCTTCTGCTACTGTTCTCATCTTTCTTTTTCTGCTACTATTTCTATGGAGCCATCAAGGTTTGTTAATTTTGCTGAATTTGATAATTTTGTGATTGATCTCTCTTATTGAAGTTGTTTTGTTTTGATACTGTTCTTCTTTTTAATGATTCCCCTGTCGTTTTTGTTTTAGCAAGAACAAATCTAACACCAAGTTCACCATTGTGAACCCTACTATCTCCATGGGCTCGCAACCGAAAACCACTGTCATTAAAAGAAAGTCTGCGAATAGCAAGGTATTTAAGAAACATTTACTCTTTTAATAACAATATTGTTGCCACTGTTTCTTATTTAACTTGTAATTCGCAGGATGACAAAAATGTTGATAGGTCCCCCAAGAAACCTCGCCGTTCTAAACTTGTTGCACCTGCTGTTTCCTTTCCTATATTCAAACTTACAACTCCTCCTGCGAAATCTTCGCAAGATAAACCCACTGTTTCTACTTGCGAAAATATTGTTGATGATCCTTCTCCTGTGCCTGAATTTTTCATAGATCAAATCCCTCATAACAGTCCCGTTGCAAATGAGCCTATTTCTTCTTCTATTGTCAATGCCTCTACCGTTTCCCAGTCATTGATCTTCATGAGACTTCCTCTTCTCATGACATTCCTTTAACAAAAAATGACTCATCTCTTCCTTCTTCTATCGTCATTTCTTCCTTACCTGAGCAAATCCCTCTTACTAAGGAAAATTTGGAAGGAATAGACGTGGCCTTCAAAGTTCTGTCAGATATTGTGAACGATGCCAAGAAGACTTCTGTTGATCCTATCAAATATGATGTCTGTGAGGTTTTGAGCAAATACATTGGCTCCGATAGAATTTCGCAAACATCTTTGGAGCAAGAAGTTAATATTTTGAAGAATAATCTCCAAGCTATGACTACAAAGCTTCAAAATGTTTCGCTGGATCATGATAATCTTCGAAAGAAGAATGAAGAATTAAAAGGTACTAATTCCCCTCCCCTTTTTTTTTATGGAGATATATCAGTTGGAATCTATCATTGAAGAAACCCGAACGGATAGAGATGTTTGGATGGAGCAATATAACCAGTTAGATAATCTTCATACATACTCTGTTGATCAAATAGATAATCTTACTCAAGAGAATGTTCACTTAGTTCAAAAGCAAGACTCGCTGAATAATGAATTATCTCATCTCTCTTATGCTTTGAATAAATCTAATTTGGAGTTGGAAACCTTATCAGATGAGAATGAAACTCTATCTCAAGAAAAGCGAATTTTGTTAAACAAGATGGCGATTGCTTCGCAACAGCTTGATGTCTGTCAAAAAATATGTAATGAACAAGAACAATCTCTCTGTTCGCTGAGAAGTAAACTTCAAGAAATCACTGTTGAGAGAGATAAACTTATTCAGGGTAGAATATCTTTAAGTATGAACACCAGTCAAGTGAAAGACCAATATTCCAAGTTAAAAGAATCCCACTCGTCTCTTGCTAAGGAAAATAACTTGCTTGTTTCCAACGAAAAGAGTTTGCGATATCGACTACAAGGTTTGGTTGGAGATAATTTTGACAATGCCATGGATCACTTGGAGAATAGTTGCTTGGCTTTAACCCAACATCTTATTTCGCAAAAGGAAGGTAGTCATAGAAATTGACTGCCTCATCTATTCTTCCTTTATTAAGTCTTCACATTTTTTGTTTGTATAATTCCTTTTGTTCTTTGTTTTTGCAGAGTCTGAGAAAAATCTTCACTCCTCCATTACCGCTTTAAAATCCGACTACTCAAAAATTCGCAAAGAAAATGGAATACTCGTTGCTTCCCTTGCTCGTTCTCGCGATAGAGCAGAAAGAAGATTCGACTATATGTCTGACTGTAAAGATATAAAGAGTAAAAATCAGCAGAAAGCACTCCTTCGTCAATTTCATCTTAAAGCCGCAGTTCTTGTGAATGATGTTTTACTATCTAAATCTCTTGATCCTGTATCTGTCGAACCTCTGGAAGTAAGCGATGATGAAGTTCCTAATCCTCCCGACAGCAATTATGATTACAATAGTGGCGAAGAACTCGCGAATGAAGAGATAATCTCTCCCAGTAAAACTGTCAATGACGATGTAGGTGAAGAAGGATCTGGTGGAAATATACTAACTGGCGAAAATATAGATAAAGTTGCTGAAGAAAACCCAGTATCCCCTTCTGGTGAAAAAATTGATGTTTAAGAGTTGATCTTCTCTTGTAATTTTTCTTCTTGTACTGCTACTTTTTTATGTACTTCAATTATCTTGCAGATGTGTTTATCTGCTTATTATCACCCTTTCTTACAATGAAAATTATTCTTGTTATTTAATAACTATCATTTTGTTTTCCATTTTCTTCATTTATGTTGAATTTCATCAATGCGACAAGATCGCAGGACGTCTTTACATTTTCATGTAATGACCCATTGATCTTGCCTTATAATTATTCTTGTGTGGTCTTATTTTGCCTTCCTAGTTAAAGGTCTTATTTTGCCACCCCTCATTGCGACAAAATAGCAGGACGTCTTTACACTTCCATGTAACGACCCATTGATCTTGTCTTATCATTTCTTTAGTATTTTTGCCTCTGCAGGATATTTTTCTTGCGACAATATGACAGGCCTAAATATTCTTGCGAACGTAAATCCCCATGACATTGCCGTCTTTGCGACGAAATCGCAGGACGTCTTTACATTTTCATGTAAAAACCCATTGATCTCGTCTTACCCTCGCGTTAGTATTATTGCTTCTTCAGGATCATCGCACAAATATGACAAGCCTAAATTTTCTTGCGAAAATAGAGCCTCATGACATTTGCGTCTTAAGACACTTATCAGCTCCCTAATGGAGGGTGCCGCCCTTATCATCTCCCTGGTTGCCCCTTCAAGGAGGCGTACATCGGCCATACAAAACTAGCTCCTCCCATCCGGTCTTAACAACAACCAGTTGTTTTCGCAGCCTCTTATCCCTTATACCTATAGGGCTTATGGTTACGAGACTGCACCCTAAGTAGAGTTTCTTCGGGCCGAGTGCAGCATGTGCCAAGACTTGCCAAAAATGGCCGAGACACTTCAAATGCCCCAGGCACTCTTGGCTCAACCGTGTACCTCGGCGCCTTGGTCGTACACTGACTCCTTGGAAGAGACCCTCGGTCGTCCAACCAGGGTATAACCTTATATATATAGTTGGAAATCCATGGTATCTCTCCCGGATGGGCTTTATTGACCCCAAATTTTCATGACTCGGGTTCCAGGGGCGGTGTAACCTTTTCCCTGAGCCATGTCAAGAGATACCCCCTTATATGACGCACTTTAGGTCTTACATTTGCCTCTTACGAAATATCATTCGCGAACTAGGGTGTACGCCATAAAGGTTCGTCCCATTCACTCATTCTTTCATTTCTGTCAATTCGTTCAATCATTCATTTTTGATTATCTCTTGTTATTTTATTTGCGAGATACTCGCACATTCTTTCTTTATTTTATGCAATTTTGCAATCAATCTGTCACAGGAACATTTCATATGAATTCATTTCATTTCATCCATTCAATATTTCACAACTTATTCTTTCTCTTCCATATTCTACGGGTAATATTTCTTGAGATATAATCTATTCCACGGTCTATCCAATCTTTGGCCCACATCTTTGCCCTCAGGATCCATTAATCTATATGCCCCTGTTCCAACTATCTCCTTGATGATATAAGGTCCATCCCACTTTTTCGCTAACTTGCCACCACTTTCTCGCTGATATATTGGTGTTTCTCGCAATACCATATCACCTGGTTGAAATTCGCGTGTCTTGACACGTTTGTTATATTCTCTAGCTAATCTTCGCTGATAATTCTCCATATGATGTAGTGCTCTTTCTCTTTTTTCCTCTAATTCATCTAATTTAACCAAAATGTTACCCGCACTAAGATTTTTCTCCCAAGCTTCTCTCTTTGTTGTTGGAATAATAACTTCTGGTGGAAGTACAGCTTCAACTCCATATGTTAGACAAAATGGTGACATTCCCGTAGCTTCTCGCCTTGTTGTATTGTAAGCCCATACTGCATTATGTACTTGTTCACACCATGCCCTATTATGTCCTTCTAATTTCTTCTTTAGTATATCTGCGATTGTTTTATTTGTTGCTTCCTTTGTCCATTGGCTGTGGGTATAAAGGAGTTGATTTCCCACATTTTATTTGAAATGCATTAAGCAGCAATTCTATATTTTGTCCCTCAAACTGCTTCCCATTGTCAGATACCAACTGTGCTGGAATTCCAAATCTGCATATTATGTTTTCGAATATGAAGGTACAAATATCTTTATTGCAAATGTGTTGTACTGCTTTTACTTCTGCCCATTTTGTGAAATAATCTGTAGCGACAATCAGATATCTCCTCTGCCCTGTACCTGGTAAAAATGGTCCTACAATATCCAACCCCCACTTTCCAAAAGGCCATACACTTGTTGAAGAGGTTAATGGTGCCCCCGGTGCATGTATTTTCTTTCCGTGCCTTTGACAATCTTCGCAACGCCTTGATATTTGTTTTGCATCTTCATGCATATATGGCCAATAATAGCCTTGCATTTTCGCCTTATGTGATAGAGATCTTCCGCCACTGTGATTTCCAGCATTCCCACTGTGTAACATTTTTAACACTGCTTCTCCTTCCTTTCGTGTTAAACATCTATGCGAGGGTCCATTAAAGGATCTTCGGTACAATACCCCATCTCTTAATTCATAATTTGTTGCACGGCTTTTTAATTTGTGCATCTCTAATCTATTTCTTGGTGTTTCTCCTTTCATTAGATAAGCATGAAGTTCTGTTCTCCAATCTTCGCAATTGGGTCTTTGTGTTTCATCTTCTATGAGAATTACTTCTGCTTCTTCCTCTTCCTCTTTGTTGATTGGCGGTGATAGAAGTGTCTATATTCTTATGCATCTCGCGCTAGATCTGTCATCATACTTGATATAAAAGCAAAAGCATATGCGAGTCTATTGTCTCTTCTTGATATGTGTCTACATTTTATTTTTGGTATCTTCGCCGACAATTCTTCAACAAGTTTTTTGTATTTTTTTCATGGATGGTTCATTTGTAGTATATTCTTCTTTTATCTGGCGAATAGCTAACTGGGAATCACTGGTGACTCTTACATTCTCCAACTTCATTTCTATTGAAAATCGCAAAGCATGTATTATAGCTTCATACTCTGTTTAATTGTTGGTAGATGCAAATTCCAATCTGAAAGAAAAAGCCATTTTATTGCCTTCTGGCGAAATTACAATGATCCCAATTCCGTTACCTTCTCCATTTGACGATCCATCTACCAATATTTCCCATCTGTTTGGCTCAGTTAATAAATCCCTTGGATTTCCATGTTCTTCTTCTATATCCATCATTTCTTCCACTGCTTCATCCTCTTCCAATGGAAATTCTGCTAAAAAGTCTGCAACAACTTGTGATTTGGGTGAGGAAAGTATTTCATATTTGAGTTTGCAGTGACTTACTTGAGCATTCCATCTTTCAACCCTTCCTGACCTTTTTTAATTTTTCATCACTGACTTAATTGGTACTTTTGTCATTACCTTAACCGTGTGTGCTTCGAAGTAGATGCGAAGTTTAAATGTTGCGTAAACTAATGCCAGAATTAGTTTTTCAATTTTTGAATAATTCTTCTCCGCGGCATTGAATGTTTTACTAATGTAATAGATTGGCTTTTCCACTCCTGCATCCATTCGCAATAATACTGCGCTTAGTGCATGCGAGGTTGTCGCAAGGTAAATTAGTAATTCTTCCCCTGGCTCTGCTTTTTGTAAGATTGATATATCCATTAGATGTTCTTTTATTCCTTGTAACGCCTTTTCACATTCATCTGTCCATCTAAATTTCGCTCCCTTTTTAAGTATGTTGAAAAAATGCTTGCACTTATCAGATGATCGCGAGATGAATCTTCCTAGCGAAGCTAATAGTCCATTTAACTTTTGCACATCTTTCACTGTTGCTGGTGTCGGCATATCGCGAATTACTTGTACTTTCTCTGGATCGACTTGTATTCCTTCTTTTGAAACAATGTATCCTAAAAAATTTCCATATGCCACCCCAAAGGTACATTTTTCCGGATTTACTTTGATGTTGAAATGTCTCATTTGTTCAAAAATTTCCTTCAAATCCCGTACATGATCTTTTGCTTCTTTACTTTTTATTAACATGTCATCCACGTATACCTCTAGTGTTTTATGTATCCATTTTTCGAACACTTTTTCTACCATCCTTTGGTATGTTGCTCCAGCATTTCGCAGAACAAATGGCATTTTTGTGTAACAGTATAATCCTCTTGGAGCGAAAAAGGCAGTATGTTCTTGGTCTTCTTCAGCGAGAGGAATTTGATTGTATCCCTTGTATCCATCAAGAGAGGATATCCTTTCATTTCCTGCTGCTGATTCAACCATTTGCGGAATATCGGCAAAGGAAAACTATCTTTTGGACAAGCTTTGTTTAGATCGGTAAAATCTATGCAAATTCTTATCCCTTTTTTCTTCTTTGGGACTACGACCATATTTGCTATCCATTCGGGATATTTTGCTTGTCTAATGATTCCGGCGTCAAGCATCTTCTGTAACTCTTCTTCTATTTGAGGATGATATGCTGTTGTAATTTTTCTAATTCTCTGCTTGAATGGTCTTGCATTTTTATCAATCTCTAATTTATGGCAAGCTACAGATGGATCTATTCCAGGCATCTCATCCATATCCCACGCGAAAATGTATTTATAATCTCGCAACAAATCAACAGTTTTTCTTTCCTCATCTGCCTCCATTTTAGTCCCAATTTTTAACATCTTGGGTTCTTCTTCAGTTCCGATATTCACTTCCTTTGTTGGCTCTGCCGCAGTGTAGCTAGCCTTCGGTTCTCCCATGGGCGTTGGTCCTTTTATCTCCTTCGCAAGTTCATTCTCTTCGCCATATATTCCTTTTCTTCTTCTGCTCTTATCATGTAAGTTCTAAATTCTTCTTCCTTTTTCGCTTCTTTTTCCATCTTCTTGCGATCTTTTCGCCTCTTCACCTGTTCTTCATAATGTTTTACTTCGATTTGATGATATATTCTTCCTTTATCAGTATCTCCTCTGATTTCGCCAATTCCACTCGGTATAGGAAATTTGACACATTGATGAAATGTTGATGCTACAGCTTTTATTGCATGTATCCATGGTCTTCCCAACAACATGTTATATGGTGATTCCATATCCACTACACATAACGTCACATGTGTTTCAATTTCTCCCAACAAAATTCGTATTTTTATTTCCCCTTTAGGTTTCGTTATGGATTTGCCAAAACCATAGATATGATATGTTGCGGAAGTCATTTCTTCAACTTTGTACCCCAATTTTTTATAAGCATGATAAAACATTATATTCACTGAACTCCCTGTGTCCACCAAAGTTCTATTTATTGCCCATTCTTCCACTGTTTTTGTTAATTTTCCTTCTTCTTTGCTTGCACTTATCGTAATCACCAGTGGAGATGTGTGATTTAAATTCTCTCCTGATATCTCTGTTGCTGTGAACATGATCTTCTGTTTTTCCCATTCTTTCAAGGGTGACGTTTTCTCTGCTGTTATAATTTTCTTTCCTTCAAAATCTCTTTTGTGTATTCTCCCTTTGATACTTTCATGAAATTCATTAACCATTGTTTTTGTAATCATACTACACTCCAATTCTCCATTACTCTCTTTGATTCTGGTTTTCTCCAATTTATCCATCATACTCTTGATTTGAACAATTTTAGAGACAATATCCAATCTCTTATCTTCAATCTCCCTGTTTCTAGCGCCAATATGTAGTTGCAGGAAATCCTACACTACACCCCTCACAAGAATCCACACAACTAAGACATTTGAAGATGAACAACTATGATTTTTATTGATTAATTCCTTGAATGTTTACAAGATAAAATGGAAAAGAACTAAAGAAATTACAATCACTACAAACTTTCTCTCTCTTAATGACTTGCCTAACACTCAAAAAGATCTCTCTCACAACATACTTATTCGACTCTTTATATAGGGTAGTACACAATGGATGACAGCTAAGCTGTCCTTTATTTTTGGGAATGACTTGCGAGATATCGCAAGTGTACAAGTATACAATCTCGTGACACTCCTAAACTTCGCTAGATCTTCACATCTTTCTCGTGTTTTGGCTGTCGTCATTCACTGCGTCATTTATGTTACTCTTCTGCGACGCCCTCGCAATGCTGTCGTTTACTAATCTCGCGCGGTATTGATGTTGCAATATTCTGATCCTACAATGAGAATCACAAAACATACATGTACCAACATCTTTAATCTTATTCGAGAGATTCTGAGTCACATCAGGTTTTACAAAGCCCATGCTACGCTTGTCTCCTGACACACGACAATCCCTCAAGGAAGGATTAAAAGAGTTTCTCAAATCTATTGAAGAATTTTTTACAGACTTCAAATCCTTAAATTTTGCAATTTCAGCAACAAGATCAGAATTGATCCGGATTTGTTCATCTAACTTCTTCTGGAGATCAACTATTTTTTCAGAGCATTCTCGAATATCAGATTTTTTGATATAAATTACGCAATGAAGACCATCAATATTCCTTATCAATCGTTGTTTCTCTTGACAAAGATTTTTGATGGTTTTCTCTAGATTACAAATAACAACCTCATCGATGGTTTCTAAAACACACTCGGAGTTGGATTGATCTAGACTTGGTGAAGCGTTTTCAGAGACTTTACTGTCCATAGCAGGATTGCTACAAACACACTTATGAGGTCTAAAACGTGTTTGCCTGCTCTGATACCAATTGAAAAAGCGGGGGTCTAACAACTACACCCAATAATTCGTTCGACAATCTGTATGGACTAACTTTAATATAATTCCAAGAGAATCAACTAGACAATCAGACTCAATCAAGGAAAGTATATCCAAGAGTTGTATCTCAATTTCTCAATACAATCTGCAATCGAACAGAAAGAGTTATGTGAGCCGGATTGATATGTTCAAGTGTCAATCAATTTATATCAACAACCAAAGGTTGGATTATCTAGTTGATTGATCTACGCATAACCTGTGATATTTCAATTATATAAACAAATATTATGCGGAAAAGAAATAACACAGACACCAGAAATTTTGTTAACGAGGAAATCGCAAAATGCAGAAAAACCCTGGGACCTAGTCCAGATTTGAAAACCACACTGTATTAAGCCGCTACAGACACTAGCATACTGCCAATTAACTTCTGACTGGAATGTAGTTGAGCCCTAACCAATCTCACACTGATCAAGGTACAGTCGCGTTCCTTACATCTCTGAATCTCAGCAGGACTCTACGCACTTGATTCCCTTAGCTGATCTCACCCACAACTAAGAGTTTCTACGACCCAAAGTCGAAGACTTGATAAACAAATATGTCTCACATAGAAAAGTATATTGAATAGATAAATCTATCTCCCACAGAAATACCTACGAGTTTTGTTTCGTCTTTTGATAAATCAAGGTGAACAAGAACCAATTAATACACCGGTCTTATATTCCCGAAGAACAGCCTAGTAATATCAATCCCCTCACAATAACTTAACCATATGGTAGTGGAACAAGTTATTGTGGAATCACAAAGAATGAGACGAAGAGCTTTGTGATTACTTTTTATATCTTACCTATCGGAGATAAATCTCGAGCAAATCTTAGAGAAGATAGTACTCAACACGATAGAACAAGTAAGATCATAACACGCAACTACAGAGAAAATAGTTGGGTCTGGCTTCAAAATCCCAATGAAGTCTTTAAGTCGTTAACCTATAATGGTTTTAGAAAAACCTAGGTTAAAGGATAATCGACTCTAGTCGCAACTAGTATCACACAGGAGGTGTGGGGATTAGGTTTCCCATTTGCTAGAGTTCTCCCTTATATAGTCTTCAAATCAGGGTTTGATAACTTTGGAACAAAGCAATCAATATTCACTGTTAGATGAAAACCTGATTAGATTCAAGCCAATATCTTTCCACCGTTAGATGGTCTTAGCTTGTTACACACAAATGAAATATACTTTCATTTAGATATGGGTAACCGTACCTAAATGTGTATATTGAGCTGGCTCAACAATAGTTAACTGAAGTTATCCATATGAACACTTTTGTATTAACCTTGTTCATCTAACACTTCTAGATCACATATGATGATCAATCAAACAAGAATGATAATCAAATGAATCTAATTGTATTACTCATAAATTTGTTCAATTGTTTATATTCTCATAAAAGTATACAAGACACAATTGAAGCAAAATCGGTTTTGATTCAAGAGACTCAATTCATGAACATTTAGCCACGGTTTGCAAAGATTTCATTCCTTATTATATAAATATATTTGTTCATGAGTATGAAATCATACATAACCGATTTTAGAACTTGAGCCACTTAAGTTTGCAAACGGGTATGCAAACTTAAGTTTCGGACATTGGTCTTAAACCAACGGTTTGCAAACGGGTACGCAAACTTTGGCTCCGGACCGAACTCAATTGAAACCGTATGCGAACGGGTACGCAAACTTGGTTCCCGGACTTCAACAGTTAAAACAGTTTGCGAACGGGTACGCAAACTTATTTTCCGGTTCTGAATTCTGTCAAAACAGTTCGCACACTAAGTACACAAACCGTAATGTATCCATACATGGGTTTTGTTCTAAACTCCCATTTAAATCATTGAAACATCCTTAGAAGATGAAAATAGCCGTCTCACATAAACTATTAGCTTATAAGTAATTTTCAAGTGATCGAATGATCAATACGAAACATTCCGAGTCTACATCAAATGACTGTCTCACACAAATCATGTAAGATGTTACAAGGCAATTTTCACAAGATCGTCTTTTGATTTTCGTCAAAAATAATGATGAACATAGTTAAAGCAAAAGCTTTCCAACACATATTTCGAGAAATATATAAGCGAGTTATACTCAGCTCGAAATATCAAATGTGTATGATAATGAAGTTTATATAGCTATACGACTTTGTCTCAATAGGAGATAGAATAGAATAGACTTCTGAGTGATAGATGAGTTTAAGTATCTACATATCTTTTGTTGATGAAGTTCCACAAGCTCCCCTTAGTAGTTCTTCGTCTTCAATCGATGAACGCCGTGAAGTCTAGGCTCAGCTACACATTCTATCTTAATCCGAGATATAGCTATAAGTAGACTAGAAATCAAGACTTATAGTTTCAAAAACTAAACTTGACAAACAAGCTTGAGATAGCAAAACCGAGCAGTGCTCTAACAAGAATGCATCTTATTTTCCTGCAACATTTTGCACACCTTTTTTTTCCGATTTTTGCAGACTATGAATGGTTATGAAATTCTCCTTCGAAAGATGCATTGATTTCTTATGAGATTTCTTTTTCTTCTTCTGATACAGTGAAGTATTAGAAGAATACTTTTCAAGAACCTTTGACATTGATGAGTGTTCCAACTTTAAGTGACCCAGATTTTTCCTCAAGGAAGACATAAGAGGATCTATAGTGTCCTTGTGATTTATCAGGTATTCCTCTTTACAAGAAGAGTTTGACAGTGACAAGTTTTTAGGAGTAACATGCCGATTGATTTTAAAATAATTTTTCGAAAAAAATCGATCCTTCCTATTGTGATCACAACCGCAAGATATCGCATTTTCTTGTCTTAATTTTTTCAGTTGACATTCCAGATTTTCAATCCTTTTAATCCACGATTCCTTCTCCAGTTGAAACATAATCTTCATTGAACACAAATCTTTGGTCAAGAGATCAATTTTTTATTCTGAGGAAGTTAGATTGTTTATCATGGAATAATCAGAGCTGTTGGAGACACAAGTGTGATTATCAGCAAAATACGTGAGAGAACTTTCACAGGTTTCTTCCTCGGGACAGTAGTCAAGAGTTGCCATCCATACTTTGGTTTTCTCACTAAATTCCTTATTGGGACAAATAGATATATGATGACCATATCCGCAACACTTGGAACAAGTTCCATCATCATAGTCGTTGTGAACTTTCTTATCCTTTTCATTGATTGATGAGGAGGATTTTTTACGAGACTTTATTTTTCTCCGTCTAAGGGATTTATTTAACTGATGTACAAACAGTGAAAAAGTTGAATTAAAGCGATTCTCATCCTTAATATCAATCAATTCAGGACATAGAAAATTTACATCAGGTGTAGCAACAGGATTGCAGGACACGTGAAATTTTTCTCTTTTACCCAATTCAAGATCATATATCTTTAGCTTTCCAACAAGAGTATTCTTGGAAAGTGTTTCAAGGTTATTTCCCTCAACGATGGCATGTTTCTTAGAATCGTATCTAGCTGGTAGAGTCTGAGAATTCTCATCACAATGTCCTTTTCAGGAATAGTCTTACCCAATGCAAATGATGCTTCAGACACTTTGTGATTAAACTTATCAAATGAATCTTCATCAACTATACGAAGGTTTTCCCTATCAGAATTTAGGTTTTGTAGCCTAAATTCTTTCTCAGAGGTATTCCCTTCAAATATGGTTGCTAAGATATCCCAAGCATCTTTAGACCTAGTACATGTAGTCACATGGTGTTGAAGATCTAGGGTAATGGCATGGATGATAGCATTTAATCCGTAATAATTTTGCTTCGCATCACTAATCTCGACTTCATTATATCTACCAATATCCTTTGGAACATTTACACCGTCTACTGTAACCATTGGAGGATCACAGCCATTTACAACACGAACCCATGATTGAAAATCTTGCGCTTGTAGAAAGGCATGCATAACAACTTTCCACCATAAGTAATTCGAGCCATCGAAGAATGGCAATACGTTTATAAAGATAACACTTCTGTCCGTAAAGTCAGATTGCTACAAACACAGACTTATGAGGTCTTAGCGTGTTTACCTGCAATGATACAAATTGAAAACACAGGGGTATAACAACCACATCCAATATTTTGTTCGACAATCTGTATGGACTAAACTCCAATATAATTCCGAGAGCAGCAACTTAAAAGCGAGACCCAATCAAGAAATATATCAAAGAGCTTTATCTATTTCTCAATACAATCAGCAAATCAAACAGATAGAAATCCGTGAGCATGATTTATGCGAGAATAACTTGGACGGTACCAAAGACCAATACCCAAGTGTCAATCAAGTTCTATCCAACAAACAAGGTCGAATTTGAAAGACGAGGGTACCCAAATATACCACAATCATAAACTTTTCCACCTATAAGTCCTCTTACCGAAAGTGATTGTCTATGGACTGAGTCGAGACAATACAACGAATCGGTATTCAAACTTTGTATGATCGTCTATGGATACGAGATCGAGACAATACAACATCAAAGTGTGATTACTTGATAATAGGTTCGGACTTAACCAAACTCTATAGGATCACTATCAAGTAATACGGAGTTAACGTTTGTGTAATTTATTTTAAATTATAATAACAACAATTATAATTACGGAAAACAAAAGTAAATGACACAGCAAGATTTTGTTAACGAGGAAACCGCAAATGCAGAAAAACCCCGGGGCCTAGTCCAGAATTGAATACTCTCAGAATTAAGCCGTTATACAAAATCAAACCAACTTCGTATAGTTGAGACTAAGCAACTAAACCTATAGTTCACCTAGTTTCTTCAGTATCCCTGCGCTTCCGACATTCAATAAGTGCACGCAATGGAACAATTCCTTTGGTTCATATTCCAAACAGTAAAGGAACAACAAATTTGTTCGGTAACAACTCTATTCAATCTCAGTGATATGAGTTAGACAAAGGCTCTTCTGTTTAATCCAATAAACTCCTTTGTTGGGTTTAGATCTATCTATCCAACAACTACCAAAGTAGCAGAGTTTAGATTTTGCAATCAAAAATAGGATCTATCAACATACTATATAATGATGCCGATCTACGCAACTAATCAATCAAATCTATCAAAGATATACCGATTATAGTTGGATCCCAGCCGATCAATTTTTGTGCACACCAAAGATTATGAACCCAAAAAGAAATCTTCTTTGTCTTCAAATCTTCTTTAATCTTCAATAAACACATCCACACCACAACTTGAATCTCTTGTGATCAATCACGCGCAGAATGGAGTCTGTTAACAATGGATTATCACAAGACATCTTTAGATCTACAAACAGTTCTAAAGATCCCGTCGACACTTCGATCTAGTTTGAGTGAATCTTATATCAGAAGAGAAGATTCTCAAGAATAAACAAACTAGGTGCAATCAAAGTTCAACAACCGTTAGTCAATCAAATCATTCTCGTGAGATTTCAATTAGGTACTTTCCTCTCCGAATAGACGGCTCCACCAAGAACAACACAACAAGATAGTTTTCTGTCAATGCAAACTTGGGTAATCAAATTCCAAAACGAAATATTCTTAAGATATGCAAAATTTCTAAATTCCCGGAAATGCTCTATCCAATATTAACCGAAATCTCACTAGAAAATCTCCATTAGTAAATGCTTACCAATTTTATTTTCCAGAGATATTTTTAATTGCTGGTAACTAAAAGCATATAAAATTTGTAGGATCATAATATCGCAGCAAGGTTGGCGGGATAAATAAACTCTAAAATAAACGACGCGGATGAATAACGACAAACAAACAATTCTTGATCCCACATAAGTTCCCAGAAAATAAAGGATAGCTTTAGCTTTATCCAATGTATTACCCTATATAAGGGCTAAATGAGTCTGTTGAAAGGAGAGATCTTTTTGAATTGTGAAGCAAGTCATTAGGAGAGAGAAAGTTTAAGAGCGCTTAATTTCCAAGGTAAATCCATTGTATCAGTATAAACATTTCAGGAATCAATAAATAAATATTCTTGATACTCTTCCTCTCCTACATATGAAAACAGGACGATCATTTGTAAAAGAGAGAAGATTGCAATTAAAGTTGTTTGAATCTGAGAAAGGAAAATCTTAAATCGGATGGAAAAGATATGGCATGCAAGACACAAGAGTAATGATTAGCGAATTTCAAAAATATTAAAGGAAGAATACAAACAAGGAAAGAAGATTACAAGGTCACCTTTGTTTTTCACGGCGGGAAATATCCAAAGAAAATTTGGATCACACATCTCTTCAGGATAGGAAGGAGAGGAATTGAAAACATGGGTGGTGAATGGAGTTTTAATCGATACGAGGAGTCTCGTATCATGTTCTATCAATGATGGGATATAAAGACGAAGATATGATTTCGGTATATTATTTTGGTAAATCAGAACAAAAGTTAAAGGGGAGATAAGAATACATTCCGTTAGGAGGAATTGAAGTTTAAGTGTAGTGGATATGGAATCACAAACGTATTACTAGGAAGACCATATTCTTAAGATATGCAATATATTTCCAAATGAAGTAAAGTGTTAGCGAGGAACAAGTAAATAAGTTTCTAAGAAAGAAGAGTTTAGAGTTTATATGATAAGAGCATAATTGATCTTGCGAAAGAACCAAAAGGACCAACCCCTATGGAAATGCTGAATATTGGAACTATCTAAAGATTGGAACTAACATGGAATATTAATTATAAAGACATCTTCGAAATCTCCGTCTAGAAAATTGATCTTTAAACAAAGAATTAGAAAGATAGCAACAACATATCACCCTAGTAAATGCACATATCCCCAATTTTATAGTTCCAAAGAAGAACAAGGGAATTTTGCATTGATTTCACCGATTTAAATAAAGCTTGCCCTAAAGATATGCATTTTAATTGCTTTACAACTGATTCCTCTGCCGAGTAGAATAAACAAACTAGGTGCAAAAGTTCAACAACCGTTAGTCAATCAAATCAAATCGAAAACTAATAATACCGCAATTATCTAGTTTCCCACCCAACCGATATATCTCCATTATTCGTTCGTAGCTTGAGATCATTCCTCAATTTAGTGATTTCTTGAACCAAAGATGCTTGCGAAAATCCTATCGGGACCAAGATGTTTAGTTAGAAACTCGTAGAGCTTCTTGATCCCACATAAGTCTTTAAACGAGCGGTCGTAAGAGATTTCGCCTAATTAGGGTACTTTCCTCTCCGAATAGACGGCTCCACCAGTAACAACACAACAAGGTAGTTTTTCTGGCTCTTAGGATAGTTTGCACGAAATGCAAACTTGGGTATTTATAGACCAAGGAAGTTCCAAAAACGAAATATTCTTAAGATATGCAATATATTTCAAATCGGTTTCCATAATTCAACAATGAATTTTCTTTCAAATGCTCTATCCAATATTAACCGAATCTCACTAGAAAATCTCCAATTAGTAAATGCACATTACCAATTTTTATTTTCCAGAGATATGCATTTTAATTGCTGGTAACTAAAAGCATATAAAATTAACAACCTTAATTAAAAGATTCTCAACTTATTTCGGTCCGGGATCTCCTTTAGTTATTAAGGAATATCTTTGAACAATAAAAGATAAGAGTTACAAAACATGTTCAAAGTATGTCGACATCTTATTCTTTGTAAATCCTTTTTCATATTTACAATCTTGGAACCGATTATACCACACTTCCAAACAAGTTAGAACTGGTTCATCTGATTTCCAAGAACTATGTGATTGATCAAATATCAATACACTAATCATGGGTTTACGGTTTTACCAAACACAAGGATCAGTTCTACCTTAATATGGTTATTGGGACCAGTTACATCAGTTACCAGGATAGGTTACGTCAATTACGAGGACCGGTTACCATATTCTCATGGTATTACTTGTGATCGGTTACACTAGTCACTAGGATCGGTTACACCAATTACTAGTACCGGTTACACCAATTACAAGAATCGATTACAACTCTTTTGTGATCGGTCATACCAATTACCAGGATCGGTTACACCAATTACAAATATCGATCATACTATCTAAGGTGATTACTTAGGATCAGTTACACTAATAAAAGTCATACCAATACATAAGTTAGGCATTGTGACTAGTTTTACCAAGATACATAACAAGTTATGATCGGTTCTACTAACTCACACATATTGGTAATCCAAAGATTTGCAATGAATAACAATACCAATAAGCCTAGCGATTTCCCTTTCGATTCATAAAACAAGTTCATGAATGTACTTCCTTTAAACAAATGTAAACATTGTTTCCTAGGATGAAATCTTCACCTTTACCCATACACATAATCACAATAGCATTCAAACGATTATGTCGATGTCTTATATACGAAGTTCAAAAGATAGGCGTTATACTTCGTATTCTAATTCCTTAACACTATGTCTACTAGAGTATAATCATTCATAGCTTCGCAGTTATGTTTTCAATATAGCATGACTTGAAAGATACGTCGGGAATGAAACAGTTCAAGTCAAAATATTACTAACCTCAAGAGGAAGGATGATGTCGTCGATGTAGCTTGTTACTTCTTCACATTCTTCAAGTCTTCGAGTAATACTTGTATGTCTCATTATCCTAATCTTTCTAGCCTAACCTATACGAAGTTGTCTCTAGTATATAATCAAGCGACTCTTTAATTGAGTTTTGATTCACTAAAATATGACAACCAAACTTGACATACCAACGCTTGGTGGGTTCAACCGAGTTATGCTCTTACAGAATTTATCAACTATGATTGAACTACGCACAACCTGTGCTATTTCAATTATACAAAACAAATATAATGCGGAAAACAAATAACACAGACACCAGAAATTTTGTTAACGAGGAAACCGCAAATGCAGAAGAACCCCGGGACCAAGTCCAGACTTGAACACCACACTGTATTAAGCCGCTACAGACTCTAGCCTTCTACAAGTTAACTTCGGACTGGAATGTAGTTGAGCCCTAAGCAAGTCTAATACCGATTAAGGTACAGTCGCGCTCCTTACGCCTCTTGAATCCCAGCAGGACTCTGCGCACTAGATTCCCTTAGCTGATCTCACCCACAACTAAGAGTTGCTACGACCCAAAGTCGAAGACTTATAAACAAATCTGTCTCTCACATATAAGTCTATTCTGGTTTTGTTTCCGTCTTTAGATAAATCAAGGTGAACAAGAAACTCAACTAATAGTCCGGTCTTATACTCCCGAAGAGCAGCCTAGAAATATTAGTCACCTCACAATAACCCAACTAATTAACAGGAAAAGTTATTACGGAATCACAAGAGAGTCTGAGACGAAGAACTTGTGATTACTTTTTATATCTTACCTATCGGAGATAAATCTCGAGTAAATCTTAGATAAGATAAGACTCAATACGATTGAACAAGTAATATCAGAATACACAACTACAGAGAAAATAGTTGGATCTAGCTTCACGAATCCCAAATGAAGTCTTCAAGTCGTTAACCTAATAATGGTTTTGTAAAAACCTAGGTTAAAGGAGAATCGACTCTAGTTTGCAACTAGGACACACAAAAGTGTCGGGATTAGGTTTCCCAATTGCTAGAGTTCTCCCTTTTATATTCTTTCAAATCATGGTTGCTTACAATCAAAGCTAAGATAGCTTAGTAACAAAGCAATTGATATTCACCGTTAGTTGAACTCCTGATTTAAGATTCAAGCTAAGTCTGCTTAGAAATTAAGCAATCAGTCTCTACCGTTAGATGATATTAGCTTGATACACACAAATGAAATATACCTATATTTAGATATGGGTAAACCGTACCTAAACGTGTATAACCGTTGGCTCAATAATATTTAACCGAAGTTATCCATATGAATACTTATAGTTTTAGCCATATTCGTCTAACACTTCTAAATCAAATATGATGATCAATCAATCATGATAGATAATCAAATGAATCTAAATGTGTTTCAAGAAAGTTGTTCAATTTTTCACTATCTCATAGAAATATTCATGAACAAATGAAACATATTCGGTTTGGTTTATTATTGTACAAAGTACTTATACAAGAACCAATTCATGAACATAATGCCACGGTTTGTAAAACAAATTTACGTACCTTATTTCATTAAAGTTCCAGAGACTTTAGTTCGCAAACTGAGTTCGAAACGAACCTGAGTTCATGAGTATGAAAAGTCATACTTACCAATTTTAGAACCTAACCACTGTGTTTGCAAACTGAGTACACGAACAACAGTTCCGAACTTCACCGATTCTAGCAGTTCGCAAACACTGATCGCAAACTACTGTTCCGGACCTTTCACAGGTAAACTCGTTCGCAAAAAAAAGTTCCGTACATGAACCAGTACTCACACTTCGCACAATAGGTACACATATTGTTCTTATATCCAGTAGTTCTAAAACTCTCATTTAATCATTGAAACATCCTTAGAAGACAAAGATAGTAATCTTACACATACCACTAGCTTCAAGTAATTTTCAAGTGATTAATCGATCAATACGAAACTTCCCAAGTTAACATCAAATGATTGTCTCACACAAATCATGTAAGATGTTCAAGGTAATTTTCACATGATCATCTTGACTTAATATTTAGTTTCCAACAAATAAATTGTTTCCAACTAAACTTGTCAAGTATATGATGAACTTAGCTAAAGCTAAAAAGCTTCCAACACGTATTTATTTCGAGAAATAGATAAACGAGATAAACTCGGCTCGAATTTAAATTGTGTATACTGTAAAAGTCTATATAGCTATACGACTTAGTCTCATTAGAAGATAGAATAGAATAGACTTCTGAGTGATAGATAAGTTTTAGTCTTCACATACCTTTTGTTGATGAAGTTCCTCCAAGCTCTTCAGTAGATCTTCTTCTTTAATTGGTAAACGCCGTGAAGTCTAAAGCTCAACTACACACTTCTATCCTAATCTGAGACATAACTATAAGTAGAGTAGAAATCAAGTATATAGTTTTGATCAAATAAACTTGACAAACAAGCTTGAGATAGCAACGCTTGCGAGTTCGACCGAGCAACGCTCTAACAATCTATAAATAGTTGTTTTGGGGTAAAAACTGATTCTGCGGTTTTTGGTAAATTTAGGTGTGTTGATGAGAAACGAATTCAAAACCTAAACAAATGTACTGCACATGAGTACTTTTAGATTCGAGAGATCAATCTGTAAGACTCTGGCCTAAACCAAGAAATGGCCGTTCCAGATTCAATTAGGTCACAAAGTGAAGGAGAAGGGTTGATCTTAGGGAGGGAAGCGAAGAAGGTGTTTGAGATTAGAATGTTGAATTATGAAGGTGTGGTTGTTTTATGGCTTATATCATAATATGGTTTCTGGCTACTTGTGTTGATAACACCTGTGTTTTCTCTTGTTGAAATAGGTTGAAATCCTATTTATACAAGTCATTGAGCGGACTCCTGATCTCGTAGGAAGTGGAGGCAGTTAAGTAGTGAAGAAGTGGGGTTGTGTAAAAAGTGGTGATCACCACGTTTCCATTACAAGGGAAAACTGGCACACTTTCACCCACTACTTTCATTGTTGTTAACCGTCCATCCCTTCCTGACACTTTCTCGTAATGGGCGTGTTGCACGCCGCACGCTGTAAACCACCAGACCAATACCCCATTGAGCATCCCCCAGTTTTTGACACGTTTGATGTCTAAGAGTAAATGGGTGAAGTCGTGAGACTTGCAGTCAAAGGCAGCACATAGTGCTTTTAGGTCAAATAATAAAATTATTTGTGAAATTGATATTTATAAAACATCGCTTATAATTGATGTATATAAAGTATCGCTTTTAAACAAGCAGCTGAAAATAATCGATGTGCAGGAAACATCGTTGTTTCAGAGTTCGTTCAAATTAGTCGCGAATTGAACGTCTTAAAAGGGTAGCATGATCGGCCACCTTTGGACGATCGTTTGAGAACCCTATGGGTGAGCTACCACTTGGTCGATCGCTCCCTGTGGAGGAGGGGTGGCCGATGATCACAACGTTACCCTGTTGGCCTCCTAAATAAATCTAAACCATCCGACTGTGCTAGCTAAGTTGGATGGACGAGATGATTTGCGGCAGTTGTGTACTGCCGTTGGATTATGCAAGCAGCGCGACCAACCTCTTTTGGGTGATCGTTCGAAGGCCATATGGGCAAGCCATGGCTTGGCCGATCGCTCTTCATGGAAGAGGATGGCCGGTGATCACAGTGCCACACTGTTGTCCATCTAGAATCCGATCTAAGTTGTTCGACCAAGCTGGCGAAGATGGACGGACACGATCGATTTGCGGCAGTTACATAACGCCGCTGACTTAATTTTAGGGTTTTAAGGACCGCGTGATCACCTTTCTTTGGGCGAGCGATTCAACACGTTTATGGTTTTCCGTGGGCAAGTCGATTGACCAAGAATGTAGTTGGGTTGCCAGTGAACACGCTAGTACCCTTTTGATCATTCGAGGGAATACCTAGGTCGTCCAACTAGGATATCTAAGTTGGGCGGTCGTGATGTTTTTGAGACCGTTTTTGCCGGTCTTAGCTCGTTTGAGCTCATCTTTCAACAGCGCGATCACCCATGTTAGGGTTAGCGTTCAAAGGCGTTACGGGTGTACTAGATGGAATCCGATCGGTCGGGATGTTAGTGGGCCTGCCGGTGGTCATCATGATGATCGCCTAGTTCCCCTAGGAGTAGGCTAGGCCTGTTTAATTGTGTGGCCAAATCGTGTGGCCGTGATCGTTTTTTAAGACTGATATGAACAGTCTAGATTTTCCTTAAGGAATTCAAACGCGTTCGATCGCGCTAACTTTAATTAAAAAGTGTGTAAACACGCTGATCTCTTTATCATAGTGTGGTGTAGCCTACGTGAGTGTTTTCATGCAGGTCTCAATACTGATATTTCGGGAGATTCATGCTACTCCGCTGCGAGTGAACATTAATCATCATGTCATGCCAATATTGAGAGTTCGTCTGGGAACATAGCATAGGAAAATACCAGGCAGATCATGCATTAGTGAATAATGCAATAGGTTAAAATTTACATAATATTTGGGGTTGTTGCTTCACGCATAAATTTTATGAATATGTTGAATTGCTCAATACATATGTAAGTAAAGAGGTCTGGACACTCATTACTTTTTAAAATGGATGTTCCTTTGCAGGATGACAGCGCGTTAAAAACAGGGTTTCACAATTTTAGCCCTGCACTGAAAACCACCATCAACAATAGTTAAGTTTGTTCTTCTTATAAACTTATCTCAGAATACAAGAACTTCATTTTGTAGTCAGTGTGGGAAGCCGATTAGTAGTATTGTTCGTAATACTCACTGGGAGAGGAGATTAACCTAATTAGGAGAAATCTCTTCCGTACGCTTCATATAAAGACTTCTATGGGATCAAGAATCATCTAGAAGTACTGTTAGTGAGAATCTTATTGTTACTTTAGTTTTAGATTATTGATTGACTAACGGTAGTTGAACCTTGATAATCACTAGTTTGTTTATTTCATGATCCGTCTCTTCTGATATAAGGTCACTCGAACTAGATCAAAGACACATAATGTTCAAATATGAAGATAGGCTTGTGATCATCCATTTTTAACGGACTTCGTTTTATGCGTGATTGATCATAAAGGAATCAAGTTATTTGTGAAGATATATCGAAGACTGAAGATTTGAAGACAAGTTGTTTATCTTGATAGACTATCATTTGGTGGTTCTCTTCAGAATCCGAATTTGATAGGTTGTGAACTAAGATTTGATTATCTCGATAATATAGATCTTGGTTGAACTAAATCGTTACAAAATAGTTTATATTATTTAAATGAAAGAGCCTTCGTATAACTCAACGGATATCTCTGATTTAGTTCTTGAGATTTAGAGCGATTACCGAATACATATTAGTCCTTTATTTTTTCGGAATACGATCCAAAGGAGTTGAGTGGTATAAGTCTTCACAACGGCTGAAGCAACTTAAGATATTGGACTCTATCTTAGGATTCACATGCGTTGAAAAGATTGGTAGTAGGCGTAGAGATATTAAAGGAATTAGATAACTTTGAGTTAGTTTACTTGGTCTCAACAATACGAAGTTGGTAGTAGTCTTTGTATAGCGGCATGATTCTGAGAGCATTCAAAACTGGACTAGGTCCCTGGGGTTTTCTGCATTTGCAGTTTCCTCGTTAACAAAACCTTGTTGTGTGCTTTTGAAAAGGAGAGGATGCCAAGTACACCACCAAATTTTTTGTTGGGCAACCTGTATGTACAAAACCTAATACAATTGCAAGCATACAAACTTAATGATCCTTGATAATATGTATATAAAGTTTATATCTCTTTCTCTTCTCAATCAGTATGTATATACAAAGGAGTATGTGAACTGATTGTTAAGAAGAGTACTTGGACATATCAATAATCAATATCCAAGATCAATATAGTCATATCCAAATAATCCAATCAGAATTCTGTCAAGTAATAAACTTGTTATCTATCTTTCAAGATACAAATTCTGCAATAACCTAGTCTCGTAACCGATCATGATTGTATGGATGTATCTACTAGGATTGAATACGTACTACTTGCGTAAATCCAAATATAAAGATAAACAATATTATGCAAAAAAGGAAAAACACAAGACACCATAAGTTTTGTTAGGAAACTGCAACTGCAGAAAAACCCCGGGATCTCGTCCAGATTTGAACACCAAACTGTATTAAGCCGCTACAGACACTAGCCTACTATCATACTTCGGACTGGAATGTAGTTGAGGCTGAATCCACCCTTCAAGCGATTCAGTTACAATCACGCTCCTTATGTATCTTGAACCTTGCAAGGTTCCACACAATTGATTCCCTTAGCTTAAGTCCTTTACATCCTAAGAGTTGCTTCATTCTCAGTGATACCAATCTGCCTCTAACAGATAAGCCTATTTGATTTCCGTTTAGAACAAAGATCAAGGTTTGGAAATTTGTTTGCAATAGACAAAGCTAGCAAACCTCACAATCTGGAACACCTACACTCACTTAGATGAGAAGCATGGATCTTTTACAACCTCTCAAGAACAATCTTCAACTTTATCACTTAAGTACAAGTTTTCAGATATCTATATTGAGGAATCACAAAGTCTGAGATGAAGAGAACTTTGCGATCTATCTATCTTGCCTGAAAGAGATTACGAGTACCTCGATAACAGAAAAGCAAGATCAGGATACACGAACTATCAAGGTAAGGATAGTCGGACCTGGCTTCACGAATCCCCAAAGCGAAGTCTTTCAGTGGTAAACCTAGTTATGTTTCTCACAGGAAACCTAAGTTCATAGAGGCAGTGGCGGACTCAGAGTTTCACTTTATTGGGGTCAAAGCATGGACACAAATGCGGTCGCAGGCGACCAAATTTTATATAATAGGGATTTGCAGTGAATAACCGATTCACTGAGCTATATAATAGGATTATAAATTGGTTTTAGGCTACGAAATAGGAAGGCTAAATTGATTTTAGGCTAAATAATAGGATAACATATTGGTTTTTTGAAAATTAAGAGGGGTCAGTAATAACAATCTAACTAATCAACAGAGTAAAAACAGGATTCAGTGGGGTCTGCTGACCCCACTTGACCCCCCTTGTGCGTCCGCTACTCCATAGAGGACGACTTTAGCTATCAACTATGACATGCACAAAGTGTCAGGGATTGAATTTCCCAGTTGAAAGAGCATATCCATTTATAATTTTTACAAGATTGAGGGTTGCTTAGAATTCAAGCTAAGATAACTTGAGAATCAAACACAGTTTCTCTGTTTAGATGAACTCTAGTTAGGGTTTTAAGTAAGCATGTGAGAATAGTATTGAAAATACAATAGAAGAATATACACAGTGGTCCGGTTACGAAACTGTGTATAATGACCGTTTGGTTGTGGCAAATATGCCTTACGAACTATAAGCAAATTGATGCTCATTTAAACACCTAAGAGTTTAATGACCGTTCTCTCAAATGACATCATTGGTGTAATCGACGAAGAATATGTGTATCAGCAAATTCAGAAGATTTGATGCCCTAAGTTTTGGGAACTAATTTCCGTTTACAAATCAAATCATCAATTTGTTGAACACAATATGAAGCTATAACTATGATCATACTCCTCCCCCAGAACAAGATTCATCACCATTATATTTAAAGAGAAAGATTATGATGTTATTTAATATTGTACCAGCAAAGCTACCCTTCTGCAGCTGCCGAAGAAAAATGTACTGTTTTTGGCCACCCCATTCATCAAATATTGTGGCGGGCAATTTTAGTTTGGCAGCTCCTACAAAAGATTTTTAATCCGTCCCTACCATATGCGATAGTCAGAGGAATCAGAGACGGGTTACTAGGACTGATCATTAAGTTTCTTGTACTCATGAAAATGCAACGCAAAGTAATGGACCTTACATGAGAACTTATCCTTTATCATAAGCAAATGCACAAGATCACATACATGTATGAGTGCTATCCTAAGTATAAGCTAGAGACGATTAAGAGCCTAAAAATTTATGTTAGGACCTGCCGCAGAAAAAATGTCAGCTCAACTCAAATGTTACAATGTTAAGAAAATGTTGGTTATAATCTGCGCCTACATTGGTACACTACTTGTTTTGTACACCGTATTATGTCTCACTTGTGGCACTCGCATTGAGTTAGACTGCAGTTGATTTCTTGGGATGATCTAACAGCGGAGAACACACTTATTGTAAAACTTCAACCCAGAAAAGTAAATGGTGCATTAGCTCACAGAGAAGAGATGTAAAAGGTGAAGCGACTACCCCTGCTGGTCCCTATGTGGTTGTACAACTTGTACCACTGTGATCCACTCAAAGAAGCCGGGTACTGTAAGAACCACAATATGGACATTTGTGGTGACGCCAATGGTAGGGAGCAACACCTCGCCTCTCGCAGTCATGACACAGTATGTCCTGTAAATTCACATTATCTATATCAGCAGCAACATAAAAAAAAAAGTTAAATTAAATAAATAAATGCTGAAAGTAAAAAGAAGACGGTCTATACCTGAGTCTGTCCAGAATATTCCTCTGGAACTCCTTCTTCAGCCAACAAAGAGTCAAGCAACGCAAAGTATACCTGCAAAAGCATTTAACCATTAGTAAACTTGAACATATCTCCGCACAAAGCAATGTATATTCATAAGTAACTGACCTGCATATCCCCGAGTGACTTGCTGCAAATTGGGCATGTATAGTGAGTGCAAGTGTAGTCCTACAGCCAGCATCAAAAAGCACATCAAAACTCAAAAGAGGTCTCAGTGTTGGATAATATCCAGAAAAAAAACATCAACTTGGAAAAACTCACATGAGTTGTATACCTTAAAACATGTTGAGTGCATCAAATGCCCACATTCAAGGGCCTTAACTGGAGATGTTGATGTGAAGATATCCTCGTGGCAAATCGGACAATTAGACTCGAAACACTTTTCTCTGCATATATGCACCATGAGAGATTTTGATAGACATGCATTGCAATTCATACAATGAAAGTAATCAATCCCCAAGCCCTTTCCAATTCGACATATGTTGCAAAAGGGACAGTGGTAGATTTCCCTGTACAAAACGAAGTAGAAGTCATCAGAAACAATCATTTTACATCCAAACAGAGAATTTCACATCTGAAAGCTAGATTTCGCCATAATAATACAACATTGAACCAAAGACTGGTTATTTTATCACCTGTCATCATCATATAGTTTGCAGATTTTGCAGTAGTACTTTGCCATGGATAAATTGTTGCACGATATGTTCGAACATGTGGGGCCTATAGGCTGAATTTTCAAGCATTTCATGCACATCATCTCGGTGGTAGACTTCCTACATATGCTCAAATCAGTAAGTTGCTATTTAAAAATCCACCGTAAAATACCAGCAAATAATTCTCCTTATGAAACTATTGCAGAGTTCAAATTATTCTTACCTGTCTATTTTGTGGTCAAGCTCAGCCTCATCATGGCAATATTTACATGTAAATAACTGCTTACAGCAAGCAGCAAAAATCTTACAATTCCTCTTGTAGTGTTTGCAGCCAAATATTTGTTTTTCTTTGTCGCGATAAGCTGGACACTGACCAGGAAACTCTCCACCATCACTTATGAATGCAACTTCTTGACGATGTTTTAGCTGGGAAACATCCCAGCGGCTGAAACATGAATCTTTTTTTTAATGAATATCCACATAAAATGCTTGAAGGTTTGAAAAGAAACAGAATAAGGTCCACTGGGCAAAGGGGTAGTGTGTCACTTCAGTGGCAAAAGAAACCATTCAGAAAGCTGGAACTCACTAGCAGTAATGACAGGCATGTCTACTTAGGTACACTAGTGTAGGTTTGAAGGGAGTAGATAGTAATAATCAATCGGCCAGCTCATATATATATGCTAGATATAATACCTACCTTATATGACCTATAAAAATAGAAACAGAAAAGAATACATGACCTATAAAAATAGAAACAAAAGAGGAAGTTGTAGAAACCAACCTCGTAAGCAGGTTTTGAATTTCACGAGCCATTTGCCGAGAGTCTAAAGTAGTGTCGCGTGATAATTTTCTAATTTCCGCCTCCATTTCTGCATCGCTCATGATTAAAAGTTGCTTCTCACAATGCTTAAGTGTCTGATCATCAACCGGAACTTCACTGGGTTTCTCAATCTCATTGACCCCTGTCCCTCTCTGATAAGTCTTCTTTTCACCTTCATATTTCTTCAACTCGGGATCTTGAAAATTCTTAATCTCATTAATTATTTTTGTTCTATCATCTCCTTTGCCCTTTCTAAATAGTTCAGCACTAGCACCCACATAACTTTTCTTCGGAAACAGGAAAGCTCTACAGTTAAGGTTCATCCCTTCAAGTTCATTGTGGCTTCCTCTTGACAAATATGTAGCAACAATTTCCAGTGGATCTTCTGTTGTTAAAGGTGTGTCATTGAGCTCCTCCTTTGCGATAGTTAAACCATTCTTGTCCAAATTTTCCCACCATTCGGCCAACCATTCATTAAACATTGTATTTTTTGTAGACCTACGCCATATTGATAATATTCCATGTTGCTCTGCAGGTGATAATGACGCCATAAGCCAGGGCAACATAACTTGCAGAACTTCAGCTCTTGTCCTTCCAAGCATGCACCCTATGATTTTTTCTTGTTCCTCGTACGAGAAGAACTGCGAAAATAAGGGCCAAAGTTCAATCTCTTCGTGATACACATGCTTATCTAGTTCGATACGCATTGTTTTACACATACGATGAAGCTTCACACACATCTGACGGTATTTATGAATTCTCTGATCAAGTCTCCCTTCCAGAACACTTGATACTTCAGCAGGAAGAGAAGTGTGTAACTCAGAAATTTCATATAGAATGGCGGAGACATTGCTGAAGAGCTCCTTTTCCAATTTGTGGTCGATGGAATATGAAGAGCTAATGTTTTGGAATTTCGCCATAGCCTCCAGAGCTGGAAACGCTATTTCATCTTCGCTGTCACTATGAATTTGGTAGAGAAACCGGACAAGATGAAACCTCTGAAGGAATTCCTTGAGGAACCCAATATTTTTATCCATCTTTGCTGATATAAGAATAAGATATTCCATATCATTCTTCAGGGCCCTGTGGAAGAGAAATATGAAGTCAACTGGTTTGAACTCTGGCGTATGACTAGAACCAGTGTCGCTGTTATGTATAACTTCTGGATAGGGGGATAATTTTCTAAGAGCCTCGGGGAAAAATATCTGCAGATTAATTTCGCTAGAGTACGAAGTGCTGTAGGTCTCTTCAACTTTGTAAGGATGATTATCAGATAAGCTTTTCTTGGCCTTCGCAGAAAAATCTGTTTCTATCTGGCTAGGGTGAGCTTTCTTGCAATGATCCTCTATACAGTCAGGTAAACAAGTACCTCTATTCTTGAACATTTCCTGTAACTCTTCTCTGAATTTCTCGAGGGTGGTCTTACCTGAATACCCATTGCGAACCCACTCATTCAAGAGCCGAGCAAAAGACATGTCAGCTACAGATCCTGTTACATGAAATAAATGAATCATTTTAATTTAGTAGCACCAAATATTTTTTATAAAAAGAGCACTCAAATAATTCAAAGGCAGACCTGCCCAGTTTATGCTGAAAAGAATGGCTTTTGACTCCTCCTCAGTTAAATGTGTTGACAACCAACTTGTCACACATTTTAATAATCCGAGAGGCATCACTTGCAAGCTCGTATATAACAAGCTCTGTTGCATTTCATAATTGCAGTTCTTGCGAATGAGAGGAAAAACCTGTTCAAATTACACATGAGTGGATAGTGATGATGACAGATACAAACTAGTGAATATACACTCAAGTTTAAATGGTCCTGTCAACAGTATTTCAGATTCTAGAGCATGTCATTCTTGGAATCGGGAAGCAGTATTTATCACTTAATAATAAGTCTAAAACGCCAGAAGTATCAAAAACCTATATAAACTGGGTTGCCTAACTAAGGCCAAAAAGACCCATCAGTATTTCGAAGTTATTGGTTTTATGAATACTCCAACTTCTTTACAAGAAATAAATATACCTCGGATTCTTGAAAAGCAAAGTGCATGCTAATTCCCTCTAAGAAAGGAACCAACTGCGAGCACAGATTCTCCACGTGATTGGGTAATGATGATATATTTTGACTGCTAACATTTTGTAAAGCTCGGAAGAGACCTTCAATCTGAAAGTCATCTGGGAATCTTTGATATGTGAAAGATAAGGACCCGTCTGCAAGTTCATTCAAAACCGAGAAGAAGACTTTTTCCAGGGCATCACTGAAGCAAAAAGTATATTATTTTCGTGGCTATGATGAACCCAAATAAAAGAGAAAAGGCACAGAAAGCAAATTACTGGCAACGACTAAAGTTAACATGGTCATGTACCAGAAAATTTAATAATACCTATAGAAAATGAGAACATCTGCGAAGAATTTTAACCGGGCACTTATTGAAGGTAAAGTGCAATAAGTCCTGGATCTTCTTGTTCCGCGAAGCTCCGCTAGAATTTCATTCAAATCTTTGTTGATGGCACCATGCCAAAGACGAAGACCATCAATAGGATGATGCTTTGCAGTATCCTTGGCAAGATCTAACTCTTCTGGACTGCAGAATTTGCCAGATAAGCTCTTGCTGAATGAGTATGCCTTTGGCAACTCCTTCAAGTATAATGGTTCACTAGAACTGAAGAACCAGTTTTCACCTTTGCAGGTGTTGAAGGCTTTGGAAGTTGGTTTTCTTTTCTTAACAAGCCAGGATGTCACGACCTTCACAAAGAAATTCGATTATTTGGTTCCCTAAATATAACAGCGCTGAACTAAACTACCGCAAAAAGAACTACAGGCTTACCTCTTGCAACAGATTTTCTTTAGGAACAACCTCTTTAATACAAAGGGCAACATCGGCCTGCTCATTTGCAGGAAGATAGGATGTCATCCATGGAAACATATCTTCCAATAACATTATAGGTACACTACAAATGAACTGCCATACAAGTGAAGCCTGTTCTTCCAAGGAGAATGATTTAATCAGCAATTCAAAAACCTGCAAGAAATTACATAATCTAGTGAGAACCTACTTCAAACTTTCTCCTTCTTCTTTTAAAAAAATTAATCTAAAATTTCATCCTAAGGACAGTACTTAAAAACACACATCCGAAAAAAAGGCATTCATCCAATATGTACCCCGGAATAATGAGTATTCAGCCAAGGCATGCTCAGCTAAATAGTACGAAATAATTCATAGTAAGAGAAAACCAAGTGTCACATACCTGCTCTTCTTCTTTGAGCATATGGTTGCAAATGAAGGACTGCATTGTGTAGCAATGAGAAATAAGATCTTGAAGTGGTAGTGAAACTTTTCCATCATCCTCCAACAAAGCGGAAAAACTCTGGAAGACTGACTCAAATAGATCATCTATCACTCTATGTTCAAGAGAATATGAGCTTGTAACATTTTTTACACGTACATCCAGAGCTTGAAAAATAACCTACAAAAGCATTTAAAGTTGAATTATACAAATTGTATCTCGAAAAAGATAAATCATAACATCTGACCTTTTTTATGTATATATGAACTGACAATTTTGACTGTCTTCTTCAAATTTAGCTAGTTTACCCCGTAAAAGAAGTATGATGCCTCTCTAGGAGAATAGTAAAAGGTCATGACTTTGTGGGGTGTTTACACCCCACGACCGGAATTTGAAACTAGTCAGCACCCTAATTCCTACAGAACTATAAAAAAGAAGAAGAAAAAATGACAGTCAGGTGGTGCAGATTAACCTATAGTATGTCACTAAGATTGGCTATGGAATATGGAATGCAGCAACAACAGCAACAAAATTAAGAACCCTTTGTTCCAAGGGCTGATTCTGTCCTAATTAAGAAATTCTCATCAATATTGGGGCATTTTGCCAAATAACTTGGAAGCAGCAATATATTACTAAAATTAGCTCAAACTCAACAATCAATCATAAAATAATCGGCATAATCGAACGAAAATGAAGCTACTCACTTCATCCTCAGCAGCTGTATGATACTTATAAGCAACTCTAAGAAATCGAAACCGGCGAAGTAGGTCAATAATCAAGTCACGTCCAGGAAACCCAATGATCTCCAAGAATGATGACACAATTCTATGAAGCTCTTCAAGTTCAGCCCTAAAAGCTTTATGAAAACAAACCAATAGAAGTATTGGAGCATCAGTAACTCGAATACTATTAACCGAACCACTACTTTCCCCAACCACCACCATATCCAACACAGATGTTGCTTCTTCTGATGATGAGGAGGCAGTAAACTCATCCTTTCCAGCACCACCACCACACCACCACCTTCCCTCCACCAACAACCATCCCTCCACTTCTGTTGCATTAACTTCACCTCTTCCACTTCTTTTTAATTCTCTCTATGTTTCTTTGATTCTCAGATCGTTGAAACCTATTCAATAGTTTTTTTAAGTTTTTTTTGTTTGATACCATTGACTTGGACGTTTAACCTAAACGTCTATAATTGTATTTGAATTTATTAATATTAATTTCGCGCCAGTGTCGTTACCCGCGCTGATGTGATCGTACGGCTCAGGACACTTCCATTGCAGGCCAATTGGCTTCTCAGAATCTCAACTATGACGCTATGGTCAAGGGTAAACGATATGGTGTTCATCCGTAAGCAGTATTATTAACCGTTGATGATGGATATCAAACGTGGAATGTCGCTGTCGGTAATACGTGTGAATGATCTGACGGTTGGTTTTTATGAACATGTGTGGTCACATGTGGGGCTTGTTTATTTTGGCCTCTGATTTCGGAGTTGAGCTTGTGTCAGGAGGAGCAGAGCACGAGCTAGATGTGTCCATACACGTGGATTCAAACAATTTTTGTTTGGTCCTTGGCTTCTGAAAACATTCTAATTAATGGAGATGTTCAACTACCCAGTTATTGATTGAATGGGACAATTCAGAGAGGAGCTGCTTTTCCTAATTCGTTTTCATGCTTGTGTCACTGACGTACGCACGTCCAAGAATATGTAAGGTTGCTATAAGGAGTTATCAAGTTTTACACATATGGTTAATCCAACATATTCACGTATAGAAATCCTTTATCCCCATATAGTTGTTTCTGCTTACAATGAAGGCTTTCTCTAGATTGTTACAAAAACCAGATTGATTTAGCCATTTCAGAGTATCAAGGTTGCGGAAGTATATTACCGATAAAAAAGAAAAAGGTTGCGGAAGTATAGCCTGGGGTCTTTAGGGGCAACCCCGAAAAAATTAGGGGCGACACAAAACGACAAAAACTGTCATAATCGGTAGGTTATTTCACAATCGGTAGGTTATTTTCGGGGCATTTTTTTAATCCCAAACTACCCTTTACAATCGGTAGATAACTATACAATCGGTAGTTAATCAACAATCGGGAGTAAATTTAGTTTGTATAACTTCCGAATATAAAGTATCCCCAAAATAAAATCCTCTATCTTTTGAATTTTGACTATCCTATAATCGGTAGTAAATAAAGTTATCTTGACTCCCGATTAAAGTAGACCTTTGGCAAATATCCTACCATAATCGGTAGTCAAAATAGTTTATATAACTACCGAATATAGAGTTTCCCCAAAAATGAGATTTTGCAATCGGTAGCTAAAAAAAACCTAAACTACCGATTATGAAGGGGTATACAAGTATTTTCAACCTATTTTGTCTTTTGTGTCGCCCCTAATTCTTTTGGGGTTGCCCCTAAAGACGCCAGGAAGTATAGTCCGGTATTTTTTTTTTTTTTTTTTTGTAGATGATTGTTTACTGTTTTTTCAATCTAATTTTCATATACAACATCTTTAGAAGTTACTTCATTCTTTCGGTCAAGCTTTAGGCCAAGTAATCAGAACAATTATTTTGTAGAAAATCTGATATCAAAGACTTAATGAAACAAACAAATACTCAAACAATTCTCTCTATTGATGTAAGTATTTTCATGGCTCAACAACCTACTTATAAATAAACAAACTTGACGACTAAGCACACACACTTTCCTAACATAAACCAAATTCTAAAAATAGAACTTTGCTGAACTTTCTTACCCGACACTTTCCTTTATAAACTGCTGGACATTCCTATAAACAAATAAACTTCTATTGTTTGCTTCACATAGTATCTTGGTTTAACCTTCAACATCCTCCCTTAAACCAAGGTACTCTTTACTTATCATCCCAAGTTTTCCACGCAAGTAAATGAAAGTACTGGACTTCAAGCCACTTGCTCTTCACTTTCACAAAACTCCACAGTTATCTCCTTGTTACTGACAAGTTGTCTAATGTAATGATACTTGATATCAATGTGCTTACTTCTCCCATGAAGCACAAGATTCTTTGTCAGTGAAATAGTTTACTTATGTTCATGAAATAATGACTTCAGCAGCATTCTTAACCATACAGCTTGTGTAGCACAATTGCTAGCAGCTATATATTCAGCTTGTGTTGTAGATAGAGCAACAACTTGTTTCTTCTTTGATGACCAAGAGAAAAAACTTGTTCCTAACTGAAATCCATAACCAGAAGTACTCTTTCTTCCTTTTGTATCACCGGCCCAATCATTATCAGTAATACCAACCAACTTTGGATCTTCTGAAACACTATAATAAATCCCAAGCTAGTTGTTCCTTTAACATATTTCAGAGTACGTTTTGCAGCTTATAAATGTGACTGTCAAGGTGATTTCATAAAACTACTAACCAATCCAACTGCATACATAATATCAGGTCTTGTAGCTGTCAGATATCTAAGACATCCAACAAGACACTTATAGTTTGTTGAATTCACAAGTTCTCATAATCCTTCTTTTGTCAACTTCAATCTCTCCTCTATCGGTGTTAGAATTGAATTACAATTATCCATCTTGAAACGCTTTAGTATTCCTTTTGCATATCTCTGCTGATTAATAAAAACTCATTTTTCAGTTTGTTGTACTTCTATACCAAGAAAATATTACATTAACGCAAGATCTATCATCTCAAACTCCTTGACCATATCCTCCCTGAATTCCTTGATCATCTCATAACTATTTCCAGTAAATATAAGATCATCCACATACAAACATATTATAATATGATTGCCAAGAGTATCAGCTTTCAAATATAGAGTATGCTCATGTGGACATCTTGTAAACCCTTTCTTAATGAAACAAGAATCTATTCTTGTATACCAAGCATGTGGTGCTTGTTTCAAACCATACAAAGCTTTATTTAGCTTGTATACTTGATTTTCCTTCCCCTCCATAATGTATCATGTTGGTTGTACAACATAAACTTCCTCTTCCAATGATCCTTTTAAGAATGCTGACTTCACATCTAGAAAGACTAGGGTACCCAAATACACCACAATCTTTAAAATATCCACATATAATTCCTCTTACCGAAAGTGATTGTCTATGGACAAAGTCGAGACAATATAACAAATCAGTATTCACATTTTTTGTGATCGTTTATGGATACGAGATCGAGATAATACAACAATCAAAGTGTTATTACTTGATAATAGGTTCACACTTAACCAAACTCTATAGGATCACTATCAAGTAAAGCGGAGTTAACGTTTGTGTATTTTACTTCTAATTATAATAAACAATTATAATTGCGGAAATAAAAAGTAAAAGACGCAACAAGATTTTGTTAACGAGGAAACCGCAAATGCAGAAAAACCCCGGGACCAAGTCCAGAATTGAATACTTTCATAATTAAGCCGATATAAAAAATCTAAACCAACTTTGTATAGTTGAGACCAAACAACTAACCATAATTCACTTAGTTTCTTCAATATCCTTGCGCTTCCAATCAGTAAAGGAACAACAAATCTGTTTGATAATGTTAGAGCACTACTCGGTCGAACTTGCAAGCGTAGTTATCTCAAGCTTGTTTGTCAAGTTTAGTTGCCAAAACTATAAGTCTTGATTTCCAGTCTACTTATAGCTAAGTCTCGGACTAGGATACAGTGTAGTGTTCAAATATGGACTAGGTCCCGGGGTTTTTCTGCACATGCGGTTTCCTCGTTAACAAAATTTCTGGTGTTTGTGTTATTTCTTTTATGCATTATATTTTGTTATATAATTGAAATATCACAGGTTGTGCGTTGAATCGATCAATTGGTAAATCCAACCTTTGGTTGTTGATTGAAATTGATTGATCCTTGAACATTGGTCTTTGGTACCGTTCAAGTTATCTCTCTTATATTCAATCGGGCTCGCAAATTATTATTTGTTTGATTGCGGATTGAATTGAGAGATTGAGATATAACTCTTTGATATACTTTTCTTAAGATTGAGTCTAACTGTCTAGTTGATTCTCTTGTAAGTATACTGGAGTTAGTCCATACAGATTGCTAAGCGAAATATTAGGTGAGGTTGTTAGACCCCCGTTTTTTCAGATTTAATTGCTTATTCTTTGCTTTTGCTTAACGAAATACGGTAGGATTGTTATATTTCCATTATGATGTATGTATTGTTGTGTTTCAATTGTTTATGGTTAAGTACTTTGTCAATCCGATTTTTGTTTTTGCTTAACAAAAAAGGGATCATTTGTTTTAGTCTCTTTAATTCTTGATAAGAGTAACTAAGTTAATTCTGATCTTAGTTCAAGCTCGTCAAGTTTAGGATTCGATTATTCAAGTCTAGTCGATTCCTTGATGAGAAAGACTAGTTAGCTAACCTAGTTTTTGTCTTGTCTAAAAGAAGGTACAATTTATTGAAACTGATAAGATAAATTGAGTTAATTCAGACCACTTTTGAGTCTTGTCAATAAAGCGATTATACATACATCATTGGTTTGGTTTGTAACTAAGTTATCTTAGTTGATCAATCAGACTAAGGGGGGAGAAACATTTCATCATGCTATGTAGTATCTCATACTACATAAGAAGAATAAAAAATATATTCAGATTGAATATTTACCTAGCTTTCCTTTAGGGGGAGTAAATCTTTTGTTATTCAAATGTCAAGATCGACATTTATTTTTTTGAATATGTCCAGGATATTGTGTTGTTGAAACTCGGAATCATGTGTATGGAGAATGAGTTATTTTTAATTTGTTTATCTCCATATGTATTAGAGTTTTGTCACTAAAATCATAACAAATGGGGAGATTGTTAGAGCATTGCTCGGTTGAACCCACCAAGCGTTGGTACGTCAAGTTTGGTTGTCATACTTGAGTATCAAAACTCAATTTGAGTCGCTTGATTAAATGTATTAGAGTCAACTTTGTTTGGGCTAGAATAGAAAGTCTAGGAATATTGAAACATACAAGTATTACCTTGAAGACCCGAAGATCGTGAATACGTATCGACTACAATGAAGACATCATCCTTCCACTTGAGGTTAGTGATACTGACTTGAATTGTTTCCATTCCTATCGTTAATTTCAAGTCGTTTAAGATTGAAAACATAACATGCGAGGTTATATTAATTCTCTAGTGTCAAGGAAGAATATTTGATTACGAAGTATAACGATTATCTTTTGAACTTTGTAAATGCGATATCGACATAATCTATGTAACTTGTTACTTGATTGTGTATTTTTGATATAAGTGTGATTTCATCCTAGTTAATTATGTTTGATTACATATGTTTATAGGAAGTTGATAGACACACTTTTGTGTCTAAGTTTTCCTCAATTTTTTGTATTGTTAGTGCTAGATTTTGTACCTATTATGGTGTTTTATGTATGTGTAGGTGTCTTCGGAGAAATACACTGTTGTGGAAAAAATGATGTTTTGCACTCCCGAAGAAAATTACTAAAGGCACCCTAGAATGTATTAAAGGCACCCTGAAAATTTACTAAAGGCACCCACTGAACTGCTAAGGGGAACCCCAGTGGTTTTCAACACCCAGCGATGTGGCTAAGGCTTGTCCATCTTCTTCCTCGTGAAGAACAGATTTAGCGGGAAACAATTTTTGAAAAACCGAGATATGCTGTTTTGAAGCTGGAAGATTTATAGGGGGATTAGATCGCTGCAATCAATTGGATTAGTCATGTTACACTTAAACAGGGCTGGTAAGTCCATTAAAATCGATTCACTTGGGATTTATCGTTGGAGAGAAGGAAACAGAGAATTACGTGTATGGAAGATATTCTCCATTAAGCTCGAGAGGATTTGGGGAGATTTTCTCGTTCCAATCAATTCATACCAGCATGTTACACTGAAACAGGGATGGTAAGTTCTTCAGATTCAAGAAAAAAAAAGAGAAGTTACGTGCGTATTGATGCAAAACAGAGGCTGGAGATCACAGGATTTGTTGAGCTGTATTGGGAAGGTTTGCGTGTGTTCTCAACGTTCGTGACTTATTCTTAGACGTGTTTCAGCGTGTTTGGAGTATGCCAGCGGCACTTTAGCGCATGCAGAGAAAGAAAAGGGAAATTATTCCCGTAAATAAGAAATATTAAATGATAATGATTCTCGAGTGATTTGGGGAGTTTCGGAGTTGTTGTGTTGTTTATAAAGAGTGTTCGAGACTCATAGAAGGGGACGGGGAGTTTTGGGGGATCGAACAGAGGCTCAGAATCGAGTTGCAGACAATCACCATTGCTGCAGAGAAGAAGAAGAGGAAGAACACAAAACATCATACATAGACAGTCGCAGAAACCATTGCCTATACTTTCAAATTTCATATCTTTGTAATAATTATTTGTAATTCGCAACAGTCTGTAAGTGTTTCTCTGTAACAGTGGGTATTGTAACAATTATAACTATTACAAGCACACTGCTTTATACCTTTTCTCCTTGCAAACACCTTTTTGAGCAATGAAAAATTCCTTTGAGTGTGTTTTTACCATGCGGAGCTAGAACCCGTCACTGGGGCGACGGTGGAAGTTGTTTTTCACCCATGTGGTAAGTAAATTAATTCTTTTATAACTATTTGCATATAATTTAATTGTTTTATGATTTCTATTAATTATTTGTTATTTTGTCCGATGTCGCATGCTTAGTTTTAATTACTTTTGATGCATCATGCTCACAACTTACAACTAATGTTTTATGAAATCTACTTTGGCAAAGAATAGAGTTAATATTTCTTTTATTTTGATCTATAATTGCCTAGGATTAATTTCTGAACTACTTGAATTTGAAAAACATTGAAATCCTGAGTCCCAGTAAATTCTTCATCATGTGATATATTTTGTATATATTTTATTTATTTCTAGTATTTTCGTTTATTAAATATGAAATCAATCTCATCAAGTCCGAGTGAACGACAACCTTACTCACCATTATCTAGATTCGAACAATTTTTGGCGCCGACGCGGCCTTGTTTATAGATTTGTTTTTTAGGTTTTATTTTTATTTTTATAATTTTTGTAGGAAAAATAGAGAAAGTGCTGAAAAGAAAAGCGAAGCCAAAGAAGGAAAGAAAAGACGAATCCAAAAGGAGTGAAGAAGAAGATTTTGTATATATATATATATATATATATATATATATATAGAAACTGTAAACAGGTTTTATTTTTTGTAATTTTTTTATTTTTGGACACTTTTTGAACTTTATTTTTTGGGACTTTTGGATAATTTTTTTTTAAACCCTAAGGAAGGGTTAATTCAAATAAAACTGCTGCAGGGAAGGACGATAGTTACGATATTGTCTCGGCCCCTCGGGTTCGTACATTAACATTGGAGTTGGTGGCCTGAGTCGACTTCAACAATTCATCTCCCCTCTGGTACGGGAGGTAAGACTCTGTCCACCCACGAATCCCATGTCAGTGGGTTTTATTTTGTGTTGAGAATGTCAAACTGGTATTACAATAGCCAATACAACGAATATCCAACTGAACACAATGGACATTACTACTTTGACCATAGTGTGAATAGTGGTTGGGAACATCAACCTTTTGAAGGTTATGGCTCATGCCATGATGAGCCCAATTACTATACGCACACCCACAGGTCATACGAGCAAAACGATCCTCCTATTTCTCTAGAAGAGTCTCTCAAAAGTTTCAATGAGTCAAAACACAGAAGTTTCACTTATTTATGAAAGAGACTTATAATATTCCGCTTCCAGAAGAATCCGTAGAGGAGTCAAGTAAGATGTCTCTAGAAGAGTCCCTCAAGCGATTTACTGAGAGTACAAATAGGACTGTGGAAAAATTTGCTCAAGATAATCTTAATTTCCAATATTGTGTTCCCAATACCACCCTTGAAAATAATGATAGTTTTTATTCATATAATCAAAATGATGAGGATAGAATTGGAGATACTACTTTAGATGAGGTTAAACTATTTTCATATTATTATGATTATGATGAGGATAGTGTTAATGAAGAATCATACATATGTAGGCATATTGATCAGGAAATTGTAACTCCCGTTGAGCTTCATAATTATAGTGATATTTCTGGTTCAATTCCCCATAATTTTAATGATTATTCACCTATTCAAAAGGATAAGGGTTTGGATAGAGATATTACTGTTTTAGACGATGTAGTTCATGATCCTTTAGCCTGCAATGTGTTAGATAATCCATTATTTGATGTGCCTATAAGTGAATCGGACGAAGTAATTACGATTACACCTTGGTTAATGAGCCTTTACTAAAACCTTTCTCTGATAATCCTTTATATGATTGTGATGATGGTTTAGAGGAAAGAGTTTACTCTGAGAATACGGTTTTAAAGTCCAGCGATTTAGAAACACTAGTCTTAGAAGAGGATGAACTCGTAGAGATAAGTGAGGATGTTAATTGTAACTTGGAAGAACCAATTGACCATTTTCAAGAATCTGAAGATCTAGAAATGAGGGTAATTGTGACTAGTCTATCTAGAGACACTGAAAACTATAAGTTTGGGGGTGATTATCACTTTCCTAGTGCCTTGCCTTTAAAAAAAGTCACCTCACTTAGGACTGGACATCTGTTCCTCAACCATTTTACAAGATTATCTTCATACACTTTTTCCTGAACCTAGTTGTGTCCATAAATAAGTTCAGTTGTTAGAAACCCATCTTATGGTTGATGTGGTTAACCCAGGTGATAGATGCATTTATGTGTGTATTTTCATCTCAATTATGTGTATTGTTAGTGCTCGATTTCGTAGTTATTTGATTATTTTATGTTTTTTGTAGGTGTTTTTGAAGAAATAAGCCTATGGGGAGAAATTGGCTCGAAAAGTGGCATTTGGACCGCCGGGAGGAATTACTAAATGCACCTCGAAGAAGTGTTATTGGCCCCCTGAGAAAGTTATAAAGGCACCCAAGTTTTGGATATTTCCACCCCAAAAAAAACTATTTCCGCCCCAATTGCTAAAGGGAGACCAGTCACAGATAAGGGGAGGTCATCCCCTTCATTTTGAATTTCTGATTTTGGCGGGAAGGTATGTTCTTCACTGGCAGATTTATGGTTCGCAAATTGGACGATCTGGAAAGAGATTCAATCGAATATTTTGAATGGGCTGGACTTGTTTCGACTAAACAGGGTCTGTATGGTTGATTGCGGCGACTAAAATTGGCCAGGTCCTCTGTTCGCAAATTAGCGGTTTCCTCGTTAACAAAATTCTGGTGTCTGTGTTATTTCTATTCCGCATTATATTTTGTTATATAATTGAAACATCACAGGTTGTGCGTTTGAATCAATCAATTGGAAATCTGACCTTTGGTTGTTGATTAAAATTGATCGATCCTTGAACATTGGTCTTTGGTACCGTTCAAGTGATTTCTCTTGTATTCAATTAGACTCGCAGATTTCTATTTGCTTGAGAAAGAATTGAATCTAGAAAGAGAGATATAACTATTTGATATACTTTTTATAGATTGAGTCCTTTTGATTCTCTTAAAAGTATATTGGATTTTTTCCATACAGATTGCTAAGCGAAATATTGGGTGTGGTTGTGGTACCCCCGCTTTTTCAATTGGTATCAGAGCAGGCAAACACGTTCAAGACCTTACAAGTCTGTGTTTATAGCGATCTGACTCTATGGACAGATGATAGGTGTCTAAAACACCTAAATTTATATATAGTATTTATACCTTCTTTGCTACTTTTCTTGTAAATTATGTATCTTATATTTACTTTGGAGTATTTAGGTACTTTGGAGTCATTTGGATCAAGAGAAAGAGAAAACGTTCATTTGGAGCATAAAAGGCATAAAGGTCAATTTACATGCTAGCTATTCTGGTTTGACTCATTCTTAGCTGATGTGTTTCTTATCAATAGACTTCCAACCAAAGTTTTAAATTATAAATCTTCTTATGAAGCTTTATATCACACCATACCAGATTACTCTATGCTCAGAGTGTATGGTTGTCTTTGTTATCCTAACTTGGTTCCTTATAGAAAAGACAAACTCAGTCCTAAGTCTTCAGCTTGTGTTTTCTTGGGTTATAGTATTCATCATAAGGGTTATAGATGCATGGATTTGAAGAGTCACAGGATTTATGTCACTACTAATGTAGTGTTTGATGAACATAAATTTCCTTTTGCTACCTCTACAATGGACCAACCTAGTGCTACTCCAATTTCAGTTGAGCATCCTTCTGCACAATCTGTGGACATTTTACCATCATCAACTTCAGATGACTCAAGTCCTAATTCTACTACTTCAGCAGATACATCTACTATTTCTTTGCAAGATATTCCTTCATCAACTGAGGCCACTTCATTTGATACTTCTAATGTCTCCAGAATGCACACAAGATCAAAATCAGGTATTCATCTACCTAAACAACTTTCTAAAGACTTTGTTGGCAAATAGTGCTCTTAAACACCCAGTTCCCTTTGCTCTTCTTAGCAAAGTAAAACAAATATCTGATCCCAAAACTTTCAAAGAGGCCATAAAGAAACCAGTTTGGATTAAGGCAATGCATAATGAATATGAAGCCCCTCATAATAATAATACCTTTATTCATGTTCCTTATAATCCTTCAATAAATGTTCTTGGCTGTAAGTGGGTGTACAAAACTAAACTCAATGCAGATGGCACCATTGAAAGACATAAAGCTAGACTAGTTGCAAAAAGATACCATCAAGTTGATGGCATTGATTTTGAAGAAACCTTTAGCCCTGTTGTCAAAGCCACTACTATTAGATGTGTTCTTAGTCTTGCTCTATCTCAGAATTGGTCTCTTAGACAGTTGGATGTAAGCAATGCTTTCCTACATAGACATTTATCTGAAACTGTCTATATGGAACAACCCCCTGGGTTTGTGGATCCTAAACACCCAAACCATGTATGTTTACTTCAAAAATCCCTATATGGTTTGAAACAAGCACCAAGGGCTTGGTATGAAAGGTTCAACAAATATCTTCTAGCTTATGGTTTCTTGAATTCTGTTTGTGATACTTCCATGTTTATTTATCAAAAAGGAGATGCAAGAATGATATTGTCGGGTCTATGTAGATGATATTATCCTAGTAGGCTCTTCTCGATGCTCTTATGAATTCATTCATTACTTCTCTCAAAACTGAGTTTGCTATGAAAGATGGGGTCCTTTGCACTATTTTTTAGGCATTGAAGCTACATATGACTCTACAGCTAAGAAGTTATTACTGACACAATACAAGTATTCCTTAGAACTTTTGAAAAAGCATGATATGATGGGTTGTAAACCTTGCAAGACACCAGTTGCTCAAGGACAAAGAGCTTCAGTGTGTGATGGCACTCTCTTATCTGATGTTGCTTCTTATAGAAGTTTAGTGGGTGGTCTTCAGTACTTGACTCTCACCAGACCAGATATCAGTTATGCAGTTAATTATGTGAGTCAATTTCTGCATTGTCCAACTGATGTTCATCTTCAACTTGCCAAGAGGATATTGAGGTATATCAAGGGATCACTTGGTCAAGGGCTTACTCTTAGTGCAGGCAATTGTTCTGAGTTACAAGCTTTTAGTGATAGTGATTGGGCAGGCTGCCCTGATACTAGGAAATCTACATCAGGTTACTGCGTTTTTTTTGGAGGTAATCTTGTATCCTGGTCTTCAAAGAAGCAGCAAACTATTTCTCGTTCTTCTACAGAAGCAGAATATCGTGGCTTAGCTAATGCTGCTGCAGAGATCCTATGGCTGTCATATTTGTTTGAAGAATTGTCAGTTCATCTCTCCTTGCCCTGCAAGTTATTCTGTGATAATCAAGGTGCTGGCAGTCTCACTGCTAATCTCATTTTTCATGCGCGCACCAAACATATTGAGGTAGACTATCACATGATTCGAGATCTTGTTCGATTTGGTTTTCTCAGAGTCTCCTACATTCATACTTCTCATCAGGTGGCTGACATGTTCACTAAGGGACTCTCCAAATCTCAGTTCAGTTTACTTAAGTCCAAACTTATGCCTGTTGTAAAGACATCAGTTTGAGGGGGGCTGTTAGACCATCTAATGGTCCTCATTTTATCTTATCTTATTCTTGACAGACTGTCTTAGTTGTACGGATATCTCATTTAATGTTCTGGTATTTGTAAACACATGAGTCATGTGTATGTCTTTGTCAGGTCTATAAAAGGGCCTTGTCTTGTAACTTTCAGTCTTAACTTTTACCTTCAATACAATCACTACTCTTACAGTGGTGAATGAGATAAGTGCAGTAATTGTTGCTGGTAAAGGTAGTACTGTGATAGAAAGGGTTCAGCTGGATTGTTTAGCTGAGAATGAATTAAGAGCAAGTGTTGGTTGAAAGTATGCGAGACGGTAGCCGAGAACGAAATAGAAATGTTGGTTGTTGTTACAGGAAAATTGGTTCAAGCTGAAACTGGTGGTGTTTGAGTCTACAATGAAGCAGCTGATAGTTGAACTGAAGTTGGTGTTGCTGCCAGTGGTGCTGGTAAATTGTGTTGCGTAATGAGCAAATCTGGAACTGCAGGAATGAAGTGACAAGTGATGTTGTTTGAGTTGGAGATGGAAATGGTTAGCTGATGTGATACAGCTGCAATGGTTGGAGGTTAGATGTATGTTAGGTATTGTGAATGACTACAGGGAAGGACTCAAAGAAAGGCTGAAATATGGCCGGGAACATGCCAGAAATGGGGAAACTCTGCCGGATGTTATCAGCAGCGAGTTAACTCAGTGATCCAATCCGACTCGCTTGGCCTGGTTTGAATCAGATGGACATGGTTCTGTTTTATATGGGCTTGTTTGATGGGCTGTCAGAGACGCACTTTGGGCAGTGGACTAACTAGTTCCAGGGACAGAAGGAGAAGGAAAAGTATAAAAGACTTATATCTCTCTACAAGAAAAAATATCTCTTCTTCTACTTTTTTTCTAGGGTTTTAGACATGGAAACTCTTATTTTTCTTCTTGTTATGAACCCCATTAACATGAGTAGTTAATTTTATCATTGGTTATGAATTAATTTGATTTCACAAAACATGTTTCTTATTCAATAAATTAGTTTTGTCTCCATGCTTTATCGTTTATGATTCACCATTAATATTGTCATATGAGTTGAAAGGTTGTTTAGTAGAGTCGCGAATTGATTGAGTTTACTTTCATCTCTATTGCTAGATTAGAGTTTATTATACGCAAAAGTGATAAATTTCTGATTGCAAGTAGCATAATAGTGGGTAGTGCTTGTAGTGATATATCCTACTAGTCACAAGTGAGTCATAACCTTTGTTAAATCGGATTAGTGCTTTTACACGTTCGATTTCTTTGATTGGCCTGATTTCATAGAACTTAACGCATCTAGGGAATTAAAATTGATTAGTGCTTTTACATGTTAGGTTGTTCTCTAAGATAGAATTCATATTCGCATCTTTTAATGTGTTTGTTGATGACAAGAGGAGATTTGCGGGATATACTTGCGATCAAGGTATTCTAGGGCCTTTGATAAAAGTTGAGATTAAAATATCAATTTTAGTTATTGTGTTGAAAACATGTTTGTGATTGAAGATGAAATCCTTAACCAATATCTTCACATATTTACGTGCTTGCTTTGCTTTATTTGCTTTTAGTTTAATTTCCTTTACATAAAATCAGAAAAATCCCCCCTTTGTTTATATAAGAAATCGAAACAAACGACAATCTAGACCTCTCTATGGGAACGATCTTTTCTTTCCCTTGCTTCATTATATATTTTGAGTAGTAAGAAAGTGTAATTATTTTTGACGCCTACAACAACGATCAAATTTTGGCGCCGCTGCCGGGGTGGCAGCGGTTGTCACTTGTTTTTGGTTTCTTATTTTTTTTAGTTTTGTTCTTATTTTTGTTTTTCTTATTTTCTGGTTTTTAACCTTGGTTTGAGAACTCTTGTTTCAGGTACCTATTATGGAAGGAGCATATTGGAACAATGGATACGGTTTTCAACCTCCTCAACACTATGACGATTGCCCACCACCTATGGGATACGATCGAAACCAATTTATTGGCTATGATTAATATCCAAGAGCTTATGGTGATTTTCATACATACCAACAACAACCTTGTAGTGGGTATGTAAGTTAAGCACCTAGGTGGGACAATTCTACTTCCAATTTGTTTTATCCGAGATGTATGAGTGCTATAATTGGACTAGACCAACTTGACAATGATAAAGGGAACGTCACACAAACCAATTTCTGCAACACTTTTTCTTACCCGACTTCGGATCGTAGTTATGATCATTTACCCATTCAATGGGAAGAGTCATGGGAAAGAGAACCTATTGTAGCCAATGATGTAAGCGTGTGAACGTTAGAAAACTTGCACATAAATTATACAAGTTGGAAGATGATGGAGTCTCGGAAGAGCTTTTTTATGAAATTAGCAGGACCATTCATATGGAGCTTAAACGACGTCGTGATAAAGGTTGGGAAACCGACGACGATTATGATTTCGATGAGTCTGAAAATGAAGATGATTATGTTGAAAAGGACCAACCTTTAGAGATATTTGATGACACTAGTGTAGTGGACTCAACTCTTGATCTTTATAATGATCAAGCACCTATTCAAATGATACATGAGTATGATGAAACTAGTGTTTTACATAATTTCGTTGCAACAAGGTTTGAATCTAATGAAGACGAAGAGGAATATGTTGACACTTGTGTAGATTACTCAAGCATTGATCTTTATAATGATCAAGAGCCTATTAAAAGGGTGGAGCTTGAGGATGATGCATTTGTGAGTCTTTTAAAAAAGTTCCTTATAGTGAAATTTGGAGCCGCAAGAGAGTATGTGCCTTACAACAAAGAGGAGTGTGTTGAGAATGAAACCGATATGACCAATATTGTGGAAGACCCAAGAAGGATTGTAATGAAGATATTGATGTCGAAACTATAGTTGAGGCAGAAACGGACGAAGAATGTTTGCAAGGTTTTATAGAGGACCATTATATACAAGACGTAAGTAATACACTTGAATTTTCTAAGGATGAAGAGAATACCATAACACAAGAGTTGCGAGGTTTGTCTTTGCCTATTAATCCTTCTCTTTTACCTCATATTGGCTTGAATATATGTGCTTCGAGAATATTGTTAAATGACTTTATTTTTCTCGATATCCACCATTAGAAACATTTGATTCTCATACTATGCAAGTTTGCAAAGAAGAAACCATAGAAGTTCCTGAATTTTATGTTCTTTATACACTTCCAAGTGTGGACAAGAATAAGTGTGGGGGAAACTTCTATTGGGCTTTAGCTTCACTTTTTCTTTATTATACTAATGTTTGTGTGAAGTTACTATTTGCAAAACAGGTTACATGGAAGGATCCCCAACTTTTCAGATTATTGGTGTATGGGGATTTCGTCTTGCAAGTCGGGCTGACGACTTTAAACCAAGCACTAAATGGGAGGCAACCCATCGGATGAGTATTTCTTGTCTTATTTTTTTTTTCATGTCTTGTTTTTAGTTTTTTCTTGTCTTGCATTTACTTTTTCTGATTTCTTGTCATATCATCATATAGGATTTCCCACCTTGACTTACTTTGGATGACTCAATTTACATTGAGGGCAATGTAAAGTTTAAGTGTGGGGGAGTGGTTAAGCATTTGCATTGTAAAATTTTCAACTTTTTAAATTTTTTTGTAAAATAGTGAATAAAAACTCCAACTTGTGGTTAGTTTAGAGTCACATAGTATACATGTCGCTAAGATTACATCGAGATTCTCATAAGAGTGACTGAACTTAGAGATGACAGAGAACATGATCGGGTTTCTTAATTGTATGAGAGTTAAAGTTGGATTTAACCATGCCAGTGGAAAATAAGGTGCAGACTGAATTCGGTATTAGAGTAGTGGTCCCCTATAGTGAAGACTACCCATGTTACATCATGAGAGGCACCGACCTTCACTTCTTTGTACCTGTCTAAATTTGTGCTTTTAGAGTGTGTGTCACCGTACGTAAACTCCGGGTAGAATGGTGAGCTACCCAACCTCCCACCAATAGAAGCACTATTTTGATCTCTTGAGTGCTATTTTATCAATCATGATGGTGACATCGAATTGCTAACTTACATACTACTTGTAATCTTGTTCGCAGTTAGCACCATCCACTTTATCACTCTCTACACCAACAGGTCCATAGAAACACCATCATCATCAACAAGAGGAGCATCACAAATTTGAAGGAATGTTGAAGACGTTCAAGGTTTACAAGCAACGGTACAGAAATGGGAAGATTTCAGATTCAAGTAAAGCAACAAGATAAGGAGCGGAATTTTTACAAGTTGAAGACTTTATGTACAAGAGCGAAGATTATCAAGATGGGAGTTCGAGATGTTTATGATATCAAGACATACAAGTTGTGAAGAATCAAGCGGTAAAGTACTTACACCATGGCCTTTGTACTTACATTTTTATTTTATTTTATCTTATTTGTATTTTATTTTCTCTTGTCTCAAAAAAAAATTGAAGAAAAAAAAAGACAAGAGAAAATTTCTTTAGGTTCATTACTAGTTTTATTGTTTTGTTTCGTTTGGTTTTCATTTTGTATTTGTTTTATTTTTCTTGTCTCATAAAAAAAAAAAAAAAAAAAAAAAAAAAAGGAAGAAAAAAGAAAAAAAAGAGACAAGAAAAATTCATTGTATCATATTTTGGGTTTGTATAGTTCGTTTTTAGTTTGTATTCTTTCAATAAAGCCAATGGAAGAAGGAATATCTACAATGAAGTTTCAAGCAATAAGGATTTAGAGGAAAAGAGTTACATTGTCAAGATTCTACGAAGTTCAAGAGTTATCATCAAGAGTTGAAGACCGAAGACGTTTCTATGGATGATGTGAGAGTGGTGTTAGCTGCACGTCGAACGGATAACGAGGTAAGTAAGCATATTCCCACATTCGTTAAGTGGTTGGTTTCTTTTCTTAGAGATCGTCAGAAAAATGGGTTTTCAAAATGAATAAAAGATGTGGGTTTTCAAAACTATTCGGAAGGTTTTTGCCTTCCTACCATTCAAGGTGTCACAGGATTCTCTCTTCACTCCTACCTGGACACATGTGTGACCCATAAAAAGCTGTTTATTATTGGGAGCAATTTCATAAAACCCTTTCTTGTGAGGCAGAGTCGAGACTTTTGATCACTCCGAACCCGAATTTCTTTCGATAAGGGATGGTTATTTCTCTCTCAACTTTTAAGGATGAGATTGTGTTCATATATGTGTCTAACTTCTTAAGACTAGTGTGCAGAATCTCTATGTCTTCTTATGAACTAGTAAGTTGGAAAAGTAGGTTTTGTGGGTATACCTCTTGTAAGCCCTCATGAGACTATAACTCGTCCACTAGCGAGCTAAGTGTGACCGTAGCCTCGACGACACGGAGTTGTATGTACGTTTTAGAATTTATTTTGTTTAATTTGCTCGAGGACTAGCAAAGTCTAAGTGTGGGGAATTTGATAGGTGTCGTTGGATCCCACACTACACCCCTCACTATATCTTGATAATAATTTCTAGATCTAAACTTATTTGATATGAAAATGAAGATAAAAATGCTAAAATTATAAAATGGACACAAGGATTTTTACGTGGTTTCGATCAATATGATCTACATCCACGATTCTTCATTATGATTTTTGAGGTTACATAAGAATTAGATTTTCAATCTCCATTAATGGATATCTTGTAGAGCTCTAGATCTAATTTTAGGGGAAGAAGATGATAAAGAAAATAAAGTTTCTCCCTCAAAAATATCTCTCTCTTCCTAAAAAGTCCTCCCCTTCTCTCTCCTCGCTACTATCATTACGGAGAACTAGTAAGTTGGAAAAGTAGGTTTTGTGGGTATACCTCTTGTAAGCCCTCATGAGACTATAACTTTCATTCATTTCTTCATTTACGCTACTTCTTTCATTCATTCTCATAATATCATATCATTTGCGATTTGCTTTGTTGTTGTCTCTTAAGAAGTATGATTTGCGTCCACTAGGGACACCTAGGGGTTCAAAGGCTTGTTATACATGCTAAGTGTGACCGTAGCCTCGACGACACGGAGTTGTATGTACGTTTTAGAATTTATTTTGTTTAATTTGCTCGAGGACTAGCAAAGTCTAAGTGTGGGGGAATTTGATAGGTGTCTAAAACACCTAATTTTATATATAGTATTTATACCTTCTTTGCTACTTTTCTTGTAAATTATGTATCTTATATTTACTTTGGAGTATTTAGGTACTTTGAAGTCATTTGGATCAAGAGAAGGAGAAAACGTTCATTTGGAGCATAAAAGGCATAAAGGTCAATTTACATGCTAGCTATACTTGGAGCGGGCTAAAGTGCGCGGCAAGGAGGTGAAGAATGAACTGTCAGTTCCTCAAAACTGGCAGTTGAGTTGAGCAAGGAATTAGGCTATCAGTTCTCTAAAACCGACAAGCCATGTTTGAACTGATTGGCCCCCATCTATGCAGCGGGTGCCCCTAGATATTCCTAGTTCACTAACACTGGAATTGGATCGATAGTTTTCTTTTATTCATTACACTCACCTGAAATTCAGAGCGGAAAGAAAGGGAGATGGTTGCACATTAAAGTGGTCTGAGAATCAGTAAGAAATGATCAGAAAATGGAGATTTCAGACAAGGAAGGAGATGTTAAGAGGATTTGAGTGATGATGGAGGAGATGTAGCTGGTGCTCATCGAAGCCTAAGATCGATTCGAGAGTTTGCTGTTGAAATGAGAGTTAGGGTTCCAGAGAAGAATCAGATGATTTAGGGTTCTGAGCTTTGAGAAGATACAGGGAAGAACACAACTTTCTTCCGTTGAAATTAGTGATTGGAGGTTTGGGTTAACTGTTGTTGATATGGGGGGATGAACTGAGAGAGAAGAAAATGGAAGAGATTGAATGGGTTTTGATGAGTTCCAAGGCTAGGACAATCAAGGATTTGGTGCTGTTTTGACGGGGTTCTGAATCAATCTGTGACATCTAATCTGGTGGTTTGAGTTTGATTTCAGGGTTGAGAAGAAATTGAAACTAGGGTTTCTGGATCTTTGTTAAAGGATTAAAGGGAATGATTCATAATGAGATAGATGCAATAGATGGTGGAATTGAGATGGGTTTTGACTGAAATGTTGAAGAACAGAGAGAGATGCAATTGCATCTGCTTCAATTGGAGGTTTTTGTGGTGGATTTGGTTGAGCTCTGTGTTGCTGATGCTGAGTTGGTTTTGCAGGCATGCTACAGCTGTATCACAGGTGGCGTTTCTGTTGTTCTGCTGGTGCAAGTGCAGTGACGGAAGTTTGTTTCAGATGGCTAGGCCATAGGAGTCTGTTGCTGCTGTTATACAATGAGAGATGAAGGCGTTGTTGGTGATTTGAAGATTGGAGGCGATGGCAAAGAGATGGCGAACTTGCCAGTGAATTTGCAGCTACAGATGGGATGTTGGCTTGAGTCTGGGAAGTGGTGAACTTGGGGGTTTGTTGTGATTTCAGTATGAACAATGGCTTGTGGTTGTTAGACCATCTAATGGTCCTCATTTTATCTTATCTTATTCTTGACAGACTGTCTTAGTTGTACGGATATCTCATTTAATGTTCTGGTATTTGTAAACACATGAGTCATGTGTATGTCTTTGTCATGTCTATAAAAGGGCCTTGTCTTGTAACTTTCAATATTAACTTTTACCTTCAATACAATCACTACTCTTACATGGTATCAGACACCATAAGAGAATTCTGACTTCTCTATGATCCTACCTGTTTCTCACCATTAAACCTGCAACTTTTTTCTTCATGACGAGATCCACACAAACTACTCAACCTTCTTCCGCTATATCACAACAACAACATTCTCATCGTCAAGTATCAAATCTTGATATGTTTCCACCACTTACATCTTCAAACAGATCACATCCACCACCTCCACCACTACAACCTTTTCATCTCAACCACCGCCACCACTACAACCTTCTTCATCTCAACCACCGCCACCACTACAACCTTATTCATCTTATTTATCTTCTCCACTGGTTAATTCTCATGTTTCACCAACAAATTCTCAAAGATCTCCTCCTTTTTCTTCAACATACACCGATTCAATTTCCATCTTATACTTCTGCTTTTCAAAAAATTTCTCAACAATACAGATCTCTCTATCAACCGCCATCACAACCAACACCACAGTTTACTTCATTTCCCCAACCTCAACCTCCACAACCACAAATTCAACAATAACAACCACAATTTCAACAACAAATATATCATCCTTTTATGTTTCCAAGCAAATTTAGTATTCCTTTTCCTAATATTGAAAATTTTATTTCAGAAAAGTTAAACAATTCCAATTATCTTGTTTGGAAAGATCAAATGTATTCTATTTTGATTTGTACGAATCTCTATGGCTTTGTTGATGGTTCTATTACTACAGAACAACCTTTCGTCATGATGAACAACACTCAGGTTCCAAACCCTAACTATCTTGAGTGGTTACAATTTGATAATTTGTTGGATCTTGTATCAATGCTTTTGTTGATAAATCTTTATCATCGGAACTTCTTGGAAAAATAACAGCTAGAGATAAGTGGTTACTGATGTGATTTTCAATTGAGTTGTAGTAAATAGTTCGTTCAAGACTTGTGAAAGCAGATTTTTTAGACTTAATTTTTAAAGCAAAAATATAACAAACTCAAAATACAAAATGTTGTGAAAATTATGGAGAGGCTGGAGCTAGGATTTCACCATTCATCAATACTTATGTGGTTTTAAATTAATTTATATCATGCAATTTAAACAATTGATTTGATTCTAAAGTATTACCAAAATCATATTTCCAAAATATCAAATGTTAGTCGCAAGCATAACGCATCAAGAGTCTAAAACTAAGCATGCATCATCAAGAGAAAACACATTTGATTAATAAAAATCATTTAATTCATTTTTTTTATCAATGCAATTAATCATATAAAAATATTGCATAAATTAATAAAGTAAATATTACCACATAATTCTTGAAAGAATGGCTTCCTCCGTCGCCCCAGAGGATGGGTTTAGCTCATCATGTTGGAAACACGCTAAAAAGTTGGTTTCATTGCTCAAAGTGTTTACAAATGATGAAAAATGGGAGAAAATAATTAAAACCGGGTGTTTGCAATGTATATAATTGTTGCAAAACACTGTTACAGAGAACGATAATGATGAACTGTTGTTGTAGCTCTGCGACCCACGCTTGGCAGTCGTTTCTACTGTAGCATGAACGACTGTCTCCTGTGCGTCTTATGCTCTTCGTGTTCTTCAGCAGCAACAAAACACTCGTCTCTGCAACTCGATCAATCCTCACTCTGTTATGCTACAAACTCTCCCAAACTCTCTGTCCCCTTCTCTGAGTCCCCAGCACACTATTTATAACCCCAGCAGCATCGAAATCTCATGTAATAATGGCGAATAATTCTCCCATCAATCGGCAGTAATGAATATCTTCTCGGGAATATTTTCTTCTCTTTTTTTCTTCTTCTTACGCTGTCAACGAGTGCTGAATATTCCTTATTTAAATCCTTCACGCTTCTGAAGCGACCAATCTCTATCCAAACACAAGTAGCACACATAGAATCACGCTGTAATCCCATGATTTTCTCATCCGCACGCGTACTCCCTGTTGTGTGGAAAATCCACGTATTCAACCCACGTTTTTCGAGTCTGAAGGATTTACCAGTCCTGTGTGAGTGTAACAGGCTGGAATGAGTTAATTGGAGTGATTGAATCTCGTCACAGCTCCTCCAAATTCGAAACAACAAACTCCGCAGTTTTCAAATATTTTTTTCCCGCCATTTTTGTTCTTCACGGGAAAGAAGAAGGTGTGCCCCTATCCAACATCCTGGGTGCCGAATAACCAGTGGGTGCTAAGAATGAATTTGGGCTATACATAGACCTGGGTGCCCCTTAGCAAAAGTGGGGATCCGTATAGCAATTATCCTCTGAGGGTGCTCCAAGCAACTTTTCGAGCCGAATTTTCCAACAATATTTATTTCCTAAAAATACATAAAAACACAATATTAGTGCAAAAATCGAGTTCCAACAATAGAGACACTGAGGACAATTTAGACACAAAAATGTGTCTATCAGTTACATCTTGCGAAACACTTTACTGAGTAATTCTTTGCGAGGAAATCAATGCTTAGATCTCAGTTACACTCTATCAAGAAAGGATCATCTACTGTTAGTGAGTTTCTACATTAACTGAAGAATATTTCGGATGCACTAGCTGAGATCGGAGAACCTGTCTTAGATTCAGATCTGGTCATGTATGCTCTTAAAGGACTAGGGAGAGAGTATATTCACTTTGTTGTAAGTGTTCAAAACAGAGAACCTCCTCTTCCTTTCTATGAATTACGTTCTCGTTTAATTAGTCATGAGCAATTCTTAAAGGAGCAAGAAACTGAGTCATTTTCTTCTCTCGTCACTGATCCAACAAACTCAGCTTTCTTTGTAAAAAGGCAGAATTCATCTTCACAGTCATCTTTTCGTAAACCTAGTATACCTCCTGGCTTTCCTCCATTTAACAGCTCAGTTCCATCTCAATTTCATCCTTCATCATCTTCACCTAGTTTCAAGAAGACTGAATTTAATCCAACTCAGAAACAAGTCATTGACTCAGAAGTTCCTTGTCAGATTTGTTATAAATATGGTCATTTGGGTAATAGATGTAGATTTAGATATATGCCATCAAAGAATAGTGGTCCACCATCACACAAAGCTTTTCTTGGTCTTGATCTCAATACTGGAAGCAACATGGATTCTACTCCTTGGTTTCAGAATGAATTTGACTATAATGCTCCATCTTCTTCTTCTCCTGGCTTTGAATTTGGAGGTTATTGGGACATACTTCTTCTGGACCTGTTTGGATACCAGATTCTGGTGCTTCTAGTCATATGACTAACACACCAACATTGTTGACTCAGACTACTTCTTATTATGGTTCTGATCAAGTAATGGTGGGTGATGGTAAGCTTCTACCTATCTCTTTAACAGGGTCTTCTACTCTTTCTACTTCAAATGCTAACTTTCAACTAAATAAAGTGATTTATGTTCCTCACATTCAGCATAATCTACTATCTGTTGCTAAGTTTACACTGGATAATCATTGTGCATTCATCTTTTATCCATGGGGCTATGAAATAAAGTCATTGAAGAACCATCATACTCTGGCTAGTGGGAAAGTACATGATGGTCTATACCCAATCAGAACTAGTTCACCAGCTCCACATGTGGCTTTCTCCTCCATTGTGGCTCCTTCAAATCTCTGGCACTCAAGATTAGGCCATCCTGCTTCAAAAATACTTTAAAAACTAGAAGCTGCTGCTGCTATCAAAATGTCTACCAAGTCTGTTACTTTTGTTTGTGAATCTTGTCAATTGGGTAAAAATAAATGTCTTCCTTTTAAGTCTACTGGTTCTGTGTCTAATGCTCCTCTTGTACTAGTACATTGTGATATATGGGGACCTGCTCCAGTGAAATCACATTTGGGTTTTAAGTACTATATTCTCTTTGTAGATTATTGCACCAAGTTTAGTTGGATTTACCCTATGAAGCATAAAACAGATAGTACTCAGTGTTTCAAAGTGTTTAAATCTCTTGTTGAGAATCTTTTTAATGTGAAAATTAAGCATTTTCAATGTGATGGAGCACTTGAACTCACTAAGGGTCCATTCAGGGAATTTCTTGACTGCAGTGGAATTGACTTAAGAATTTCTTGTCCTTATCTTCATCAACAAAATGGCTCTGCAGAAAGAAAATACATACATGTCATAAAGCTTGGTAATACCTTGTCTTTCAATGCCTCTATGTCAAAACAATTCTGGTTTCACTCATTCTTAGCTGTTGTGTTTCTTATCAATAGACTTCCAACTAAAGTTTTAGATTATAAATCTCCTTATGAAGCTTTATATCATACCATACCAGATTACTCTATGCTCGGAGTGTATGGTTGTCTTTGTTATCCTAACTTGGTTCCTTATAGAAAAGACAAACTTAGTCCTAAGTCTTCAGATTGTGTTTTCTTAGGTTATAGTATTCATCATAAGGGTTATAGATGCATGGATTTGAAGACTCACAGGATTTATGTCACTACTAATGTAGTGTTTGATGAACATAAATTTCCTTTTGCTGCCTCTACAATGGACCAACCTAGTGCTACTCCAATTTCAGTTGAGCATCCTTCTGCACAATCTGTGGACATTTTACCATCATCAACTTCAGATGACTCAAGTCCTAATTCTACTACTTCAGCAGATACATCTACTATTTTAGCAGATACATCTACTATTTCTTTGCAAGATATTCCTTCATCAACTGAGGCCACTTCATCTGATACTTTTAATGTCTCCAGAATGCACACAAGATCAAAATCGGGTATTCATCTACCTAAACAACTTTCTAAAGACTTTGTGGCAAATAGTGCTCTTAAACACCCAGTTCCCTTTGCTCTTCTTAGCAAAGTAGAACAAATATCTGATCCCAAAACTTTCAAAGAGGCCATAAAGAAACCAGTTTGGATTAAGGAAATGCATAATGAATATGAAGCCCCTCATAATAATAATACATTTATTCATGTTCCTTATAATCCTTCAATGAATGTTCTTGGCTGTAAGTGGGTCTACAAAACTAAACCAATGCAGATGGCACCATTGAAAGACATAAAGCTAGACTAGTTGCAAAAGGATACCATCAAGTTGATGGCATTGATTTTGAAGAAACCTTTAGCCCTGTTGTCAAAGCCACTACTATTAGATGTGTTCTTAGTCTTGCTCTATCTCAGAATTGGTCTCTTAGACAGTTGGATGTAAGCAATGCTTTCCTACATAGACATTTATCTGAAACTGTCTATATGGAACAACCCCCTGGGTTTGTGGATCCTAAACACCCAAACCATGTATGTTTACTTCAAAAATCCCTATATGGTTTGAAACAAGCACCAAGGGCTTGGTATGAAAGGTTCAACAAATATCTTCTAGCTTATGGTTTCTTGAATTCTGTTTGTGATACTTCCATGTTTATTTATCAAAAAGGAGATGCAAGAATGATATTGCTGGTCTATGTAGATGATATTATCCTAGTAGGCTCTTCTGATGCTCTTATGAATTCATTCATTACTTCTCTCAAAACTGAGTTTGCTATGAAAGATGGGGTCCTTTGCACTATTTTTTAGGCATTGAAGCTACATATGACTCTACATCTAAGAAGTTATTACTGACACAATACAAGTATTCCTTAGAACTTTTGAAAAAGCATGATATGATGGGTTGTAAACCTTGCAAGACACCAGTTGCTCAAGGACAAAGAGCTTCAGTGTGTGATGGCACTCTCTTATCTGATGTTGCTTCTTATAGAAGTTTAGTGGGTGGTCTTCGGTACTTAACTCTCACCAGACCAGATATCAGTTATGCAGTTAATTATGTGAGTCAATTTCTGCATTGTCCAACTGATGTTCATCTTCAACTTGCCAAGAGGATATTGAGGTATATCAAGGGATCACTTGGTCAAGGGCTTACTCTTAGTGCAGGCAATTGTTCTGAGTTACAAGCTTTTAGTGATAGCGATTGGGCAGGCTGCCCTGATACTAGGAAATCTACATCAGGTTACTGCGTTTTTGTTGGAGGTAATCTTGTATCCTGGTCTTCAAAGAAGCAGCAAACTATTTCTCGTTCTTCTACAGAAGCAGAATATCGTGGCTTAGCTAATGCTGCTGCAGAGATCCTATGGATGTCATATTTGTTTGAAGAATTGTCAGTTCATCTCTCCTTGCCCTGCAAGTTATTCTGTGATAATCAAGGTGCTGGCAGTCTCACTGCTAATCCCATTTTTCATGCGCGCACCAAACATATTGAGGTAGACTATCACATGATTCGAGATCTTGTTCGATTTGGTTTTCTCAGAGTCTCCTACATTCATACTTCTCATCAAAATGACATGTTCACTAAGGGACTCTCCAAATCTCAGTTCAGTTTACTTAAGTCCAAACTTATGCCTGTTGTAAAGACATCAGTTTGAGGGGGGCTGTTAGACCATCTAATGTTCCTCATTTTATCTTATCTTATTCTTGACAGACTGTCTTAGTTGTACGGATATCTCATTTAATGTTCTGGTATTTGTAAACACATGAGTCATGTGTATGTCTTTGTCAGGTCTATAAAAGGGCCTTGTCTTGTAACTTTCAGTCTTAACTTTTACCTTCAATACAATCACTACTCTTACAAAGTGAATGAGATAAGTGCGAGAATTGTTGTTGGTAAAGGTAGTACTGTGATAGAAAGGGTTCAGCTGGATTGTTTAGCTGAGAATGAATTAAGAGCAAGTGTTGGTTGAAAGTATGCGAGACGGTAGCCGAGAACAAAATAGAAATGCTGGTTGCTGTTACAGGAAAATGGGTTCAAGCTGAAACTGGTGGTGTTTGAGTCTACAATGAAGCAGCTGATAGTTGAACTAAAGTTTGTATTGCTGCCAGTGGTGCTGGTAAATTGTGTTGCGCAATGAGCAAATCTGGAACTGCAGGAATGAAGTGACAAGTGATGTTGTTTGAGTTGGAGATGGAAATGGTTAGCTGATGTGATACAGCTGCAATGGTTGGAGGTTAGATGTATGTTAGGTATTGTGAATGACTACAGGGAAGGACTCAAAGAAAGGCTGAAATATGGCCGGGAACATGCCAGAAATGGGGAAACTCTGCCGGATGTTATCAGCAGCGAGTTAACTCAGTGATCCAATCCGACTCGCTTGGCCTGGTTTGAATCAGATGGACATGGTTCTGTTTTATATGGGCTTGTTTGATGGGCTGTCAGAGACGCACTTTGGGCAGTGGACTAACTAGTTCCAGGGACGGAAGGAGAAGGAAAAGTATAAAAGGGAGACTTATATCTCTCTACAAGAAAAAAAAAATCTCTTCTTCTACTTTTGTTCTAGGGTTATAGACATGGAAACTCTTATTTTTCTTCTTGTTATGAACCCCAATAACATGAGTAGTTAATTTTATCATTGGTTATGGATTAATTTGATTTCACAAAACATGTTTCTTATTCAATAAATTAGTTTTGTCTCCATGCTTTATCGTTTATGATTCACCATTAATATTGTCATATGAGTTAAAAGGTTGTTTAGTCGAGTCGCGAATCGATTGAGTTTACTTTCATATCTATTGCTAGATTAGAGTTTATTATACACAAAAGTGATAAATTTCTGATTGCAAGTAGCATAATTGTGGGTAGTGCTTGTAGTGATATATCCTGCTAGTCACAAGTGAGTCATAACCTTTGTTAAATCGGATTAGTGCTTTTACACGTTCGATTGCTTTGATTGGCCTGATTTCTTAGAACTTAACGCATCTAGGGAATTAAACTTGATTAGTGCTTTTACACGTTAGGTTGTTCTCTAAGATAGAATTCATATTCGCATATTTTAATGTGTTTGTTGATGACAAGAGGATATTTGTGGGATATACTTGCGCTCAAGGTATTCTAGGGCCTTTGATAAAAGTTGAGATTAAAATATCAATTCTAGTTATTGTGTTGAAAATATGTTTGTGATTGAAGATGAAATCCTTAACCAATATCTTCACATATTTGCGTGCTTTCTTTGCTTTGTTTGCTTTTAGTTTAATTTCCTTTACATAAGATCAGAAAAATCCCCCCTTTGTTTATATAATATAAATCGAAACAAACGACAACCTAGACCTCTTTGTGGGAACGATCCTTTCTTTCCCTTGCGTCATTATATATTTTGAGTAGTAAGAAAGTGTAATTATTTTTGACGCCTACGACAGCGATCAACAGAGGTGCTATCTCTATCAACGTACCACCAGTCTTCGATGGGTCTAATTACTTATGGTGGAAAATTGCTATGCGAGCTTTTCTTCTAGCACGTGATTTTCAATCATGGGTATATGTTGTTAATGGCTATGATGCTCCCGTTGTTGCAATTGGAAATGTAAACGTTCCCAAGAATATTGGTGAATACAGCCCCGCCGAGATACTTGCTGCAAAGCAAAATTCCGACGGTTTGAATGCCATCATACATGTCATTACCCCGAATCTTCAGCACCATGTGTCAAATTGCACTAAGTCTAAAGAAGCGTGGGATATATTAGAAACCGTATTCGAAGGTAATACCAGTGAAAAGGACGCTAGGCTTCAAAACCTTAATTCTGATTGGGAAAACCTTCGTATAGCAGATGAGGAAACATTTGATGAGTTTAATCACAAAGTGTCTAAAATTGTTAATGCATCTTTTGCATTGGGTAAGACTATTCCTAAAAGGACATTGTGATGAAAATTCTCAGATCGCTGCCATCTAGATACGATTCTAAGAAGCATGCCATCGTTGAGGGAAATAACCTTGATACACTTTCCAGAAACACTATGATAGGAAAGTTAAAAATTCTTGATCTTGACACAGGTAGAACGTTCGCGTTCAACGCTGTGACCAAAACAAGTGCATCCTCTCACTTGTTTTGGGCTGATAAATGTTGCTCCAATCATGTTGATTTTGATAAATCACTGATAATCAGAAAGGTCAAGGATTTGATAAAGAGAAGGAATAGATGTGATGAATATCCATCTTCAGTTAATGCTTCAGATGATTCAATGGAAGACAAGTCTACTTTGGATGTCTCAGATGAGTCTACTACAGATTCTCTCTCCACTTCAATTTTTGATTCAGAACTTGAGTATGACACAAAGTTTCTTGATCTCTTGAATAAAGAGATTCTTCAAGAGAACCTTCACTTAAAGGCCTCCTTGAAGAAAATTGAATCATCACTCCAGGCAAAAAATATTGAGATAGAGCGTCTTAATGACAAGTTCGTCAGAACCATGTATCTAAAGGAAGAAGAGATTAACACTTTCAAGTATGACCTGCAAAGGTTATCTAGAAGCTCTGACAAAATTGCAGCAATGTTATTTGGTTAGAGATCCTTTGGAAACACTAATGGTTTGGGGTTCAAAAGCAAAACTCAAAGTTCAAAGTTGTCCACTCCGACTAATCAAGAAAAAACGACTGTTGATTGTTGTGTTAAACAGGAAGAGTCACATAAAGACGAAAAATCCTCATTAACTTGTTCCTTTTGTGGACATTCGAAGCATGATCAGAATACTTGTTGGAGATTCAAAATGAGCAATTTGAGAATCACCAAACTTCAAAAGAACATGCAGAAAATGAATCTGGATCAGGATAACCAAGCTCCTTTTAAAAAATCCAGATCTAGACGAGGTAAGAAATCCGTTTACACGACAACCAGTGATAAGCCACGAAAAAATAAGAGGTGTGAGCATGTGGCTCACTCTGTCACCAACTAACGCTGGTGACGTCCGCATCCTCATTTTTCGCTTGGGAAAAATGAAGTTTGCACTAAAAATGGCTCAATATGTTGTTTTTGTAGATCCTTTTCTTATATTTGTTAAGAAAATACTCTCCTAAAAGGATGGAAGGTGGATAACAAATCCTGAAAGACTTATTCAATGTCTTCTAGGTTTTAGGATTCATAAATCCAGTTTTTATTTATTTATTTATTGTTGTGTCCTCCCTATCTCATTTCTGTTCAAAAGATACAATCTCATGGCTCCCGTGACTAGAGGAGTCTCAAAAAGAGATGCAGTTGAAGCAGTTAATGTGTATCTTTGTGAAGGAATCTCTTCCTCAAGAGTAAAGAAAGCGAAGTCGACAATCATTGAAGAAGGTTCTTCCTCTAACTGTCTCTTGTGTGTCTGTTATTATAATGATTTTAGAGGCATGGTGAAAGATTTCATCAACAAGAGAAATGATTTAAAATCTCAAATCGTTTCCTCTTTGAAAAAGATAACTCATTATGAACAAATGTTGTCTCTAACCAAGAACACCTTGGGTGAACTAAAAAGAGAACTTAGTGAGTTAACTGACATTTCTGAAGACCTAGAGAAATTGAATGATCCTGTAATCAATAGTCTCTTCAATAATGAGAAGGAATTCTCTGTAGATGCTCTGAGAAAGCTCTATAATGCCTAGTAAATCTTCTATTTTCTTGAATTGTTTAGAAGAATAACTAGAGTTTGGAATAGCCATTATTGTGATTACACATAGCTATGTCCAACGTTTTCATCTTCATGTTTTTAGATTTATTGGTTTAAATTCTAAAATTGTTTGGAAGATGATTTTTGCAGTATTAATCTTTATGGTTTTATATATTGCAATTTGTTATGCGATATGTGTGTTTGCGTCCGTGAACTATGATTGTCCCATACCTTGTCAAAAGTTAAGTCCTTTATATGTCGATATGCATTTGTTGATAAAAGAAGGAATGAACTTTTGACAATACAAAAGTTAAGCCTATTATGTCAATTATTGATGGAAGATAGGTTAAAATCTTTTTTTTACAAGGATTATGTCTATTGTATGTCATTGTGCAAATGGTGATGGAAAATAGAATGAATCCTTGCTTATTCCACGATATTAGGTCGACCTCCGATCCACAATTTGTGTATATACTGTGTTGTTCCATCAGGTGTCTTATGTTGAGCTCTATCGACTGAGTTATTCATTGACTTAGTTGTTGCTCCGTGAGGTACTTTATGTCGAGAATGTTTAACTAAATTAATCATCCTTGTTTGGTTATTTAGTTGTTGCTCCGTAAGTTCTCTTATGTCGAGCATGACCAATTAAATTGATTACTTTTTGTGGTTAATTTGGTTGTGTATTCCGATTAGATTAATTATGGGTTCTCTTGTGATTAATCTAATTGAGTATTTTTGAGTCTCCATAAGTTCACTTGTGTTGAGCATTTCCGATTAAATTAATCATGGGTTCTCTTGTGGTTAATTTAATTGAGTATTTTGGATTCAAATTCATACTTGTATGTGATTTGTTATGTCCAAAGAAATCCTTCTTTTCTTTTGAAATTAAGGTTGCTCTTGTTGTTCTTTCGGGAATGACATTTTATGGGGGAGAGTTCTTAATTGAACTTGTGCTTAATTGTCATATCTTTGTGGGGAATGTGGCTGTGGAATATTATAGGGGTTATATTGTATCTTTATAAAATCCTTGATGAATGCATTTAGCTTAGGCTATATGATTGCATCTAAATAAGATGATATGTGCTTTCTTTTGGTCATGAAATGTCTCTTTCGGAAATTTCATTAGGATCCCGTTTTCGTACCTTTGCCAATTTTATTGACAAAAAGGGGGAGAATTACTATGTAGTTCACACTACAAATACATATGGTTTTCGGATCATTATATAAGGGGGAGTGATACATATCACCATAGTATTGTTGTCGAAGTTGTGATACAATTGAACTTTGATACTATATAATGATACTATGACAATGCATAACAATGATTGAGAACTCTTGTTTTCTCGTTGTTATAGCTACGGATTTCAACAACGATGATGCTGAACTTACAACCTTTGGGATCATTGGAGTACTTGGAAGTGACGAAGATTTCGAGTAATGTTGAAGATTAGGCATGTGGAATATGAGCTACAAAAGTTAATTCATTTATTTTTGTATTCCATATGTATTGATAGTAGAGCTGGAAAACAAGCCAAAACCCGCTGATTAACCCGGCCTGGACCGTGAAAACCCGCGCCCGGCTTGGCTGGTTGTCTAAACAAGCCGGGTTAGGGTTGTAGAAATGTCGGCTTGTGAGAAAACTGGTAAACCCGGACCGGCCCGTGAATCCGCGGGTGCAACCCGTATACCTGTAGTAGAACCCTCGGTCCCTCACTCCCACTTCTCCATTCGCCGCGTGCCCCTCACTCAGCCACGTTTCCAACTCCATCATATAAAATCGAAAAAGAAAAGGGTAAAACCCTAGCGGCCGCCCTCACTTCCTCTTTCTTCTCCTTCCCTGGCTACGATTCTTACTTTCTCTAGGTTTCTCCGCAGTGGACGAATCCACATAGAATTTTCCAAGCCTTTTCCTTATCTATACTCGGTAAGATCTGGTCGGTCTCTTTTCTGGTTATGATTATTGTTGTCCTTGTTACGATTTTTTAATATGTTAGTGATGAGATTGAATGATTGATTATTTTTTCTTCTTTTTTGAATTTGGGTCTGCAATCTGCTGATGTTTCTTCTGATAAGGTTACATTAGCGAGATATTGCACTGTTTCTGAAGAACTTGAACTTTGTCGTTGGGAAATTTTGCCTGGAACTGCCTATGAAGCTCCACAATTTCGGGTAGTTTTCTGGTTGCTGGTGGTATTTGGTTCGATTTCTTGGTGGTGTTATTCAATTATTGGTTGTAATCAAAAGAAGATGAATTTGAGATGGGATCGATCGATGGGTTTGTTCGAATTGATACTCACCTGAAGCTGCTGCAACCGAGAGGAGAAAAGGGGGGATCTGGACTGTTATTGATGATTGATATCGAGATTAAAGAAAGCTGAAAGGGTTTGGTGCTGAACATAACAAGATGGGTTGTGATTGTATTGTAGAAAGAAGAAACAGGAAAGAAAGAGTTGGTCTTGGATATGTGAATGAAATGAAAGTGGTGAATGATGTTGAAGCTGGGGATTAGATGAATGATTAGAAAGCAGTATGTCTCCCATTGTTATCTTCCGTTATACAACATTGTCCCTTCAGTCTTTTATTGTGTTCTGTAGAATCTGTGTTCGCTTCATACTTGTTGTATCTGCATTTCGCTTTAGATGTTGCAAAAAGATATAATCTGTAGTACTCATTTTATTTTCGATTATAATTAAGCTTTAATTTTGTTTTTAATTAAACAAGCCGGGCTAACCCGTGAACCCGTAAGTTTTACCCGTTACGGGCGCGGGTTGAAGAAATGACCACCCGTGAAGAATATTAACCCGCAGGTTTTGGCCCGTGCTAACCCGAACCCGTGTAACCCGTAACAAGCCAGCCCCGACCCGCCCGTTTGCCAGCTCTAATGGTAGGCCTGGATATGGGTGTATGTTTTTGCCTACAATTTATAACCGCAAGTGCACGGCGTCTATCGGAGACGTGGCAAGTACGGGTCGATCCCACAAGGACTTGTGGTGCTTAAGATGATCTATGGCTTTACTACAACTGACTTCAAGTAATATTGTAATAACAGGGGGGTGTTTAGTGTGTCGAAGCGACTGAGATTGGAATGTGTAGTGACTCTAAACTAAAGCTGTAAATAACAGTGACAATTTGGAGAATGCTAGGGCAGTTGCTTCCACCACTTGACCCTATGCTAAGGTAATTCAATTCATGTTATGTTCTTATACCTTCCTAAGGAAGATTCTAAAGAATAATGTGTCACTAATCTTACTAATTCCCCCTAGTATAGAGTGTCTTATTACAGTACACTCTATCACAGGTTCCTTAGTCAATTACTAAGCATCACTCATACCTTGTTAAGCACATAACACCTTCCTTGGCAGTTAATGGAGAGTTGATTAACCTTTCACTCTAATTCTCTCCTAGTATTGGCTGTCTTCTTACAAAGAGACTGACCAATCACAAGAGAATTGGATTAATTAGCTAACTACACTCCTACTTCTATTAAGCACAATAAGAACAACAACATCAATCTGATTTACTCAACATAAAATCTAGGGTTTCAACAACACCCTAGCAATTGAACTTAGAACATGATTCAAAGCAATTAAAACATAAATTACACTAAAGTTGTGCTCTGGCTAGCCCAGGCATAAACATTTCACAACCACAGACTTTCTATTTATACATGCCAAGAAAACCAAACCCTAAATTCACTTTAAAATAGAAATTAAAATCAATACTCTCTCACCCACGTCGCTCAATCAGCTCCACCTCTGTCAATTCGACTCTGAGATGACCATGCATGGTTGTTGGTGAAAACCCTAGTTCAAACTGCCTCAACCCTAGCTTCTAGGTTGAGAGAAGCTAATGATGGAGAAAGTGTGAACTAGGGAGTGGAGATGGCTGCATGAGTTGTTGGTGATGGCGTTGACAGGAGATAGGGTGGTGATGATGATCTCTGCAACAGGTATGGGAGGTGAAGAAGGAGGATGGGTTTTTCTCTGTGGAGTCGTGGGAGAAGAAAGAGAAGATGGAAGAAGAAATGGATTTGGTTCGAATAGGGTATAGGGTGTTGGGTGCTGTGGTGTGAGGCAGGGACAGCAAAGGAATGATGAGAAGGCCTCAGCGAGCGTTGGATGCAACGAGACGAGATCCGAACAGGCCGAGAGAGACTCGGAGTGTTTTGGTGTTGAGCGAGCGCATCAAGATATGATGAGGAAGTCGGAGCGAGCGTAGGATGTGGCGAGTGAAGATCTTAACGGCTCGGGATGAGCGGGTTCGGATCCGGGTCATGGGTAGCTCTAGCCCATGTCTTCCTTGTTGGGTTGCAACTGATTCGCGCGCGGGCTTTGGCTATCTGCTCCATAGATGCTCGACTCCAATTCTTCGCTCTTTTGGCTCCTCAATTTCTCCGAGCTTTATTTATTACCTAAAAACACAAAATTAATTAATACACATATTTATTCTTGAAAACAAAGAAAACACAGAATCTGGGATAATATTTGATTCTTGAGTACAAAAGATGAGTAAAATGCCAATAAATAGATGTATAAATATGCAATATTTGGCACTCATCAAATACCCCCAAACCTGAATTTTACTTGTCCTCAAGTAAAACAGAAAATAAGAAATCCTAACTATACCCATGTCGCAGGTCTCTCGAATGCATTTAGCGTATGCACTAAGCCTTTAAACCCCTAGGTGTCCCTAGTGGACGAGTTGTAGTCTCGTGAGGGTTTACAAGAGGTGTACCCACAAAACCTTCTCCAATTTCAGAGTGTAAAAGAGTCTCAAGCCTCCAAGAAGCTATGAGGACATAGAGTTTCTACATGCTAGTAACAGAAGTTAGAACTACCAAAGAACGCATTCTCATCCTTAAGTGCTGAGCGAGAAGTAACCATACCATATGAAAGAATTCGGATTCGATTGTGATCATAAGCCTCAACTTCTGCCTCACCATTAGGGTTTTATGATAATTGCACTCAAAAAGATCGCTTTTTAGTCTCTCATGTGTGCGGCGGAATAAAGAGAGAAATCCTGCACACGTTGTAGGTAAGAAGGATAACCTTCCGAAATAAAATCTGGAGACTCCACAGAAGTGTGGACAAAAAGAATCTTTTTCTGATGATCTCTAAGAAAGGAAAATCAACCATTAGCAAGGATGGGAGTACTCACTTACCTTCTCACCCAATCGGCAATTAATATCACTCTCTCATAGAAACCATAGAAACGTCTTCAATCTTCGGTCTTCGGTCTTCAATAGCTGATGATGAACTTCTGAACTTCACAAAAACTTGACAAACATACATTTTTTTTTTTTTTTTAGTACATGAAATGAAAATAATAATACAACTCAATTTTTTTTTTTTTTTACACTTGTCTTGATTTCACAAACTTCATTAATTCTCATCCTATTTTCTTTTCTTTGTTTTGTTGCTTGTAACCTTGGACTATCTCAACTTTTCTTCCAATATTCTGATGATGCTCCGTTTGCTGACGATGATGTGTTTCTATGGGTCTGCTGATTGAGAGAGAGAGAGTGATGCTAACTGCAAATCGATATTTAGAAGGAGTTTTCTTCTTTAAACGTCACCCTCATGATTGACAAAAACTAGCACTCAAGAGATCAAAAGTAGTGCTGAAAATGGTGCGAAGTTGGGTAGCTCACCATTCCTACCCTAATTGACGTACGGTGACACACACTCTAACAGACTTTTCTAGAAAGTTGCAAAAATTGAAGGTTGGTGCCTCACTTGATGTAAAATGGGTAGTCTCCACTATGGGTGATCACAATTCTACTACCGAATATCTAAACAGCACCTAATTCGCTCTCCGGCATGGTTAAATCCAACTTTAACGCTCTAATCAACTAAGAAACCCGATTGTGTTCTCCAGTACTTCCAAATTCTGTTATTTCGGTCAGACTCTCTATGTAAACATAGCTAGAAGCATGCTAGTGACTCTAAAATCTCTAAAAGTTGGAGGTTTTTATTTGCAAAAAGTTTTGAATTTTGAATTTTGAATTTTTTTTTTTTTTTTTTTTGAAAATACAAGATAAACTAAAAGACTAAAAACTCTAAATGAAAATGCACCCCCAAACCTAAATCAAACATTTTCCTCAATGTGTCAACATATAATACAAATTTAAACAGTCACATACCACGAGAACTATGCTGATAAGAGAAAAGGGAAGAGATTACCGGATGTCGGCAGGAGCAAGGTTGAGCTTCATTAGTCAAGGCTAGAATCCAACATTCTCAATGGAGGTCATATCGGATTAGCATAATATATGCACAAGAAGACTCAACCGATTCAAGAAAGAAAAATTTAACAAGTCCTACTGGATTATATACAAAAATTCACCATATATCAACAGTCTAAAGAGTTGAGGATCAACCCAATAGAAAATATATACAAACATCAACAGCCTTACACAAATATAACATGATAGTGCAAGTAAGACTGCAAATGGGAATGATTTTCCCCCAAACCTAAACTTGTGAACGGATGCGGTTTTGAGCACAAAATCTTGCAATTTTAAAGGTACATCATGCAAAAGGTCTAACTCAAAATGAGTTTTGCTAAGAACAGTGGACATACACATTCCAACTGTGGTTCCCTAAAGGTGTTATACTTTGATGCAAAGTAGTCCAAGAGGACTTGGGAAGCACAAAGTTCTAGGCCTAAGTTAGGCATTTTCAGAAAAGTTGGTTTTGCAATTTTGTTACAAACTACACCTAGGTTTGGTGGAGGAGTTTCAATCTGTGACTCAGGAGAGAGGTTAGGTACATCTAAGTTGTTTTCTTGTATAAGATCATTTGCACCATCACACACTTTCCTAAAGTCAGAAGAGGGTAAATCATGTTCACCTGCATGGAACAATTCCTCAATTTCCATGTCATACTCATCAGAGGAGGCAACATATTGTGACATGGCCAGGGAATCAGACACAAAAATAATATCATGGTCCATAAGAATATTAGTGTCTACAGAAGATTCATCCTTTCCTAAGTCACAAACAAGTTGTGCAGCATGCTCACATTCACTGAAAAATTTCACAAAACCAAGCTCAGAGTTAATATCACATGTATGAATATTAGAAGAGGCATCACTCATAGGGTTCACAGAAGAGACACCTAACGTCTCTGAACCAAAAGATTCCATCATATTTTGCACATGCTCTTCTAACATATCATATTCATCATCATCATCATCACAAAAATGCATTTCCCTATTAGCATTTCTAGTGTACTCATTTACCTCTAGATTAGGTTCATATTCAGTGTTAGTTGCATGAGTAGGAATAGAAACACTATTTTCAAGATTTACTTTATTAGGGACAATAATCATCCTATCATGAACTGCCTTCCATTCTTCCTTTTCTAAATGAATAAGGTTCATCTTTAAGAACATGTGAAATTGTTCAATGGAGGGAGAGTCTTCAATAGTGGGTATGCATGTTTCATATGAATAATCATTAAATGGTTGTGCACATGGTTCACTAGAGAAGGGATGATCATGCATGTTGCTATATGGATGGTCATGTATTGCATTCAGTTCAAGCCTAGCATTTTGCTCCATGAGAGTTTCCATTAGTGATTGTAAACAAAGAGTCGGGGAGTATAAAATTGTTCAACTCCCCACTGTGGTGACTGATACATGTGCTCATGATGGTTAGGGTATGAGTATCCAAGGTCAGGGCCCTGAGAAGGCTCATAAGATTCCCTAAAATCACTATGGTATGTGGGGGGTTCATACTGTGAAGCATGCCCGTAAGCAAGCTCTCTAATGGATTTGCTTGTATCCCCAGTTGCAGACCAAAATCCTGACATGATCTAGCAACTCAAATAGCCTAGCACACATAAAGCATGAATGACCATTGAAGTCTCCAAAACAGGGAAGCTAAACCCACGTGATGCAAAGCCCAGTTTGTGGGAAGCCTAGTGGACAGTGGGCTCAGATTTGGTTTATTGGGCTGGTTTGGTTTATGTGGGATTTGGTTTGAGTGGGCTTTGGGTTGTTTGGGAATGTACAGCCCAGTGGAATTGGGTTCCAGCCCAGCAGTTGGGTAATAGGTTAACAGCCCAGGTGATGTTGAGTGTGCTTCAGTGGTTGTGTAAAAGTGTATGGCCCAACAGTTGAGTAGAGCCCAGTGGTTGGGCCTCAGCTGTTTAGGTGCGGCCCAGTTTAGGTGAGCTTGTTTGGTTTAATTGGGCTGGTTTGTTTTGCAGAGCCCAGTTGTTGTGGAAAGTTTTGGTTGTGTAAAACCCAGTTGTTGCATCTGCACAGTTTGGTCAGGCTTGTGCACACAGCAAGGCAAACTCACAGATCAAAAGGCACAGCACAGAGTGGCACTCAATTTTTAGCACACAGGAGTGCTGAATGATGTTGCTTGAAGAAGACAAAGCATTGAGACACACAATCACTCAAAAATGACACAGCACTGGCAGTTCATGCTCAGGTTGGTTTATGCTCAGCACAAGTCACAGCACAGCGCAGGGTAGTTCATGCAAGTCACAGCACAGCGCAGGTGCACAAGAATCATCCAGGAAAATTGTTATGAGGTGCTAAAGGTGCAGCAGGTGCAGGTCTTGTGCGTGGCATACAACAAGTGAGGTGCTAAAGCACTTAGACACTCAACATTCTTTCCAATGCTACAGGCTCACTCACAGATAATTGCATAGTAGTTCAGAGCATCACAAGTTCATAGTTCAACATAATAGATATGCAACCTTACAAATGTAGCAGATTACCCAGCAAATGAACAATACCTAAAGTTTCCACATGCTCAGGGTGTGTCAACTGGCTTGGTCGATTTCAAGTGGGGAATGCAGCCAACTTGGCTAACCAGTTGCAGCTCGGTCTCTCACAGTGCGGGGCTGGGCCGGCTTGGGGTTGGAGTTGCACAACATGACAAGGCACGGGCGAGCTTTTAGGGGTGTAGACTACCCGGCTAGGGTGAGGCACGAAATTGACCTGTTTGGTTAATGTCAACTATCCCTATGGAAGTTTAAGCTCAGCTCACACCTAGCACGGACATTAATGTTCGGAAGATTACTCTCAACAAAATGTAAATTTCACTTCTCTTTGCTAGACGGGGCAAGTTGTTATGCTACTCTTAGCAAAAGGGTTTTGAAAATTGTAAAATGTACATTCAAATATAGAGATGTAATTGATTAAAGGTTCATTCTAGCTAGCTATATTCTTCAATTATCATGTTACTAACAACCTAGAATAATTAGTACGCTAACCAATGCACCGATACGGTGGTTCAGCCTTAGAAGTTTTCACGGAAATAGGTTTGACTCTGAACAAGTGCTCTAAATTCTGGAGATAAGGTTGCTCCTAGTGATGAAACTCAAAAGCATGGAAACCTACTAGTGTTGATTTCTACATATGGTACTTAACAAAGTCCCACCAAACACCATGATATTACTACTTGTGTTTATCTTCTCAGACAATTACGGGTCGAAGAAAATCAAGTTTATGAATCAACTATTTAATTTCGAACTTAAACAATCAACAAATAATCCATAAACAATAATAGATGGTAGAAATCAATCAATAACATTAATGAATGCAGAGAACAAGTTTTTCATATCAAATATAGATTCATATTTCTCAAAGGACTTATAATATTGGAGTTCATCGAGGAAATAAAGTAAAGAAGATGAAAATATTAAATGAAAGCAAACCCTAGCTCGACTCTCTAAACTCCCCAAAGAATATGACATCAAAGTTGGCCAGTTTTTAGCTCCTTTTCTCCTTCCAAAACTAGGTCAAATCCATTGTAGTCAGGCCAATATATCCACCACACAAAGAGAAACCCATGGACTCAGTCTACCGGTGTAAAGAGCTCAACTTTAGTCAGGCTCCAACTAACCCAATTTTATCTTGTGTGAGCACCGATACCAGACTCATACCTCGCACACTCAAAATATTGTTTGCTGTCATGCAACTCAATGCTGGGTTTTGAACTTCGGTTGCACAACAAAGGAGTTGGGCATACAACCACCGGCGGCACACCTGCTCGTAGTTCCATCCAAAATCCAACGAGCACCAACATCTTCACTAGCATCATGCACAAGGGTGCCACTGGGCTACAAAATATAATACTTTCTTTTCTTTTCTTTTTTTTTTTTCTTTTCACTTTTTTTTTTTGTTGACATGATTCGATCTTTTGGATCCAAGCGCATGCCTCTTGTCACATTAGTTGGTTGGAATTGGTCTAATCATCCTAGCGGCAATAACACTCGATGTTTAGTGACCCAGAGAACAATAGATAAATATGGAAAAATACAAAATAATGCGATATGGTGATATTCGAGACATGGTAACGACTATCATGTTATTTGTGATTCCCGAGCTATGTTCGTCCTTGTTAATTAATGGGTTCCTCATGAGTACACGGGCGAATGTAGACTAAGGGCTTCAAAGACAAGACACCCTATGGAAGTTTAAGCTCAACTCACAGCTTCGGGGTTGGAGTTGAGCACAACATGGTCTCACACAAGGCACGGGGCGAGCTCGGGGTTTACAGAGTAAGGCTTGCTCAATTACAAAACTACCAAATAACCAATGCAAGGTGAGGCACGAAATATTAATACACAAAGAGACCAGCAAGTTTGGTTGATGTCAACTATCTCGGTTGACTTCAGGGAGCTTGTAGCTAAGGCTCGGAGCGAGATGGAAGCTCGGGTCACGAACCTACCGGTGTAAAGATGTCGGGTGTGAGCACTACCTAGCACAGTTTTGTCATGCAATCAATGCTCGGTATTCACACAAGTTGACCACATACGGGTTGGGCATACAATCGAGGCAAAAATAGTTCACAACAACGGATGTTCAAAGACTACTTTTCAGTCATGCATAGATTATGGCTTTCTCGCTAGCAAAAGGTCGGGGTTTTGCAAAAGGTCGCAAAATCATGGTCAAAATTTGTTTTGCGGGGCTCAAGCATGCGATCGGGGTTGTACTTGCTTGACACTTTACAAGGCACACGATCAAAAAGTTATCATGCGGGTATAGAGTATAACAAAATTTGAGAACGACCAACCGGTTTAGCCACAATGGTTGTGTTGTTCCACCCAAATCAGTTCAACTAAAAATCGCTCCCTGCCTTTCTCTGGTTGGTTCAGCTGATCTTCAAATGAGATGGGTATGAGGTCGAGTAGCACGGGGCTCGTATGATGGGTATGATGTCAGCCGTTGGTCGAGAAAATCGATGGAGGAAGATGGGTTTGTATCTCAACAAAGAACCGTGTTTCTGTTCCCGTTAAAAACCGGAGTTCATGTATGTTTAAATCGAGATGTGAGATCGGATCAAAATGGATACCAAATGAGGATGAATTTCAAGACAATTTGAAGAGAGGAATCAAGATATGCTCTTTGAGTAACGAGGGTTAGATGTCAATTGGACTAGAAGAATGGCCTCACACGGGGGAAAAAGAATTGATCCATCCGATCCACTCATTGACACTAAGTTACAAGGCAATATCTCAACAAAATGAAATGAGTGGAAGAGTTGAGAAAAGCTTGGATTTGGAAATTGACATTTAACTATAGTTCAAATGAGTAGTTAATTTTATTGTTACAATTCCTAGTATGTATGATTGATTGTTTGATTTGTTAATTTGATCTAAAGCTAGTGAAAGTTAGGGGATAAGTAATCGTTTCTTGACTCTTTAGAGGGATTCAGCAATTGTGTGTAGAAACAACGATCAAAATGGATACAAAACTTAATGCACAAGCCCTAGAGTCAATTGGTGATTAGACACGAGGAAAAAGAATTTAGCACTCGATTGACACTAAGTTACAAGGCAATGGTGCTTGTAACTCGGAGATCAAAAAGTTAAAATGCAAATGAGATGCTAGACATTACACTAACTATAGTTAACAAATGTAAGTTACAAGGTGCAATACAAGCTACACTAAGCTATAACACAAGGAAGCTAAGTTACAAAAAATCGAAGTAAAATAAAGAATGATGGAAGCTAAGTTACACTATGACAAGACTAAAAGAAATAATGCAGAGAGAATATATACAAGGTGGAATGGAAATCAGTTAAGCAAGGCCAATAATCAGCAGGGCACACGCCAAGTCCCCGGCAGCGGCGCCAAAAACTTGGTAGGCCTGGATATGGGTGTATGTTTTTGCCTACAATTTATAACCGCAAGTGCACGGCGTCTATCGGAGACGTGGCAAGTACGGGTCGATCCCACAAGGACTTGTGGTGCTTAAGATGATCTATGGCTTTACTACAACTGACTTCAAGTAATATTGTAATAACAGGGGGGTGTTTAGTGTGTCGAAGCGACTGAGATTGGAATGTGTAGTGACTCTAAACTAAAGCTGTAAATAACAGTGACAATTTGGAGAATGCTAGGGCAGTTGCTTCCACCACTTGACCCTATGCTAAGGTAATTCAATTCATGTTATGTTCTTATACCTTCCTAAGGAAGATTCTAAAGAATATGTCACTAATCTTACTAATTCCCCTAGTATAGAGTGTCTTATTACAAGACACTCTATCACAGTTCCTTAGTCAATTACTAAGCATCACTCATACCTTGTTAAGCACATAACACCTTCCTTGGCAGTTAATGGAGAGTTGATTAACCTTTCACTCTAATTCTCTCCTAGTATTGGATGTCTTCTTACAGTACAGCCAATCACAAGAGAATTGGATTAATTAGCTAACTACACTCCTACTTCTATTAAGCACAATAAGAACAAAGAACATCAATCTGATTTACTCAACATAAAATCTAGGGTTTCAACAACACCCTAGCAATTGAACTTAGAACATGATTCAAAGCAATTAAAACATAAATTACACTAAAGTTGTGCTCACAGCTAGCCCAGGCATAAACATTTCACAACCACAGACTTTCTATTTATACATGCCAAGAAAACCAAACCCTAAATTCACTTTAAAATAGAAATTAAAATCAATACTCTCTCACCCACGTCGCTCAATCAGATCCACCTCTGTCAATTCGACTCTGAGATGACCATGCATGGTTGTTGGTAAAAACCCTAGTTCAAACTGCCTCAACCCTAGCTTCTAGGTTGAGAGAAGCTAATGATGGAGAAAGTGTGAACTAGGGAGTGGAGATGGCTGCAGGAGTTGTTGGTGATGGCGTTGATGGGAGATAGGGTGGTGATGATGATCTCTGCAACAGGTATGGGAGGTGAAGAAGGAGGATGGGTTTTTCTCTGTGGAGTCGTGGGAGAAGAAAGAGAAGATGGAAGAAGAAATGGATTTGGTTCGAATAGGGTATAGGGTGTTGGGTGCTGTGGTGTGAGGCAGGGACAGCAAAGGAATGATGAGAAGGCCTCAGCGAGCGTTGGATGCAACGAGACGAGATCTGAACGGCTGAGAGAGACTCGGAGTGTTTTGGTGTTGAGCGAGCGCATCAAGATATGATGAGGAAGTCGGAGCGAGCGTAGGATGTGGCGAGTGAAGATCTTAACGGCTCGGGATGAGCGGGTTCGGATCCGGGTCATGGGTAGCTCTAGCCCATGTCTTCCTTGTTGGGTTGCAACTGATTCGCGCGCGGGCTTTGGCTATCTGCTCCATAGATGCTCGACTCCAATTCTTCGCTCTTTTGGCTCCTCAATTTCTCCGAGCTTTATTTATTACCTAAAAACACAAAATTAATTAATACACATATTTATTCTTGAAAACAAAGAAAACACGGAATCTGGGATAATATCTGATTCTTGAGTACAAAAGATGAGTAAAATGCCAATAAATAGATGTATAAATATGCAATATTTGGCACTCATCATCTAATTGATAGTTTTGTCACTAAAATTGACAAAGGGGGAGATTGTTAGAGCATTGCTCGGTCGAACTCGCATGCGTTGCTATCTCAAGCTTATTTGTCAATGTTAGTGATCAAAACTATAAGTCTTGATTTCTAGTCTACTATAGCTAAGTTTCGGACTAGGATAAAAAGTGTAGTTGAGCTTAAGAACTCCATGACAATCATCATACAAGACGAAGGACTACTCAAGGAACTGGTGGAACTTCATCGACTAAAAGGTATGTGGAGACTTGAACTTATCTATCACTCAAAAGTCTATCTACTCTATCTCCTATTCTTGAGACAAAAGTCGTTTTGCTATATAGACTTTGATTATACATATTTGCTATTTCGAGCCGAGTTTATCTCGCCTATTTATTTCTCGAAATATGTGTTGGTAAGCTTTCTCTTTGGTCAAGTTCATCTTTACCTACTGACGAAAGTTATGTTATGTTTCAATCACTTTGACGAAAAATGGTTTGTGAATAACAACTATATAACGTCCTCTAAGAATGTTTCAATGATTGAAATGAGAGTTTAGATTATATAACCAATGGTGGATATAAGCATTGTGTGGCAACACATATATGTATAAGTCCTTTTTCCTTGAACCGAAGTTTGCGAACTTTGTTGATCAAGAGAACCGGAAAAAGAGCCGTGAACTCAGTCCGCGAACTGGCGGAAGTTCTCGACTCGAGAAATTTTGTTGGAGTTTGAAAACTCCTTCCGGGAACTTAAGTCCGCGAACTAAGTCTGCGAACTTAACGGTGAATATTGAATGCTTTGTTACTAAGCTAACATTGATTGCGAACCCTGATTTGAAAGACTATATAAGGGAGAACTCTAGCAACTGGGAAACCTAATCCCCACACCTTCCGTGTTATACTAGTTGTATTAGCTAGAGTCGATTCTCCTTTAACCTTAGGTTTCTTCTTGAAAACCATGTGAACAACTTAAAGACTTCATTGGGATTGTGAAGCCAGATCGATACTACTTTCTCGTAGTTATGTGATCTGATCTTGATGATTCTATCATTTTGAGTAATCGTAATGATTGGCTTGAGATTAATATCTCCGATAGGCAAGATATAAAAGTAGTCACAAACATCTTCGTCTCATCATTTGTGATTCCATAATATCTTCTTTCGCCGCATCGATTAAGATTATTGTGAGTTGATTGATAATACTAGGTTGTTCTTCGGGAATATAAGTCTGGGTTATCAATTGGTTCATGTTCACCTTGATTTATCAAAAGACAGAACAAAACTTGTAGGTATTTCTGTGGGAGACAGATTTATCTATTTCTATAGACTTTTCTGTGTGATACAGATTTGTTTATTAAAATCTTCGACTTTGGGTCGTAGCAACTCTTAGTTGTGGGTAAGATCAGCTAAGGGAATCAAGTGTGTAGTATCCTGTTCGAGTGTTCAAATCTTGTTCTTTCAATCAGGATTCAGAGACATTTTATAATGCCGGAGTTGAAAACACCATGATCCCATGAAGTGTGACAGTTTGCTGGAATAAGAGAGTGGGGAAGTGGGAAATCGTGTTAAAACCAGTTGCTCATCGTGCGGAGATTTGGTTAATTTTCCACCCACTACTTTGCTGAATCTTCCAACTGATTGCACGACTTGCTCACATTCTCATCGTGGGTGAACACACGTGTCGTAGACCGCCAGACCAAAACCCTAGTTAATATCCCCCATGTGACACGATTGATATCTCGTGATTGTGGATTCAGTTGTTGACTTTGTGGGACGATGAGTCCATGTATTGTTGAGTTGAACATGTTTTGCAAATGTTCTGAAACTCATGAATCAAATATGTCTGCTGAGACGAGGTATTATTATGTTGATTACCTAAGACGAGCAAACTGTGTTGCTGAATTGTCGAATAATAATATTGATAGTTGAACCAATATTATTGAATCCGAACAAATATTATTGGTTTGAGCGGATATTGCTAGTTTGATCGAATATTGCTAGTTTGAGCAAATATTGCCGGTTTGAGCAAATATTGCTCGTTTGATGAATTGTTGGTAGCAGGACCAAATAAAATATTAATTTAAGATACTGACTGCTGGGTCGAGCAAAATAAATAAAAATGTTGATCATGGAATCAACATAAAATTATCAGAGTATTTGAATCTGCTCAGAATCATGTTTCTGCAGAGCTCTGAATTCAAAACCCTAATTTTACTGAAATGATGATTTATTGCAAATCAAGTGAAGCAGGGACCGGCTACATGGGATGATAAGTTCACCATGTAAGCCCAGATGCTCGAATGAACAAAATACCAAAGTCTCTTGAGGACCAGTTGGTGAAAGAATGATTAAATCTTTGGTTTAATCATTTATTGAAATAATGCTCGTGTGAGCGACAAATAACAAAACCTATCCATGAAGAGATGAGGAACCAACCAGGAGGTCATGAGACCGGCTCTTGGTGGCCGTGGGACCAATGGATGGTTGTTCAAGCAAACTCTTAATTGTTTGGAAGAAGTTTGAACCTAATATGAGCAATTGAGCAAATTAGGTTAAAATCATTAAAACATGTGGGACCGGCTGTTTGCAGGCCTTAGAGCCACCCTTGGTCTGCCAAGGGGATGTGCTCGTGTCACCATAGTGTCCGTGTCTCAATCCTGAGAGTTTCAGTATTTTCCGATGCGCATTTGAGCAACATTCTGAGAAAATATGCAGAATCCAGGGTTTTGCTGAAACTAGGAAAAATACATGAGATGATGAAAAATGATAAATAAAACATGGAATTGCAAGGTGTGGGACCGACCATGGCTAGGGCATGGCCGGCCGGTTGACAAGCACGTACCCACACTTTCCCAGTTTTATGTAATTTTATGTATTTTCTCTGATTTGAGGAAAATTCCATGAAACTGGAGAGTTTTATGAAATTAGGGAACTTCCATGAGATGAGGGAGATAAAATAATAATAATAAAATAGGGAATGATGGAGTGTGGGACCGGCAATGGCCAAGGTATGGCCGGCCGGCCAACGGGCACGGTCCCATGGCACTCTTCCCAATTTTATGTAATTTTTTATGATTTTAGGGAATTTTTATAAAATCAAAGAGATTTGTTGAAACCAAGGTATTTTGTTGAAATCAGGGAGTTTTCATGGAATCAGGAAAACAAAACAACAAACAATAATAAAATAATAGGCATGTGGGACCGGCTAGGGCATGGCCGTAAGCTAGAGCCCGGTCCCACGAGTTTTCCTAATTTTATAATATTTTTCATGATTTTAGAGAAAATTCATAAAATTAGGGAATTTTCATGGTTTTAGGGAAAATTCATGAAATCAGGGAATTTTCATAATTTGAGAGAAATAATAAAATAATGGGGACGTGAGGTGTGGGACCGGCCACGGCTAGGGCATGGCCGGACGGCTGGTGCTTGGTCCCGCGACACCTTTCCCTAATTTTATTATGTCTTTGATAAAATCATGAGATTAGAGAATTTCCTTGAAACGAAGGAGATTTGCTCGAACGAGAGAATTTTCACAAGATCAGGGGAAAAAATAAAATTTGACAAATATAAAATTGGGCGCGGATCGGTCACACGGCATGACCAAGCAGCTGATGAGCCCAGTCCCCTGGCGCCTTTGCTAATATTTTATTATTATTATTTTTTCTTCCTATTTTGCATAGGTTCATCGTCCATTCATATTTTGAAATGCTCGTTTGCGCATTCAAATGTTGGTCTGTGCATTATTGCTAAGTACACTTGCACCATTTTAGTCAGGGCTTATTTGATGCTCAGATGCCTGTTTCGTTGAATATTTATCACTAACCCGTGGAATTCTGCTGGGAAGAACCACGAATTGAAGTGACGAAATATAACGAAGAATCGTAGAATATTGCTGGATATTCAGGCGATTAGAGATAATTAACTGATGACTCTATACTAGCAGGGCTTCCTATCTAGGAGCATTAATTATCTGAGGGTTGAGCAATATGAACTTGCTAGAGTGTCATATTCCTCTTGTATAGTTAGGGAAAACATGGTTGCATCCTGAAGACGTTATTGCTCTATACTAGCAGACACGCTGACTAGGAGCCGTCCAATCTTGCGATTCTATACAGTATGAGATGTGCCGTGGTCTCAGCTGGGTGACTACACATCTACATCTTCTCTGAGAGATTTTCTCGATCAGAGGTTTTATGGCATGAGCTTTCACGCTTAGAGACATGAGTCTCAATACTCATCTGATTGCCGATCCGGAGTAATTCTGAAATTGCTCGGTATTCATGAGATGTGCCGTGTCCTCACCGGGGAGACTACACATCTACATATACTCGAGAGACAACCTTCTCGATCGAGAGATTTATGGCATGAGCTTTCATGCTTTAATGAGAGACATGGGCCTCAATACTCATCCGATTGCCGGATCCGGAGTATAGTTTTACAATTTTACCCTTTGTCAAAAATCCACCATCTACATTAAGTCCCTTCTTAGTGAGGAACAGTCATGTTCCCCAGTCAGCATTGAATGGTGATTTTCCAGGTACAAACGGAAATAAGTAATTGAACTTAGTCATAAGATAAGACATTACCGGATTTCGACTGAATGAGCAAACCATGGTTTGAGCGGAAACGCCAGTGGCATAATAGAGCATCATCCAGTGAGCATAAATTGGTGTAGAACCGCTGATTCGATGGTGGAACCTTGGTCGGTTTAGGATTCAAGGGCCGGGCCCGAAAAGAAATCCTTGTTTTAGGAATAGACGCTCGTTCTTTCGTTAGTTTAAGGAACAAACAAAATAGACATGAGTCTAATGATAAAAAAATTGTCTATGAGCTTTCACGAAAACAAAATTTTATTTTTTAAATACGTGAGATTTCACAAAGTGGAATAAACTCTCGTTTCAAAGGTGGATGCTCATACGAGAGAATTTTTTTTTGAACAGACGTGCGTCTGTTAGTAATAAAATTTTGTTTATGAGCTTTCATGAAATTTTTTATCTTCGAGCTTTCGGAAATCTTTGAAAATATACTCTCGCTTAAAGGACAGATGCTCATGCGAGGGAGCAAAAAATATATAGACATATTTTTCAAATTTACGTGAGTTTCACGTTAAATATATATATTTAGTAAAATCGATGTTTTGATTTTGAACAACTGTTGAAAGTAGACAATCATACATGGTGAAATAATGTCTGTATGTGAGTTTTCACAATTGTAGAATGGACGTCTGTCCAATTTTGAAAACCAGTGAATGTTCACATAGTAAAATTTTACGTGGGTTGTTCACGGTTTTATGAAAATCAAGTCATGATTTTGAATAATGAATTTTGTTCGTCTTTGCAGGTTTGATGGAGCGAACGAATTCTCGAGATTGTAATCACTACAGCTAGTGAAATTGTAAATATGTAAGAGTTGGATGGTTACCATTTTTGTAGACTCTGTTGTGAGCACATTTATTCCATGATTCATTGTTCTGTCGAAGCCTGCGCTTTGTATGAACGATGCGCTGAAGTAGCCACTTTGCGAGAATGACTGACTCCCATGATGATACTTCCAAAGATGGTGTTTCCAGAGATAACATCTCTACGGACGAAACTTTAAGAAATGATACTTCTGGAACCTCTGGGTGATGGTGAGAGATCCTTCATACTGAGTTGTTCTCTTGGTTATTTCATTAGCTTTACCATAGGATGATAGTGTAGTGAGATCCTGGATCAATGTAGACTCCACGGAAATGGAAGAAAGTCTACGGGAGCGGAGAACCCAGAAGTAAGGACTACATGATGTTAGCAAATGACGTGTAGTCCCAGTAGTTTCTTTGGTGAGTTGTTAGCGCTCCTTGTGTCATGACTTTGCCCGTGCAATTAGGATCATGAGACCAAGGTTTGTTATTTCTTTTCATAATTTTGCTCCATCGATTGACGGTCTTCAACTTGTTCCCGGGCAAACAACTCATGAATCCAGCACTGATGAAGAAGTCGATGTAAGTATCCTTTTTCGTGCAGGTGATCGTGGCATCTCCTTGAATGAAATAATAATAATTGTTATTGATGAATCCAGGAAGAAATCATTGTAGATAAGCATCATGTTGATGAAGCGTGCTCTTCTTTGGGATATGGGAATATGGAGAATTCCCGAAATCCCGAACCAAATGGAGATAGTGGCGTTGCCAATGGAGATTTCGGCATTGCCGAGCCTTCAAATGATTTAGAGACTCCCCCAGTAAGTATATCTCCTGTAATCTCTTCATATAAGTATGAAATTGCTGATTTGTGAATGAATGAATGAGAATCCATGTGAGTATACGAGTAATTTTGCTGAAATACGTCACCAGAAAATTTTAGACTTCAGCATTTTAGCAAAAACACCGTAGAATCTTCGTTCAAAGTCAGATTTTCGCGATCTGCATATGTATCTTCAAGCCCAGAAAATATCCAAGCTTTAAAACAGAATATTTTTGAGTTTTGAGCATGTTTATGGCCTGAAAAAGGCGAAACAGTAAACTTCCAGGAGACTTTCAGAACTTTTTCAGATTGTATGTTGTCCAATGTTTTGGCCACATATCCTTGCTCATTTCTTAAATTGCTTTGAATTTCGGATATGTTGTATAGGACAATCATACGAAGAGAATGGTATATGAACCATACCTAGATTCTTCACCAATTGCTCCCAGCTCGTCGGTTTGTACATGACAGTGTAAAATCATCTCAGACGAGCTTGCTGTAAAACACTCATGTTGTGATTTTAGACCATTCGCTTGTGTCTTGAACGGTTGTTGAATGATTTAATGTCATTGATTCATTCTATATCAGGACCCTTTGATTGATACATGAGCATGGTGCTTGCAGTGCCATCTTGTTTACATCGATCGTAGAAACATCACTTAAAACCACGGTCACGGGACCATAATCGAGGTTGCTCTCAAGAGAGGATGATGTAATGACCATGGTGGCATGTCCCGGTGGTAGCATTCCTTTTGCAATGATTGACTAGCACTGGAGAGCTCGGAACCACGAGTGTTGGACTGTGAAATTGATCATCATGATCAGTGGACCGTCAGTCCCCAATATTTTGTTGAATCTCTCTCTTTCATTTTCCCTTCTTCTGGCAGGACCTAGATAGAGGATCCGGGTAGAAAAATTGATGTAAAGACCCGGGTGGTCGAAGTTGGAGGTACCTTGATGAAGGACTTAGCGAAAAGACCTGGTGGACACCGATCGACTGTGGAAGTTATGAATCACGTCTAAGAATTGCTGCTTGCATGTTGTATGCTCAGGATGCTGTAGGAACCTCATACGATGCCAGAATCTAATGCTTGACCCCAATTTTTGAAGCTAAGAGACTGAGTTGTCACATGAGAAAATAATCACTCAATTCGGAGTTGTAGAGGTCAGCAAACGAAGCGTGCACATTTGTGATTTGTAATCCCGTACAAAATTTTCAGACTTCATTAACTTGGCTGTAAAGGCCATATCTTTCAGCTCGTATGTTCGATTAATGAGCCATTTTGGTATGTTGTAGAAGAGACATAGACGAACATCTTTAGTTGAGGAAGCATTGTCCCATTCCTTACCTATTGGTACGTTTTTGCAAACCCATGGCCTGAAGTGTGTTGTATCTCATTTGTAGAGGTGATGAGAACATCTTTTAAAAGACTTTGGATTATGCCCACCAGTCATGCCAGCTTTGGGAAGACTTTCATGTGAGCATGTTATCAGGTCTACACATCTTGATATGAATCATCGGTTCTTAGAAAAGTCCGCTTCATGTGTAACACTTCAGAGAATGATTAGTTGATGAAGCCCTGAGGATGTTGCTCCTGAGACCGTTGTTGGTGCTGAGACCATGAATGATTACGCTCCAGAGATCCTTGTGAATGCTGAAATCATGGATGGTGTTCCTCTAGAGATTATTGTTGATGCTGATACCATGGTTGAAGTTTCTCCAAAGACCGAAAAGGCTAGAACCATGATTATAGATATAATCTTTGCTCCTTCATCCAGTGAGCCTTTTATATTCACGAACTAGTTGATGAGTTGAGCGTCGCTAAGATGAAGGTGTACTGAGAGTTCAAACTGAATTCTCCTAAAAGCATAACTTTACCAGGAACTGGCTTTGTCAGTGAGTCGGTGTTGTTGCGGTAGATAGCATCAGCAGTTTTCATACTGGATGTGATTGGTGAAGAGAGAAAGTTCCTCAATCATGCAGGGGCTTGTGATGTAGAGAAATCACGTTGATGAAGTTTCATTGAATCACCTCAGGTTGCCCAGTGTATGTTTAAGGAGTTAGTGCCATCCATGTATGAATGACATCGCATATGCTTCAGAAGTCTTATCATGGGATAATGAAGACTTATCGATTGTAGTTTAGTTACACTTTGATCGTGCTGGTGTTGAATCAATGTGTCATCGTCGAGATATTTGTGTTTTACTCTTTGATTGGGAGTACAATTTGATGGCTTCTTAGATGCTTGAGCGTTGAAGAGTATATTCCTTAAGAATCGAATGTCTTAGGGGTTTGATCATCTCGTCCCTGGAGTATCTTCTGTTGATTCAGCATCCCCTTCGTTGCGGTAGTGGGATTCGACACTTGTGAAGACATCAGAGCTTTCTGATTTTGTGGAACACATGGACTTGCAGGAGAAACGCCCAAAGTGTTCTTTGTCATGTTTGGACATCAGTAATGAATGTTTCATTGCTTGATTCGGACAAATGTCAGATTCAACCACTTGGTAAAATACTAATGCGATGAAGCTACCATTCATAGCGTCTTGTAGAGTTGCTAGCATAATTAAGTCCCCATACTAGGATAGCATGTGGGAAAATAAATGACATAGACATGGAATGAGACTTGCCTGAGTGCGGAACCTCTTGATGAATGTCTATGCATCTTTTACAGGTTCTTGCTTCAACCTCGTTAAAGTTTGAAATTCCTCAAAGTACTCTGATGATGGAATGTCCGTCAAATCTTCTGGGTCAGAAATTTCTTCGTTGGAGAGATGTGTAACAAAAGGCGCTTTGTAAGTACCCATCTTTTCAGCGTGGATCCACGCTCGTCCCCGAAGGACATGTCATATCCTGGATTTTCCTGATTATGTGAAACTTGGTTTTTGTCCAGGTTGAACTTATGTTCACTTTGAGAGTGATGTAGCCATAAGTATTTCCGAGCGCTCCTTCAAGGTCTCTGATTGAGATGGGAGCATGAGTAGCTTCTTGTCGAGTGATGCATGTGGATCCGATGGTTTTCAGTGGAATGATGTTGACGGCGGTACCGACATCGACAAATGCCCTCCTGAATTCATTTTCTTTAATATGCACTGTGGTGAGCAGTCCCCAGTCATACATTTCTTTGTCGGTGGCTGAAGGTTCAGGAGGTACTTCTGGAATCAATAGGCGTTTCCCAGACACTATGTGGTTCAAAGCTGTGAACATATCTCCCCTTTGCGCTTTCGACAGATAGAGTAATTCCCAGACATGCTCTATCAATGACTGAACTGCTTCTTTGACCGGTGCTTCAGATATGGAGAAAGTCCTGACCGGGAGGGGATCTCTGTGCACTCCTTCGGCCCCGAGATTAAGTTCTCCTGACTCAACCTTTTCTCTGAATATGCGTTTCAAAACTTTGCAGCTACTTGTGGGGTGATTGACGAACCTGTGGAAGCGGCAATAACGAGGGTTTTCCATGTCTTCCTTAGTTGGGTCTCTTCTGACATATGGCAATTTGATTGCACCATCTTGGATCCAGGCATCTAGTAGTTCGAGCATTTCTCCAATGGGAGAGGAAAGTCAGGTGCATCTTGATCAGGAGTCTCTGTATGTTAGCCAGGAGCCCGTGCCTCTGGTTTGTCCTTCTTTAGCGTCTTTTGAGGAGCTGAGGTATGCTTGTTCGGGGGTTCAGCCTTGCGCTTGCTCCCTTCTGCAACAGCGTTTGTGGAGGGTTGCAGGTTGTATTGCTTGTTGATCAGACGTTTGCTTCCTCGAGTATCTCGCGATTCTTCAGTCTTTGTAGATTTTGCTCTTTCCAATAGAGCAGGTGCAGTGGTTGCCGATCTCTTCGCGTCTTCATGAAGATCTGAGAAAGTCCGAATCGAAGATTTTCCGGTGGAGCCACTCGTAGACCGGGAGCATGCCATTGATGCACAAATCTACCAAATTGCTCCGTGACATTTGGGTCATGACAAACCAAGGCCTGGACTCTGAATCTCTTCACGTAGTCATTGGGGTTTTCACTGACCCTCTGAAACATTCTTCCAAGATCACAAAGAGTGACTTGCTCTGACACGAAGAAGTACTTTCTGTAGAAGGCATTGATCATTTCTTCCCAATTGTTAATAGTCCCTGGTGCGATGTTGTTATACCAGGTGTATGCCCTGCCTTTCAAAGATTTTGAAAATTCATTGAGACGAACAACGTGGTTGTGTTCATGTTCTCCCAAGGCTTCCAGGAAACGAGAGACATGTTCTCAAGCATTGCCAGTTCCATCATACAGAGTGAAAGTTGGAGAGGTATAACCTTTCGGAAGAGGGGTCCTTTGCATAGCGGCAGGATAAGGAGGCTGGTGACGATGGACATGTGATGTCTTGTCCTTTCCACGGTTCTCCAGAAGGCGCTCCAAATCTTCCCGAGTAATGAAATTTGATGATTCTTTTGATGATGAATCGTCTGCAGCTTTGCGGACTTCGTCGTCGTCCACTGTATGAATTGGAATTAACTCAGGATCAGCATATGAGGATTTATCCTTCTCTTTCCCCTTTCCTTGAGTTTTCTCTGACATTGTATCAGTGAGAGCCTTCAGTTGATTAAATATCTCCTTCTGTACCGTAGCCATATCGGTCTGATTTTTTGCAAGAGTCTCTTGAACTTTGATGAGATCGGCAATGGTGGGTGGTGGGTTTCCTATGACTTCCTCAGGGTGTCGGCTGAACAGAGGATGACCTTCCGTGTTAGTGTGAGGAGGAGTGCCATCACCACTGCCAGTGTTAGAGGCCGGAATGGTTTCCGGGATATCCTCGTTGTCGTTGTTGTTGTTGCTAGTGCTAGCGCCATTTGTGTTGGAACCTGTAACTAACCCAGACCTAAGACCGTCCATCTTGTGAAACTGTGAGATTACAACCGAGAGATTAATCTCCCACTGTGGTCGCCAATCTGTAGAAGGGGAAAAACGATTTGATGGTTTTTACGGAATTGAAGAGTCGACCGTGTGGAGACTCCTTGAACCGAGCGAAATGTTGAACCTCACACAGATGCACTGCAAGAAGGGAGTGCTTTAAGTTTGAGAGATCAATATGTAAGACTCCGGCCTAAACCAAGAACAATGGCCGTTCCAGAGTCAATTCGGTCACAAGAGAGGATCTGTTGATCTGTAGGAGGAAAGATGAGAAATGCGTGAGATCAATGGTATTCTGAGATTGTAGGTGTGTTGTGAATTCAGCATAAGAATGCTCTGAATGATTGAATTTTGCTCAATTGAGAGTGAATGCTCAGACGATGAGTTCGTGTAGACGAAAGATTGTCTGTATGAACTTGCCTAGAATTCTTTTAGACCAATTGTTGATGGTGGATTTTCGTTTAAGGTTAAATTTGTAAAAACCGGAAAAAATCATGCGCTGACATCTTGTAAAAGATAAAGCCATTTATAAGTGTTGGATACTCCCTCACTTAATTCACCAAGAATGGAGCATGTAGCAACAATCCCATTCTGTGAATACATGAAATTCCTCCAGGTTGGAGCATGTGGCAACAATCCCTTCCCCGTGAATTTCATATCGGCCTTGTATTTCCAAGTACTCATTATCGGTGTGGCATGACGACCGAGTGTTACTCTTACGAGAATAACACGAACCTCCAAGCACTATAATGAAACCATGTACGAAATACCCGTACAGATGATTCTCGGTGTGTTATACTAGCCTCGAGCCCCTCTGTGGTGTGTTATACTAGCCCGATTGAGCCCCTCTCGGTGTGTTATACTAGCCCGATTGAGCATCCGACCGACCATATCGGTCCGGATATGATCCGATCGCATCATCCAACTCCATAAGCATGATTGGATGACCCCGCATCAATTCCATCACCCCCAAGCGGTATGGAATACCCACGGCCGACCCCGCATGGTCGGTCATTGGCCTAGCCTGCCAAGAAACCGTTCATACCAAGCATTATGGACGGAAAACCCTAAATTAGGGTTTGCGGCATATTACATGTGTCGCAAAACAGTCTCAACCATCCATCTTCGCAGGTATAGATGGAGGGTGTAGATGTAGACTCAAAGGGCCCAGAGCATGTCAACACGATCACCGTGGGCCCGTCTACACACTTGACCAATCGGTCAAGACCAACAATGTTTGGCCGTGGCAAAATCATCACCCAAACAAAGACGACGCACGGCTTGAAAGCCAAAATTAGGGTTTCAAGTCATCACGCGCGTCCATCTTCTCCGGCACGAATGGAAGGTCACAGATTAGATTAAACAAGGGCCGGTCATACCAGCATGACCACCGTGGGCCCATCTACCTCCTCATGTGTTCGGCCAAGGCATATCATGCCTGGTCAATCCAAAACGTGCGTCCAAACTAGCATGGCCGCGCCTCCCAAACCACGAACTGATCTCAACCGCTCAACTTCACCGGATGATTTGAGTGGCTTAGATCACGTTTTCATGGGATAGTCAGGTATAGGTGTGAACACCAGCATACCACCTACACGCTGGTATGATCGACCAAGACCGACCAAGATGGGTCGTCTTGAAACGCGTGCCCAAACTAGGGATCTCACGCCGGTTTCCAACTCCTTTGCGGCAACGGATTGCGCAAGAAACCGATCTCAACCACTCAACTTTACCGGTCAAATTGAATGGCTTAGATCTCGCCTTCATGGGACAGTGAGGTATGGACGTGCACACCCGGCATGCCGTCTACACACATGCCCTACGGTCCTCTCCAAATCCCTTTCCATGCTTGGTTTCGACCAAGTCAAGAGTGATGCTTGCACACCTCTTCAAAAACCCTAATATTCATTAACGGTCGCAGATGAGTGTCTCAAAGATCATCTCATCCGTCCAACTTCACCGACTTGGTTATACAACCCCGGTCGAGAGTTATTTGGTTAGTGAGGCGTCATTACCCATCACTTTACCACACCATAATGCGATACATAAAATACACACGATACTTCACAAGTATCGACTTCTGAATAACACATTATTCAATTCAAAGATTACATGCTATCTTTCGTGGATCCACGATCCACACATTCCAGATATCAATCATGTCACAAACTGGGGATACATACTTTGGGGTATTGGTCCGGCGGTTTACGGCGTGCGGCGTGCAACGCGCCATCACAAGAACGTGTCGGAAGTCATGGACGGTTAGAGATGAACGGGGAGAAGTGGGCAAGGCGGTCGACGCACAACTCCACTACTCCATCACTCCACTTCCTCCACTTCCCACGAGAGACGTGAATGAGGCTCAATGACTTGTATAAATAGGTTCTCCGCCCTATTTCAAAAACACCACAAGTTCGACGAGACAAAAACCAAGTGTTAATACAAAAACGTATTCAAACACCCGAACTTGCTTGCATCAATCACAAGCCTGTTCACCTTTCTGTTACAAGTCATAAGCAAGCCAACACCTTCACAATCTCAACACCTTCTTCGCTTCCCTCCCTAAGATCAACCCCATCTCCTTCACTTTGTGACCGAAACAAGTCTGGAACGGCCATTTCTTGGTTTAGGCCGGACTTGCACAGATTGATCTCTCGAATCTACAAGCACTCACCGCGCAGTGCATTTGTTTAAGGTTTAAATTCATTCCTCATCCACACCCCAAATTACCAAATTCTGCAGGAGTAGTTTTCACCCATAAACACCAATGTTCGAGTGTTCAAATCTTGTTCTTTCAATCAGGATTCAGAGATATTTTATAATGCCGGAGTTGAAAAAACCATGATCCCATGAAGTGTGACAGTTTGCTGGAATCAGAGAGTGGGGAAGTGGGAAATCGTGTTAAAACCAGTTGCTCATCGTGCGGAGAATTTGTTAATTTTCCACCCACTACTTTGCTGACTCTTCCAACTGATTGCACGACTTGCTCACATTCTCATCGTGGGTGAACACACGTGCCGTAGACCGCCAGACCAAAACCCTAGTTAATATCCCCCCATGTGACACGATTGATATCTCGTGATTGTGGAGTCAGTTGCTGACTTTGTGGGACGATGAGTCCATGTATTGTTGAGTTGAACATGTTTTGCAAATGTTCTGAAACTCATGAATCAAATATGTCTCTTTGAGGCGAGGTATTATTATGTTGATTACCTAAGACGAGCAAACTGTGTTCTTTGAATTGTCGAATAATAATATTGATAGTTGAACCAATATTATTAAATCCGAGCAAATATTATTGGTTCGAGCGGATATTGCTAGTTTGAGCGAATATTACTAGTTTGAGCAAATATTGCCGGTTTGAGCAAATATTGCTCGTTTGATGAATTGTTGGTAGCAGGACCAAATAAAATATTAATTTAAGATACTGACTGCTGGGTCGAGCAAAATAAATAAAAATGTTGATCATGAAATCAACATAAAATTATCAGAGTATTTTAATCTGCTCAGAATCATGTTTCTGCGGAGCTCTGAATTCAAAATCCTAATTTTACTAAAATGATGATTTATTGCAAATCAAGTGAAGCAGGGACCGGCTACATGGGATGATAAGTTCACCATGTAAGCCCAGATGCTCGAATGAACAAAATACCAACGTCTCTTGAGGACCAATTGGTGAAAGAATGATTAAATGCTGGTTTAATCATTTATTGAAATAATGCTCGTGTGAGCGACAAATAACAAAACCTATCCAGGAAGAGATGAGGAACCGACCAGGAGGTCATGAGACCGGCTCTTGGTGGCCGTGGTACCAATGGATGGTCGTTCAAGCAAACTCTTAATTGTTTGGAAGAAGTTTGAACCTAATATGAGCAATTGAGCAAATTAGGTTAAAATCATTAAAACATGTGGGACCGGCTGTTTGCAGGCCTTAGAGCCACCCTTGGTCGGTCAAGGGGATGTGCTCGTGTCACCATAGTGTCCGTCTCTCAGTCCTGAGAGTTTCAGTATTTTCCGATGCGCATTTGAGCAACATTCTGAGAAAATATGCAGAATCCAGGGTTTCTTTGAAACTAGGAAAAATACATGAGATGATGAAAAATGATAAATAAAACAGGGAATTGCAAGGTGTGGGACCGACCACGGCTAGGGCATGGCCGGCCGGTTGACAAGCACGTACCCACACTTTCCCAGTTTTATGTAATTTTATGTATTTTCTCTGATTTGAGGAAAATTCCATGAAACTGGAGAGTTTTATGAAATTAGGGAACTTCCATGAGATGAGGGAGATAAAATAATAATAATAAAATAGGGAATGATGGAGTGTGGGACCGGCAATGGCCAAGGCATGGCCGGCCGGCCAACGGGCACGGTCCCAGGGCACTCTTCCCAATTTTGTGTAATTTTTTATGATTTTAGGGAATTTTTATAAAATCAAAGAGATTTGTTGAAACCAAGGTATTTTGTTGAAATCATGGAGTTTTCATGGAATCAGGAAAACAAAACAACAAACAATAATAAAATAATAGGCATGTGGGACCGGCTAGGGCATGGCCGACCGGCTAGAGCCCGGTCCCACGAGTTTTCCTAATTTTATAATATTTTTCATGATTTTAGAGAAAATTCATAAAATTAGGGAATTTTCATGGTTTTAGGGAAAATTCATGAAATCAATGAATTTTCATAATTTGAGAGAAATAATAAAATAATGGGGACGTGAGGTGTGGGACCGGCCACGGCTAGGGCATGGCCAGCCGGCTGGTGCTCGGTCCTGCGACACCTTTCCCTAATTTTATTATTTCTTTGATAAAATCATGAGATTAGAGAATTTCCTTGAAACGAAGGAGATTTGCTCGAACGAGAGAATTTTCACGAGATCAGGGAAAAATAATAAAATATGACAAAATATAAAATTGGGTGCGGGGTGGTCACGGCATGACCGGCCAAAATGAGCCCAGCCTCCACAGCGCCTCTAATATTTTATTATTATTATTATTCCTTCCTATTTTGCATAGGTTCATCGTTCATTCATATTTTGAAATGCTCGTTTGCGCATTCAAATGCTGGTTTGTGCATTATTGCTAAGTACACTTGCACCATTTTAGTCAGGGCTTATTCGATGCTCGGATGCCTATTTCGTTGAATATTTATCACTAACCCGTGGAATTCAACTGGGAAGAACCACGAATTGAAGTGACGAAATATAACAAAGAATCGTAGAATATTGGCTTGGATATTCGAAGCGATTAGAGATAATTAAACGATGGCTCTATACTAGCGGGGTTTCCGATCTAGGAGCATTAATTATCTGAGGGTTGAACAATATGAACTTGCTGAAGTGTCATATTCCTCTTGTATAGTCAGGGAAAACATGGTTGCATCCTGAAGACGTTATTGCTCTATACTAGCAAACACGATGTCTAGAAGCCGTCCAATCTTGCGATTCTATACAGTATGAGATGTGTCGTGGTCTCAGCTGGGAGACTACACATCTACATCTTCTCTGAGAGACTTTCTCGATCAGAGGTTTTATGGCATGAGCTTTCACGCTTAGAGACATGAGTCTCAATACTCATCCGATTCTTAGGATCCTAGTAATTACTTTAAATTGTTCAGTATTCATGAGATGTGCCGTGGCCTCAGCTGGGAGACTACACATCTACATATACTCTGAGAGACAGCCTTCTCAGTCAGAGATTTATGGCATGAGCTTTCATGCTTCAATGAGATACATGGGACTCAATACTCATCTGATTGCCGGATCCGGAGTATAGTTTTACAATTTTACCCTTTGTCGAAAATCCACCATCTACAACGATCACTTAAGTTATCAGACTTATAAGTTGAAACTAAAATATTGTGGTGTACTTGGGTACCCTCGTCATTTCACATTTTTCCATTCATGTGTGCATTAAAAATATTATTTCAATTACCTTACGACCTTTCTTCATTTGTGAAGACATTTTCTTACGCTCAACTATTTTGACAATATCATTCTTTTCTTGTTTTTCAAAAAAAACTTGAAGCTGAAATTCTGAAGTTGATGATTGTGCATCATTTTGAGATTCCTTTATGAGTTTTTTTTTCCACACCCACTCCCTCATATTTATCAATTTTTCCATTAACATTTAGATTAGAACTACCATGTACTGATCCACCAGTATTGGGGTGAGGGTTTAAGTTTGTTTCTGGTGAAGAATAAGGAAACCTTGAGAACCATGTTGGGATCCACAGTGTTGGGATCCTCCCGTCTCGTAAGGGGATTCTTTTGGTATAGCCTATCCATCCAACATATCAGGGTTATATCAGTTCAGCTTTCTGAGGATGTGGAAGCATGCTTCATGTCTGATACTTGAACTTCTTGTTCTTTGTCATTCCTCTCGAGTTTTCCGTTGATACAAACCAATATATAAATTAGCTATTACAATAAACTGATAAAAGATTGTAAAACCAATTAAATAGTTTGAAACGCAACTTACCACGTCGACATCAGTATCGTCGCTTCCTCTTTGTCGGTTCATTTGCCTTATCAAAGCTACACAACAGTTTAGGTCTCGGCTAACTGTACCAAAACGACTTGACAACCCGGAAGCATCACGATTTTTGGATTCTCAGTTTCCTGACAAAATTGTGTAAAAATGTTTCCTCAAAGCGTATGATGTGGCAGTTGGACACCATTGATTGGATCAAGCGTAAATGCTATATAAATTTTGTAAATAGCTTTATCTTCATCCAGACTAAACTTTAGACCGCGAACTCTTTGTGATGAATTATTTTGTGTTTCTAATGGGATTGCCATTTTTTGAGAGTTTTTTCTAAGATGGAGGTGAAATCGATGAGGTGTTTGAGATTGAAAGATTAAGGTTGAGAAATTTTTAGGAGTTTGAGATTAAAAGATAAGATTATGATGAAATATTATAAGTTGTGGGTCTATAACGTGGAGAAGGTGTGATTTTGGAATTGAAATTGATTATCTTTATAGGGAGTAGAATTAGAACCGTTGAATGAGAGTAGCCATTGACGACTCAAACAAGGACACTCATATCTGTATGAGCCGAGTGTCGACCTAGGTGAGGCCGTTCGTCCCAAGATGACGCGGTCGTCTCAGGTTGAGACGCTCGGCTCAAACTAAGATGCGGTGAACGAACCCTTTTATTTGAGGGTTTTTCCATCCAGTTTATTCGTTTGTCAGTCCCACTATAGATGGTAAATGGGCAAATGGGTTGATTTTCCAGTCCAACTAAAATTTCACTTAGGACTCTACACTAAGCCATACCAAATTCCACGACCCAAACAGGAAGCAACCCATGAATAATACTTTGGAAACTTTACTTGTCAACGCCAAATTTTTCTCTTTATAGTTTATGACACCGACTGATGGATGCATATACGTAACCCGGGAGCACAATGATACACCCTTGAATTTATGCAAAAGGCGAGACAATATTTTTCCACGATATCAATTCTTTTTTTTCCTCTTTTAAGTAATCCATGGTGAATTTTTCCATGATATCAAGTTTTAATTTTATTTTTTAAAACAATCCAGGTCGAATTAAAAATATACTTGGCTAAATTAGGGCCTACTATGATTAATTTGGGCCTACGACTAAAAAACACAAAGGGTCATTAAGAAGTAATCTCTAGAAACCCCTTATACTCCTATTTATGTTAATGGCTAATATGCCCTTATCCATTAGTGATGATTAATTGAGTTAGTATTGGTGAAATTAATTAGTGTTTGAGTTTGATTATAGCGTTAGGATTAGAGTTCATTTCCTCTTTTAAGGTTTGGAGGGAAAGAAGAAGTAGAGGGAAACAAAGAAAAAACTAGGGTTTGTGCTTTTCTTAGCAAAAATGAAACTTTATAGTGATGATGAAGACTCAAGTAGTGATGAAAAAGTGGGTGCATAGTGATGAAGAAGTGGGTGCATCAGATAATCATGATTTCGATCCTACCGAATTGGATAATTTGTTGAATGAAGAAAAGAATGTCAACCAAATAATGCTTGAGGATATTATTCAAGCACAAGAACAATTTCTCCGGGAAGAAGAAGGTAATAATGCTTCAAATAGACAGGTATGAGATGTAATGATCCACAAACATGTATTTGCAAGTCTAGATCGCTCATAAATGGAAAACATTTCTAAAAATTTCCCCATAATCGGTTTATTCGATATCACCACATAAACCAATTTTGGGTAAAATCCCCAAATTGGGTACAACAATCTGTTGTTTTTCATTGGTGGGTCTATAAACAAGCCTACAATGAAAAGCGCAAGTGCACAAAATATCGATATGCAACACGGGCAAAGTCTTACTAAAACTAATTCTAAACCGAGAGTAACAACAAGGGTCTTGGTTGTCGATACGACTAGATGATTAACAGGGTTTTAAAATAATAAACAAATACAAAAGCAAAGAGTACTCTAAATAGGCAGATAACTAGGATACTAGAGCTTGAATCCACCTCCTAAACGCATAGAAATCTCTAATTTGATATACTAGCTCTCCCTTCAATCAAGGGGCTATAAAAGTTCTAGCCTCAAACTACCTTGAAGATGTGATATAATCACTTGCACAAATATGATGAATTGATCTCAAGAAACCATGTCAATCCCTAGAATTACCTATCTCGATTAAGGCATAGATAATCATATAATTGAACTATATCGGTTAACATAAGCTTGAATACAAAGCCAAGGATTATCCTAACCACCATGGATGCTTGACATACAAGATGAAAGTAATTTGCTAGTATTCAGAAATCAAATCATGCTTTTCAATAAAATTCCATGGAGAAGAGCAAGTAAAATCAAACAAGATGAATTCTAATTATTAAAGGAAGTTTCATCTTTGCCCTAGAAAAGATTTTTAGAACATTAATACAAAATGAAATTAAACCTAATTTACTAGTGCAAGTTGCACCGGCTACTCTGGCTTTTTTTTCCTCAAATACAACAGCCTCTTCAATTTATACAAGTTTTCCCCAAAACCCCAAATCCCCATAATCAAACAGATGCATAAAAATAAATTTAGGGATTTGTTTTATTTGTCACTCACCACTGATGCGTCTACACAAGTCACCATCATATCACCGTCAATTCCCTTCTTGCCATTGTTGGTGATTGCAAAGATCAACAAATTCAGATCTCTACTAGTCCATTCTCATCGTTCTTGAAAACCAATCATCCGACCTATTGTTGCTCATAGTCCGTAGTAGGGTAGGGAGTGAATGGGTGAGAGATGAGAAAAAGGGTTGTCGACAATTGAGAGAGAGTGAGACAATTACGGCCATGAAAGAGATGATGTGTCTGAGTTAGTTTGGGAAGAAGGGGACGAGAGCGAGAGAAGCATTTTGTTTCTCGTGAAGGAGATGTGAATCGGGAAAGGTGATAAATATGTTTAACTTGGTTTACATGCACTTGAACTTAGGCCCATCAATTTTAATGCACTTGAACTTAAGCCCATCAATTTTCCTTCCACGTCTTTGCTACAATTGTTTGCTCCATTGACTATGCCAATCCACTAATACTGCTTGTTTGCACTTCGCTCACAGATTTTGTGCTTCATGGTGTACCATTCCACTCTCCACAATGCAATCAGACTCTATTTATTCTCCTACGAAAGAAAACAAACACTAGTTATCAATATTTACAACAAAATAGATTATTGGTGCCTCGAGACGCAAAATACCTAATTTGACTTAAAATAGGACATCAAAGCACTCGGAATGTAATAAAAGACAACAAAATGATATAGAAATATGCATTATTAGGCACCGATCATTCATCACCATATAATCCGATTGTAGTAAATTTTTGGTGCGATGGGTACGTGACCAAAATCGGTTTTTGTTGGTGATGTACATATGCCGATTCCTTCACTTGGATGTTCACGTAAAATACACTAAGTTCACAATCGGTTCATTTATGTATATATGTAATCATGTTGTGGAGACGAAATGATACAGGAATATAGATGACAAAAATCGGATTACATGTTATGCAATGTGAACCGATTATGAAATATGGAAAGTTTTCTTTGAAATCATCAAGTCCTTAATCAGACTTTATAATTGCTCATATAATCTGATTCCTGTCAATCGGTTGTCTCGACTGTGACACGTAAACCGATTCTAAATCCTACACCTTTCGATATATGTTGTAGATTGTTGCGGCGTTCGACGAAGATCATCCCAAAGCCGTATTTCTGCTGGGTGTTGATACCTCTGCCCACTATTTCACCGATTTGGAATGGAAAGAAAGAAACCATGCAAAGCAATGGTTTATAGACAAGGGCATAGAGATCAAATATGCATTAGTTTTATGTAATAGTTCAAAAAAAGATCGTTTGGAACTTGTTTGTGAGAGAGGTTGAAAGCAAGAAAATCACTGGGCAAAGGACAGACCATACACGAAGAAGACGACAAGGGAATACATTACTAAAACAAATAAGTATGGTTACCCATTTAAGATTATAGTTAATAGACCCAGTGGACCCAATGGTAAGGTATACTAGCTCGATAAAGTGATGAATGGTTGTCATAATCATGATGATCCAGAATCTCTTATTGGACACGCGTCCGTTTGTGGGTTGAAACCACATCAATTGGAAACGGTAAGGTCGATGAAAGCGTGTAAACCAAGTGACATCCTTAGGAATATTAAGGAGGATAATAAGGATAACTTGTCCACTTTGAGGCAAATTTACATGGCAAGAGCAGCCTTTAGGAAGAGGGAATGGGATGATAGAGCGGTTATGGAACAATCTCAGTGGTTAGCCGATCAACACGGATACACAATGAGGAAGCATGTATTGGAAGGCAAAGTGACTCGTATTTTCTTGGCGCATCCGGAGATGATCAAGTTAGCCCAGTGCTTCTATCAAATTTTGTTAATAGATTGTACGTACAAGACCAACAAGTATAACATGTCGTTGTTAAACATAGCTTGTCATACTTCCGACAAGGAAACTTTCACGGTAGCATGGGGGTTTATGGATCGAGAGAATGATGTGAGTTTTACTTGGATGCTAGAGACCTTGAAAGAGATATACCGTGGCGATCAAACTCCGAGGATCATAGTAACGGATAAGGACCAAGCATTAATGAATGCCATATGAATGGTTTTTCCGGACGCTAAGAATTTTCTTTACACATGGCACATACAATGCAATATTAGAAGTAATTGTATGGGTCATATCCAAAGGCCAAAGCCACAAAAAGGTACCGCTCGTGAAAAGGAGGAAGATGAGCGTCTTCAAAAACTAACTCCGGAACAATGAGAGGAGGATAAGAAGAAAAGTAAATCAGAGTATGAAGCGAATGGGTTACTATGGAAGGCTTTTCAACATCATTGGGATTTAATGGTACACTCAATGTCCGTGGCCGAGTTCGAATCTTATTTGGAGAGTTTTATTGGGTTATGGAAGAAGGATTACAAGAAATGTGTGGTTTATTGCTTGAAGGAATTGTTGGATCCGTACAAGGAAAAATCTGTTTATACTTACACCTACCAACACATGCATTACAAGAATGAGGCAACAAGTATCGCGGAAGGATCTCATGGACGTTTGAAGAGCTTGCTCCGAGGGAGCCAAAACAGCGCGGTTACGGTACAACAAGCCATCCATGAGTTCACCGAGTCTGATATAGTCGAGATAACCGCTGTGGATGGGGAAAAACGGTTTGCTGGTTTTTTAGGGAAGTGAAGAGTCGAGCGTGCGGTCGAGGCTCCTCAACCGAGCAAACTGCTGAACCTCACACAGATGCACTGCAAAGGGAGTGCTTAGATTCGAGAGATCAATCTGTAGGACTCCGGCCTAAACCAAGTCAATGGCCGTTCTAGAGTCAATTCGGTCACAAAGAGGAAGATGGGTTGATCTATAGGAGGGAAGCTGAGAATTGTGTGGGATCAATGATGATCAAGGATTGCGGATGTGTTGAAGGTTTCTGCAAATTGATGAACTGTTGAGTTCGGATAAGTTTTGGGCGATTGATGGAATTTCTTAGAGTGATTGCTCGAAAAATTGTTGTTAGACGAATGTTGTCTCCTTTCAATCACGGATCCAGAGACTTATTTATATTGTCAGAGTAGTAAACACATTGATCCCTGTAAGTGTGACGGTTTCATGAGTGGAAGAGTGGGAAAGTGGGAGATCGTGGTAAAACCAATTCCATGTCGTGTGGAGACTTGGTTGATCGTCCACCCACTACTTTGCTAACTCCTTCAACCGTTGCACGACTTACTCACATTTCTCGTCGTGGATGAATCCATGTGTCGTAGGCCGCCAGACCAAAACCCTGAGTGATATCCCCCCATGTGACGTGATTGATGTCTCACGAATCGTGGAGTCTGCAAGATAGACGTGTATTTTATTAGTCGGTTGTTAACTGTTTAGATAGTGAATATAAGTTTTGTTGAATCGAGCATGATTGACGATTGCTCAGTGATTCATGGATTTAAACGTGTTAGTTCTTACGTTGATATTGCCCGTGTGCAATTATTGTAAACTCGAGAGCGTCTGAGCAAGTATTGCTCGATTCGACGAATTACTGAGTATTGATAGTCGGGAAATTGAGCAATGCTCAATTCAACGAATATTGATAGTTGGATCAATATTGATAGTTGGATCAATATTCGAGCAAGTGATAGTGAACCAATATTGCTCAAGTATTGACTCGATTTAATTATTTATTTATTGGTGACGTGACCCAATAAAATATTAATTAAAATATTGGCAGATTACCGAATATTATTGTTGATGGGTGAAAACTACTCCTGCAGAATTTGGTAATTTGGGGTGTGGATGAGGAATGAATCTAAACCTTCAACAAATGCACTGCGCGGTGAGTGCTTGTAGATTCGAGAGATCAATCTGTGCAAGTCCGGCCTAAACCAAGAAATGGCCGTTCCAGACTTGTTTCGGTCACAAAGTGAAGGAGATGGGGTTGATCTTAGGGAGGAAGCGAAGAAGGTGTTGAGATTGTGAAGGTGTTGGCTTGCTTATGACTTGTAACGAAAGATGAGCAGGCTTTCGGTTGATGCAAGCGAGCTCGGGTGTTTGAATACGATTTGTATTAACACTTGGTTTTTCTGTCTCGTCCGAACTTGTGTTGTTACTTTCTGTTTGAAATAGGGCGGAGAACCTATTTATACAAGTCATTGAGCCTTATTCACGTCTCTCGTGGGAAGTGGAGGAAGTGGAGTGATGGAGTAGTGGAGTTGTGCGTCGGTGCTACACGACTAGTCTTGCCCACTTCTCCTGTTCACCTCTAACCGTCCATGACTTCCTGACATGTTCTTGTGATGGCGCGTTGCGCGCTGCACGCTGTAAACCGCCAGACCAATACCCCAGTATGTATCCCCCCAGTTTGTGACATGATTGATGTCTGGAATGTGTGGATCGTGGATCCACGAAAGATAGCATGTAATCTTTGAATTGAATAATTGTGTTATTCGGGAAGTCGATACTTGTGAAGTATCGTGTGTATTTTATGCGAGTCTTGCATTACGGTGTGGTAAAGTGATGTGTAATGACTCCTCACTAACCAAATAACTCCCGACCGGGGTTGTATAACCAAGTCGGTGAAGTTGAACGGATGAGATGATGTTTGAGACACTCATCCTGCCATCTGTTAATGAATACTAGGGTTTTTGAAGAGGTGCGCAAGCATCACTCTTGACTTGGTCGAAACCAAGCATGGGAAGGGCTTTGGAGAGGACCGACCGGTCGTGCATGTTGATGGCATGCCGGTGTACACGTCCATGTCTCACTTTCCCAAGAAGGCGCGATCTAGGCCACTCAAATTGACCGGCACGGTTGAGTGGTTGAGATCGGTTTATGCAGAAATTTCTTACCGCAAAGGAGTTGATAACCGCGTGATATTCCCGCACGCGTTCCAAGACAACCGTCCTTGGTCGGTCTTGGTCGATCACTCCAGCGTGTAGGTGGTAGGTTGATGTTCACACCTATACTTGATTATCCCATGAAAACGTGATCTAAGCCATTCAAATCATCCGGTGAAGTTGAGCGGTCGAGATCAATTTGCAACTTGGGAAGTGTAACCACGCATGTTTGGGCGGGCGTTTTGGATTAGCCGGGCATGATATGCCTTGGCCGACCGCATGAGGAGATAGATGGGCCCACGGTGATCATGCTGGTATGACCGGACCTGCTCGATCTGATCTGTGACCCTCCATTCGTGCCGGAGAAGATGGACGCGCGTGATGGCTTAAACCCTAATTTTGGCTTTCAAAGCCGTGCGACCATGCTCTTTCAAAGTGGACGAATTTGTTGTAACCAATCATGTTTGGTTTTGACCGATTGGTCAAGTGTGTAGGCGGTCACATGGTGATTGTGTCGACATGCTCCAGGCCCTTTGAGTCTACATCTACACCCTCCATCTATACCTGCGAAGATGGATGGTTGAGACCGTTTTGCGGCACATGTAATATGCCGCAAACCCTAATTTAGGGTTTTCCGTCCATAATGCTTGGTATGGACGGTTTCTTGGCAAGTGAAGGCCAATGGTCGACCATGCGGGGTCGGTTGTGTGCATTCCATACCTGCTTGGGGGTGATGGAATTGATCTGTGGTCATCCAATCATGCTTGTGGAGTTGGATGATCTGCGATCGAATCATATCCGGACTGATATGGTCGGTCTTTGATGCTCAATCGGGCTAGTATAACACACCGAGAGGGGCTCAATCGGGCTAGTATAACACACCGAGAGGGCTCGGGCTAGTATAACACACCGAGAATCGGCACATGAAGGTATTTCGTACATGGTTTCATTATAGTGCTTGGAGGTTCGTGTTACTCGTAAGAGTAACACTCGATCGTCATGCCACATGATAATGATTCATTATAGTGCTTGATGTTCGTGTTACTCTGTAAGAGTAACACTCGATCGTCATGCCACACCGATAATGAGTAATTTGGAAATACAAGGCTGATATGAAATTCACAGGAAGGGATTGTTGCCACATGCTCCAACCTTGAGGAATTTCATGTATTCACGAGAATGGGATTGTTGCTACATGCTCCATTCTTGGTGAATTAAGTGAGGGAGTATCCAACACTTATAGATGGCTTTTTCTTTTACAAGATGTCGTAGCATGATTTTCTCTGGTTTTTACAAATATAACCTTAAACGAAAATCCACCATCAACATTAAGTCCCCGCTGCCTAGCACATAATGGTTACACTATTGTGTGGTAGGCATGAGATGGTGACGATTAAAGATAAAACTTATGAGGCAAAGTTAGATGTTACCGGGAGGGACGGGTCATCCTGTCCTTGGAGTATGTCACGTTCAAAAGGCATATAGGAGAGTGTTTCCTAGTATGATGTCGGCCTTGCACGCTTCGATCGACCTTGCTATGCCTCGCGGTCGAGGGGCTATTGCGCCCGCTTCACTCGATCGTGGGGTTGTGCCTAATCGACGGGACTGCTGCACACTGCCGTTCGTGGGGGCTACTGCGCCTGCTTGTTCGAATGTGGGCTTGTTGTGTCTGCTTGATTGAACGTGAGTCTCACCCACATACGCCTGACAGACTTGAAACTTGTACCGGTCTTGAAACTTGTACCGGTCTTGAAATCAACACCAGACTAAAATTTGTACGGACTAAAATTTGTCTGGGACTAAAATTTGTACGGACTTGAATGGTGTATGGACCGGCCATTGTGTGCTCCGATGTGAGTTGTGTCTTGCCGTGTGACTACATCTCTCCTGTATTTTCATACAAGTTCTAACTCCTGTCTTTTATTTCATTGTGGAAGAAAAGAATCCCTGTTGAGATGTCTTCTGGAGATAATGCTGGTGCCAAGTCAGGAGGTGTTGAAAGCTTCAAAGATATGCCTAGAACATTGATGATGAGTTGTTCACCGCGCCTTTTCAACTATAGGAAAATATCCGTTCCACAAGATAACTCTTCTCCTATCGACTTTTAGGTTTTTCATGCTCCACTGGGCCCTTATGAAGGATGGATGAGACGTATGTTGAGCAAATGAGTACATCAAAGATAACTTGACCGGAGCGCAGATTATTGATGCGGCTTGAGTGTTGAAACGTCTCGAGAGGATGTTAAAGTGGTTTCGATGCGACCGTTGAGGTGGGTCCTGGAGAGAGTGTTGAAGAAGGATTACGGCGAACGTGGGTCTCGGAGAGAGCGTTGCGGCGGCTCTTGAATAGACCATTGAAGCGGCTTACTGTGGAGGGAGCGTTGAAGTGGCTTCCTCTTGATTCGATTACCCTTTACGAATCCATGATTCTTGACTGACCATCTTTCTCATGTTGAAGAAGTCCTTGATCGACGGTGAAGGAACTTCATGTTCGAGCCTCGATCCCCAAGCGTGGTTTACATGGTTTGTCCGTAGTGGTTGTTGTCGAGCCAGGTATGGAATACCTTGGACGTTGTTTCATCATTGTGGGATTCGTGCACGTGTAATGCGGAGTTGGAGTTGATGGACGCGCATGATGTTGTATCTTGGTGGTTTTCCTCTTGCCGCTTCAAGGAACCGCTTACGAAGGAAGCTGAATGTTGTATCGCCTGTTGGTGAGATATATGCCCCTACAAACATTATGAGGCTCTTCGGCATGCCTGGTCCTTTCTATCAGGGCATATGTTGTTGTAGATGAGCGTTCAACAGCTCCAGAGGATGACCAAAACGCGGATTCTCCAACATAGCATGATAGACATGTACCACTGTCTGATAAAGTGACTCGCCCAGATCTTGCTCGATATGACGCGTGGACATCGTTATCTTCTTGAGGCTGTTCCCTTGAGGTATCGACTCCAAGTGGAAGATTGCCCGAGGCGTTGATACGTTGCACCGCATTCTTTAAACTAAATGGCATTACGGTATAATAAAAAATTTCCGAGAGGAGTTCGAAAATCTATCTTACTTGTGTCATGCTCGTACATCCTTATCTGGTTGTAGCCGCTACATCCATACATGGAGGAGAACATGCCGTGTCCGCTGGTTGCATCTACTAACATGTCAATGTTAGGTAGAGGAGGATCGTTTGGAGCGGCACTTGTTCAAGTCTCTCAAGTCTATCGACTGGATCTATCCATCGATAATGGCGGTGTCGGTATACCGTTTTCCCTTTACGACGACGCCATAAAAGTTCGTTCCCTCTTCGTGTGAACGTGGGTCGTGGCTTCACGGGATGGAGAAGAATGCTTCGTCAAGAAAGATGCATCGTGAGTACTAGCCCTCAATGATGCAAGCCGGTCTTCTTCCCGAATTGACGCCACAGGGAGTGGGATGCAACGAACTTGTGTGATTCTTTCCGCGGATCTTCTCCCGTATGTCTTTGGTTTGGTTTCCTCGAAGTCCGTCATTGTGGTAGGCTTAGTACAACCTTGCCGGGAGAACATTGGATGTCCTGAGAGTCTTGAGAGTAATGAAGACGCTTCTGTGTATATAAGGGTCGTCTTGAACTCTGAATTCTTGATGCGTGCGGTGATATGTAGGGCACAGTCGTGACCTTCCTCTAGTTGATTGCAGCAAAACGTCTCCGCGCTGATTCTTCGAGAGGTGTGAAAGTTCGCATAAACTTTCCACTAGAGAAACCGCTTCCTGATCCACCGGCCTCTGGTTCATAATGAAATTATTGACTTGAGGAGGATCGTTGTGAGGATCAGTCCCAGTGTAGGAGTCTCAATGACGGATCGCTCATATCTCGATGTCGCTTCTTTGATCGGTACACATGGAGGTCCGTGTGCGTGAAGTACCTTCTCGGTCGTTGAATGTGTTCCTTTTTGCTCCGTATGTCACGACTCTTGTGGAAATCGATCGGTTAATATCTTAAGAAAAGTGAGTACCTCTTTCCGAGTTGCGGCCATATCCGCTTTGAGTCTTAGCAAGAACTTCACGCTTCTCCATCAAGTCTGCAATGGTAATGAGGGATGGTCCTCCTCTCTCGTCCCCTCCGGCTCCTCGTCCCGATGAAGGAGTGGAAGTTGTTGCTCCGTGACTACCGCCGAGGCGTTACACTTGATGAGATGCCGGGATTTGCAACTGCTCTGCTCTGGTGATGCGAGGTGTTGTAATATCACACGAGTGATCGAATTGAACGTTCCCATCCTTTGTACTCACGTGTTCCTTGATTGATCTCTCTCTTCCTTAAGCATTTCTTCACTTGGTTGAAAGGTCGATGCGGATTGAACAGTCTTAGAGATTTGACAAGGGTCTTGAGATATAAATCTTCCAACGGGATCCGTAAGATGCAGGCTCCATTTCTTTATCCGGTAGACGTTGTGGTACCCCAGACAAGTCATTTCCTCTGTGGAGTTGCCTCGAGTTTTCTTCTACTGGACCATGTTGTTCGTCTCTCATGAGTCCCCTGTGATTACAAAGGTGTGACTCCCGACTAAGGATTCAGCGTCTCTTACACTGCCTGAGTAGATGCATGCATGACCCTTCTTGTAATTGTGATGCTATATCATTCAAAAGGCGAAATATCTCGCTCCGCCTTTCGGTGATACCATTGATTGCCAAAACATCCTCCAGCGTCCTAGCTATGCTTCCCATGATATCTGAACCACCTGTGGACTCAGGGTGAGGATACATCGTGAGATGGAAACCAGAAATTGAGAATTCAATTTTTGCAACCGAAAGATCAACCTCCCACCGTGGTCGCCAATTGTTGATGGGTGAAAACTACTCTCTGAGAATTTGGTAATTTGGGGTGTGGATGAGGAATGAATCTAAACCTTCAACAAATGCATTTAACGCGGTGAGTGCTTGTAGATTCGAGAGATCAATCAGCAAGTCCTACTAAACCAAGAAATGGCCGTTCCCAGGACTTGTTTTACGCCACAAAGTGAAGGAGATGGGGTTGATCTTAGGGGAGGGAAGCGAAGAAGGTGTTGAGATTGTGAAGGTGTTGGCTTGCTTATGACTTGTAACAGAAAGATGAGCAGGCTTTCGGTTGATGCAAGCAGGCTCTGGGTGTTTGAATACGATTTGTATTAACACTTGGTTTTTCTCGTCTCGTCCCGAACTTGTGTTGTTCTGTTCTTGCCTGTTTGAAATAGGGGCGGAGAACCTATTTATACAAGTCATTGAGCCTTATTCACGTCTCTCGTGGGAAGTGGAGGAAGTGGAGTGATGGAGTAGTTGGAGTTGTGCGTCGGTGCTTTACACGACTAGTCTTGCCCACTTCTCCTGTTCACCTCTAACCCCATGACTTCACGACACGTTCTTGTGATGGCGCGTTGCCTGTTCGTAAACCGCTGAGACCAATACCCCATTATGTATCCCCCAGTTTGTGACATGATTGATGTCGGAATGTGTGGATCGTGGATCCACGAAAGATAGCATGTAATCTTTGAATTGAATAACTTGTGTTATTCGGGAAGTCGATACTTGTGAAGTATCGTGTATTTTATGCGAGTCTTGTGCATTACGGTGTGGTAAAGTGATGGGTAATGACTCCTCACTAACCAAATAACTCGACCCAGGTTGTATAACCAAGCGGTGAAGTTGAACGGATGAGATGATGTTTGAGACACTCTATCCCTCACGTTAATGAATACTAGGGTTTTTTGAAGAGGTGCGCAAGCATCACTCTTGACTTAGTGAAAACCAAGCATGGGAAGGGCTTTTGGAGAGGACCACCGGTCGTGCATGTTGATGGCATGCCGGTGTACACGTCCATGTCTCACTTTCCCAGAAGGCGCGTCTAGGCCACTCAAATTGACCGGGCACGGTTGAGTGGTTGAGATCGATTTCTGTGGCAGAAATTTCTTACCGCAAAGGAGTTGATAACCGCGTGATATTCCCGCACGCGTTCCAAGACAACCGTCCTTGGTCGGTCTTGCTCGATCACTCCCGCCGTGTAGGTGGTAGGTTGATGTTCACACTATACTTGATTATCCCATGAAAACGGATCTAAGCCATTCAAATCATCCGGTGAAGTTGAGCGGTCGAGATCAATTTGCAATTTGGGAAGCATAACCACGCATGTTTGGGCGGGCGTTTTGGATTAGCCGGGCATGATATGCCTTGGTCGACCGCATGAGGAGATAGATGGGCCCACGGTGATCATGCTGGTATGACCGGACCTGCTCGATCCGATCTCAGACCCTCCATTCGGGCTTTCGAAGATGGACGCGCGTGATGGCTTAAACCCTAATTTTGGCTTTCAAAGCCGTGCGACCATGCTCTTTCAAAGTGGACGAATTTGTTGTAACCAATCATGTTTGGTTTTGACGATTGGTCAAGTGTGTGGCGGTCACATGGTGATTGTGTCGACATGCTCCGGGGCCCTTTGAGTCTACATCTACACCCTCCATCTATACCTGCGAAGATGGATGGTTGAGACCGTTTTGCGGCACATGTAATATGCCGCAAACCCTAATTTAGGGTTTCCGTCCATAATGCTTGGTATGGACGGTTTCTTGGCTGCGAAGGCCAATGGTCGACCATGCGGGGTCGGTGTGTGCATTCCATACACCTTGGGGGTGATGGAATTGATGCGGGGTCATCCAATCATGCTTGTGGAGTTGGATGACTGCGATCGAATCATATCCGGTGATATGGTCGGTCTTCTGATGCTCAATCGGGCTAGTATAACACACCGAGAGGGCTCAATCGGGCTAGTATAACACACCGAGAGGGCTCGGGCTAGTATAACACACCGAGAATCGGCACATGCGGGTATTTCGTACATGGTTTTCATTATAGTGCTTGGAGGTTCGTGTTACTCTGTAAGAGTAACACTCGATCGTCATGCCACACAGCGATAATGATTCATTATAGTGCTTGGAGGTTCGTGTTACTCTTGTAAGAGTAACACTCGGTCGTCATGCCACACCGATAATGAGTACTGAAATACAAGGTGATATGAAATTCACGAGGAAGGGATTGTTGCCACATGCTCCAACCTGGAGGAATTTCATGTATTCACGGAGAATGGGATTGTTGCTACATGCTCCATTCTTGGTGAATTAAGTGAGGAGTATCCACACTTATAGATGGCTTTATCTTTTACAAGATGTCGGCGCATGATTTTCTCTGGTTTTACAAATATAACCTTAAACGGAAATCCACCATCAACAAT